>BSBK01003767.1:1372500-1860000 GCA_027943335.1 Chamaecyparis obtusa | reverse complement strand
TTTGATGGATTTTATTTCAACATACTCAATGTTGCATTCGCTCAATAGCATTACCCATTTTGCTAATCTACCTGGGAGAGTAGCTTTGCTTAATAAGTATTTTAATGGATCTATCTTTTCCACCAAGTGTATGGTATGAGCCAACATTTAGTGTCTTAGTTTTTGTGATGCAAAGATCACAGCTAGACATGCTTTCTCTATCATAAAGTAATTCTTTTCATAGGCCACCAAGGTTTGACTTATGTAATACATAGCTCTTTCTTATTTATTCTCATCATGTTGTGCCAATAATGCCCCCAGTGATGTATCTATTGTGGAAACATACAATATCAATGGATTTACCTAAATGGGAGGCATGAGAATTGGTGGATTTTCTAAGTATTGCTTAATGTTATTGAAATTCTTTTCACATTATTCACTCCATTTATATGTCACACCTTTGTGAAATTTTTTAGTGAAAGGTTGTGATATATCAGCCAACTGAGAGATGAAGCGTCTGATAGATTGTACTCTTCCTTGCAATGTATGCATTTGACTAATATTTTTAGGAGGTTGCATCTCCATGATTGCTCTGACCTTTTTCGAATCTAATTCTATACCTTTCTTAGAAATAATATATACTAGGAGTTTTCCTGAAGTGACACCAAATGCACATTTCTTAGGGTTTAGTCAGAGACTAAATTTTTCCATTCTATCTAGTATTGTACCTAGTTCAACTAAGTGTTCAAATCTCCTCTTTGATTTGGCCAATGTGTCATCCACATAGTCCTCCATGTTTTTATGCATCATATCATGAAAGATAGAAGTCATGGCCCTTTGATAAGTAGCACCAACATTCTTAAGACCAAATGGCATTACATTCCAGCATAAATTTCCCCATGCATAGGTGAAAGCTATCTTCTCTTGATCTTATGTAGCTATCTTTATTTGGTTATATCTAGAAAATCCATCCATTAAGGAGTACATTTCAAATCTCACAATCCTGTCCACTATCATATGGATATTTGGTAGTGGAAAGTCATCCTTTGGACATGCTCTATTTATATTTCTAAAATTTGTGCATACTCGAATAGATTTATTTGGTTTTGACGCCAGAATGATGTTTGAGATCCATTCAACATATTTTATGACTTACATGAATCCTGCCTTGAGTAATTTCTCTAACTTAGTTTTGACAAGAAGTGCAACATGAGGATGCATTTTTCGCAACTTCTGCTTGATTGGTTTAACTCCTAGAGATATAGAGAGATGATGCATAATCAGATTATGATCTAGTCCCAACATGTCTGAATACTTCCATGAAAAGTTTATCTTTTTCTCTGTTAAGAATTTGGTAAATTCATGTTTCTCCTCTTCTGAAAGGGATTGTGCAACATGAATCAACTGAGGTTCCTCCATTGTGCCTAAATTGGTAGATTGAGTTAGTTCTATTAAAACTGGTGATTTGTCCAGTGAATGACTCATAATGACATTAAATATCTCATCCTTGGATGCCTTAGAGAGGTTTTCACCCTCAGATATGTCTTTTATTTTTACTATGTTTGGCTCTGAGACTGCCACATAGTGGTTTTCACCCTTAGAGATCTTTTTCCTTTTGTTTTTATTTTTCTGACTGAGATATTTGATATCCAACTTTGTCATGCTGACGCTAGGTTCACTAATGGAATTTTTCATAGGTTCAACCACATTCAGGTAGCATGCTAAGGCATAGTTTGCTTGGAAGGTGTGGATATCATGGCTTGGATCTCTGGATGTTTGGTCGATATGTTCTGGATGTTGAATAGTAAGCCTATGAAAGGATTGTCTCATAGTGTTTACACATATAGTGTTGTCATCATTGGTTCTGATTTGACTCTCAAATTCTAAGGTGATATTTCTACTTAAAATGTTTAGTTCATTAAGTGTCTCAACATCATCATTGGATCTTGCGTTAGTAATAAGTGAATAAGACCCACAAGGTCTGTCATGTAGCTCTTGACTCATGTCAGTTGTAGGTGCATATTGGTGAATAACATCAATATGTTTTTTTGTTAAGAGCTCTTCTTCTTCTAGTTCTGGAATGACTCCCCATTCACAGTCATTAGATTTCTCATCAGGATCTCTAGGAAAGTCAAGAACATGTGTGAAATTAGGATGAATTCTCCAAGAAAGGTTTCCTTCAAATTCTAAACATAATTCATATTCATGTGAGTCTGTCTCAGTATCACTAGTTGAGTGTCTCAAATAGTCAACTATGGTGATGGATATACCTTCTTCTTCTTGTTTTTTTAATGGACCAATCAGTTCTTATGTTGTGACTGTTTCTTGTGTACCAGTTTTTTCTTGTGCAGTAGTAGGTTCTTATGTGTCTACCACATTGACTCTTTCCTTAGGTTTCTTGTCATCATTAAGAAGGTCCAAGATGTGTTGAGGTATACATTCATAGGTAAAAAGCTTCTATTTTCTCTGAATCAACACTATCTTCATGATATGTTTCTTCCTCTTCTTGAGTATCCACTAATACATTTGACCCACATTTCTGACCAACATTTTTGACCAAGCATTAAAATGGTTTTCCTTGGTCAGTTTATAGAAGGAAAATTTTGATTTTTTTTAATCCATTCCCATGTTGGTCAGAATTATGACAACCATGACATGGCGTCATAATTACGACCAACATGGGAATATAATTTTATTTTTTTTAAAGATGGTTTCATTTTATTTTATTTTGTTATTTTGCATGCAAAGTAGAGGTGAAGGAGGGAATCTCTCGACACCACCTACACATCTCTTGACACCACCTATAAGTTCTAGAAAATAATATCATTAAGAATCATTCTCATTTAAAAAGAGAAGATTAATAATAGCTTCATGAAATGTGGGTAACTTGTAATAGATGCTTTTCAAAATCTTAGTTCAACAGCTAAGGGAAATGGTAGAATTGGCCATGGAAGAGCTTGGAATCATTTTATCAAAAATGTGGTGGGATCTACTAAACCTACACCTACAATACTCCCTAATAATACTAATTTTGGCTCTTTTCCATTATCTTTCCCTAATTTATTCCATTAGGAATTTATTGTAATTCGATATTCCCAAATAATATCCCACTTCTTTCTTTTAAAGATGGATTTGGAGATCACTCTGTCAGGGTTCATAGGATCCCTTCAATCCAAATTTTTCATTTAAATGAAGGTTAACAAAATCTCATTGCTATCAATAATGACACCATTTCAAGAAGAAGTAAAGGTTTAGGAAATCCCAACAGTTTCAACCTAAAATCAAAAAATGGATTCCAAAACATCTACACCCACATTTGGTTTATGAAAAGGAACCTCCCCAAGTAACTTAACATGGATCATATGGCAATGTTGTGCAAGTTACTTTTCTTGAATAAAATTACATCCACAAACTTTAGACCTCCATAAATGTGAAATGATTGGTAAGTTCTGTAATTTTACTCCTCATTCTAATTCTTGTCTAAATTGGGTTTATTCACAATGGGAGGGAGTTTCATATGCTTTTTATACAGATAAACTGGGAGGTTTCTTCACTATTGTTTTTGTCTCCACCAATTTTTGAGATTAAGTTCATTAGATTAAATCATTGTTCATGAAAGTGCATGGTTTGTATACTCAACTTTGGTGCCCAAATTTCAATCCACATGTAGCACAAATTAAATTTATACATTTCTGGATTTTACTTCCTTCCCTACCTTTGGAATATAAAGAGTTAAATTTAGTTAAAATATTGGGTAATCAAATTGGTATTTTCTTGGCCAATTCTCCTAAGCTAGAATTCTATTCATCCTTGTGCTCTACATCTTCCTTGGGAGCGACAACATGCTTCAAATTTTAATATTAGAATTTTTTCATTTATGAAGGGGGAGTTGGTAGTGGTAGTTACAAACCTATATTTAACAAATCTCTCAACCTGGGTGTGATAATTTAGTAGTGGGGTATCTTGAATGTTATTGATGGGTTTTGTATGAGCTTGATGCATAGGGTAGTGGACTCATACCTTCTCATATTGAAACTCTTCATATCTTATTATTTTGTAACAACACTCACCTCTTCAAGGCTTCCAAAATCCTTCGAACAATAGCCCATTTGCACACACCCAACACTTCAACTCATTCACAACCCCTTTTCTTCTTCAACTGACCTTAATGGTCACACCCTCACATGTCCTTCTATCATTAATTAAATGCCTAATATTTTTCATGATAGGTTTTACTTGGTTATTTATCCTTTAATTTTTACATATTTTACATACATTGCATGATTGCATATCCTAAGTTTTTCATAATCATTTCAAAAACCTAAAAATCTAAAAAAAGAATTGCATTTTTCATAATCATTTCAAAAAATCCATAAACATAGTCATTTTCTTGCATTTCCTAAGTTTCATTAATCCTTGCATTTCAAAATTTTTCAAAAATCTAAAACAAGTTGCACTTTTCATATCCTAAGTTGCATATCATTTAAAAAACCCTTAAAATCCTTTTTAAAAAAGTGCATTTTGCATACACCTCCTATATCCTTAGGTGCATTTAGGCATCATTCTGATTGTAAAAAGGTGTCAAGCTTCTAAAAGGAGACAAAGTTCATACCAACCTATGTTCATCTCAAGTGAAGAGACACAAGTACCTTTTGATCCAGGATAAGGTGTACATATTAAATCACAAGGTTTTGACCTAAACATGATGTACAAATCAAATGAAGTAACCTAAACACTTTTTGAGCCAAGAAAAATGGCATTTTCACATTCAAATGAGTAATCACATCAATTCCACTCATGCTTGACCCAAAAGTTAAAATAAAAATTGGATAGATGGTGCAGGAGCACCAATGATAGAGCCTGAACCATGGATGCATACCAGGGTCAGTATGGATCCTAGGGTGATGGAACAAGATTGTATAAGGTCACTTTGCATTGTAATGGACCATAATTGGTCATTTTATGTTGTTTACATCATATTTTGTAATGATTGTGATCATTGGTTAATGGGATCACAAATGATGTCATGTAAGCCTTTAAATGGCATGAGGGTTAAGGATGTAACCTTGGGGTCACTTGAGTGATCCAAGGACTTATGTAAAGGTCAAGGACCAATAAGGATTTATATGTTCATAATATGGCCATTAATGCCATTGAAATATGTAAATGCACTCAAAAGTGCAAAAATGCCAAAAAGATGTAAAGTTTCATTTTAATGCAACTAGAAGCTGTTGGCATTAAGAAGAATTGCCACTAGTGACAACACTTATTTGCATTCTGGGTGCAAACCGAGCAGACAGTACAAACCGAGCAAGTTAGTACAAACCGAACAGGACAGTGTAAACTGAGTAACATCATGTCTACCGAGTCACCAGTATTTACCGAGTTCAAAACCTACCGAGTGATCAGTATGAACCGTGCCTTCACTTCTACCGAGTGCATGATGATGCAGAGTAATGCAGTGGACGCCGAGTATCAGAAAGTCATCGAGTCAGTTTGCAGGAACCGTGTAACCATACTTGGGCTGACTTAGTAGCACTTATGTTTATTTGTCAAGCCGACTTTTTAATTGTAATTGTAATTAATTGTTTAAGACTTGTATATAAACAATGTTGTAAAAATGTCAAGATGCATGAAAGAAGAATATATGTGAAAAAGAAAGAAAGGCAGAGATAAGCGAATTACAAAGGGCTTCAGCAGTATAAGGATCAGCAAAGACAAATTCATCACAGAAGGTGATCAGTACATCAGCGAATCTCAATCAGCAATCCAGTTGCAAAGCAAGAGATCTATTGTTTCATCCTAACAGGTGAATCAGTACTAAATCCTTTAACCGGGTAGACTTAACAGTCTTTTGTAAAATCTCTTTACCGAGTGCATACTTCATTGTATGTTTGTAAATCCTTTAACAGGGTGGATTTAGCAATCCTTATTGCTCCTAACAGGGCAGATCATCAGAAGTGATCAAATTGTAAGCCTTAACCGGCCAACTTTATTCTGCAGTATTAAAGCTTTGTGGGTTTCATCCCCACCCCAGTTTTACTTTCTTTTTGGAAGGTTTCTGGGTAACCAAATCTATGTGTCATTATTGTGAATGCTTTTAAGTTTCATACTTTCTGTATGCAAAGGTTAAAAATAAATTACATGTTAAATTGAAAGAAAATTTGGAGTTACTGATTCACCCCTCCCCTCTCAGTAACTCGGTTAATTCCTGAATATTTCCAACAATTGGTATCAGAGCTGCATTGGTTCTCAAGACAAAGCTTAACTAGCTTGAGCAAAGATCCAGGACAATGGAGGTATTCAAACTGAACAAGGTGATTGAAAATGAAAAGCTAGATCTGGAAATGGCCATAGCTAAACTCAAAGAAGCAAAAGAACATCTTTCCCAATCCCTAAGAAGAAGGAAGGAACTTGCAAATCAGATGAATGATCAGAATTACATTGAAGAAAAGATTGAAGATCTTTTTCCCTCAAATAACTCAGATGAAGCAAACAATGCTGTCAAAGAACTCCTAGAAAAGAATGGGTCTCTGCAGGAAGAAGTGAGAAAATTGAAAAGAGAACAAGAGCTACACTCTACAAGATTTTGTGAGATCTTGGAACAAAGAAACAAGTTGAAAGATGAATTAGATGGAAGAAACATTGAAGTCCAAAATAAAACCCTTCAGCTAGAAAACCTAATTGATCAGATCTCTCATACAAATGAGGAAATTTTGAATCTAAGATCAGAAATAGAAAGCACAAGAGAAGAACTAAGATCTGAAAAGGAAATCAATCTAAGATTGGTGGATGACCTAAACACTGAAAAAAAAATCAATGAAGGAATGTTGAAAAGCCAAGAAGACTTGAATCAGCTGTATGAGCGAAATCTTCATAGGCAAAAAGGAAAAGCAGGACTTGGATACAAAGGAGAAGGTGAATCCTCTAAGCAAGGTACTCAAAGAAATCAAAAACCTACTTGTAATCATTGTGGTAAAATAGGACATACTTCAAATAAATGTTGGAATAATGAAAAAGTAGAATTCAATGGAAAATGTTACAACTGCAATCAACCTGGTCACAAAGCAAATGAATGCAGGGAAAAACCTAGATTCAGAGGTAATTGTCACAAGTGCAACAAACAAGGTCACAAGGCATCCGAGTGCAGATCCAAGACATTTAATCCAGCAGAACAAATTATGAAAGCAATGTTTGGATGGGACTACAACACCTGGTGTAGATGTCATTACTGTGGAGAATATGGACACATTGGCATGAATTGCATAAAACATCATCTAAGGAAAAGAGATACTACCGTAAGATGCTTCAAATGCACTAAACTCGGTCACATAGCCAGAAACTGCATGAATGCTAGTGAAGTTGAAGATGGAAAGAAGAATGAAGCAACTAAGGTCAGGAAACAGGTGAGACAAAAATGGATTCCTAAAGCTACCGAGCAATCCAGTCCAAGTAATGGAATGGATGGCTCTACCAACTCAAACTAAATTTCCAAGAAAGCACTGGAACTGTATTCTCATAGACCAATCTCAAGCAGTTCCAGAACCGAATTAAAAGAAAGATCTAAATCAGCATACAAGATGCAGTAAGATCACAGGGAGGTCAGTATCAGTCTTCATCGAGCAAGGTCGGTATCAGTCTTCACCGAGCAAGGTCGGTACCCGTCTTTACCGAGCGAGGTCGGAGCAATATGAATTCTCAAGTTCACCGAGTTGCGAAGTCTTTACCTAGCAATTAATTCTTAGTGGGTGACAGTCTGTCAGAATTCATACCCTAATTTGTACTGAGCATTAATGACAGAATTGTAAACAAAAAGCAAGTAATCGAACTCATTCTTCACCGCGAACCTTTAGCACTTTGAGAGCAAAAAATTTCAAGAGCAACCCAGCGATTCAATACTTTTGCGAAAGGAATTTTCTGTGAGCTACCATGGCATCATCCAGCACTTCAGCGAAGAAAGGATCTGATATGTTAGTCCAAGGGGAATGGAAAGCACCAGATTTCAAGATCGTGCCCGCTATTGCAGCAGCCCTAGATCCGAACGGAGCTCAATCACAAATTCCTCCTAAGGTACTACTTATTAATGATATCCGCAATCATTTCAACTGTTCAATTCATGAAATGGGGAACCTAGAACTAGATATTGTGCGTGAGGAATTGTGTGTGGATGGTATTCTGAAACCCGAGCACAAACATCTGGAAGATAAAGGTTTAGTTCACATTGCACATCTACCTCGAAACTTTCGAGATAAATGGGTTAGATACATTCTCAGCCGTGTACATGATGGCAAGATTTGGCTTGAGCAACCTATAGAGATCACAAAGAAGATGATTCATCAAATCACCGGTCTTCCCATGTTGAACAAAGCAAAAACTACCAAAACCCTAGGTCAGACGGAACTAGAGAAGAAAACCCTAGCCGAGTGGGACGGTAGAGGCATGAAAGTTAGCAGCATTACCGATGCTGAACTGAAGTTTGGTACACACATTATTGCCCATAAGATTTACAGTTCTAGTCGAGAGAATAATGTCTCCTGTGAAGCTATTGACCTAGCATATAAAGTGGTCAAGAATAACTTAACATTTGACCTAGCAGACTTATTGTTAAAGCAGTTTAACAAAAACATGGAAAGCATTAAAACTTCCAAAAACAATCCATGTAAGTTTGGATCCTTATTGGTCTTTTTATTCTTCTATGTTCAGAAATTCTTCCCTTCTAAAGGAAAAGTTGTATGGAGAAAAGATGTGCCAGTCCTCTATGAAATAAATGAATACATCTTAGAAATGGGTGAAAATTTTGAAAGCATCATGGATAATTATTTTGAGTCTTTCAAAGAGAAAATGAATGACAGATTTCGGATTCCACAGAAGTTGGTGGAAGATTACAAAGATGACATTTTTTTTATGGTGGATTGTGATAATGTATATATTCAAGCAGTTAAACCAAGGACTGTATATGTAAAACCTCTTCCTTATGAGGTAAATATTGATGAAACCAAGAATATCATTGAAGCTCTTCTTAATCAGCCTGTCAATCCCAAAGCTCCATATTTTGGAACATATGATGAAGCTAAGGTGAGAATTGAACTAAGCATAAAGCTTCCACAGGCGGTAAACAAAGGAAAGAAGAGGATAGCCAAAATGCAAATGATAACCGAGGACAAAGAAGAAAAAGATGAAGAAGAAGAGGAAAAGGATGAGAAAACAGAGGAACCAGAACCTGCAAAGAAGAAAGGAAAGGTATTCATCACCAAGGCACCTAAGCCTCCTACTACTGTATTTACAAGGAGAAATGCAAGAGGCAAGGCAGACAAGGCAGATAAAGACATAGTATTCAAAAGGCCTCCTCTTAACCTTCAAGAAAATCTCAAACTCTTTAGAGACGGATTAGGATCTGGAGTAAGTAACATAAAATCCTTAAAATATGAAACCAGATCGGAAACAGAACAGAAGGAAATAGAAGATGTTGTTATTGAAAAGATGGGACAGTGGAAATACTCTCCTGAAGAAATAGCCCCACAGGTTCCAGCAGTTCTATTAAATCCAATAAAAATGAGATGGAGCAATGCAAAGCAAACTGTGATAGACATATTTGATCAAACCCTGAGACAGTTGATGTCGAGCTTGAAAAATGATGAAGTAAAGAAGGCATTAAAAGAAAATGAAAGTAAGATGACATTAAAGTTCAATACTTGTTTGATTTTGATCAACAATATTGAATCGATTGTGAAGGCTGCAAATGCTACATGGAAGAACATATACCACCTTCACCAACCGAGTATTGAAACAGTCATAATAAAAGATATTGAAGATGACAGTGATGAACAAGAAGAAGACACTGAGATAGATGATACTGTGAGGATAGCAGCAGAAGTCATTGCATCCCTTCCTACCTCTCCAGTAAAATTTTCTACATCCAGCCCGGAGACACCTTCAAGCATGGTTGTGACAACTTCCACATTTGTCCAATCATCCATAGCAACAACAGAAGCAGCTACCATTTCTTCTACCGAGTTGCAGTCTCCCGCATCATCAAGTTTTCCAGCAGTAAGTTTTCCAGTTTTTGAATCTTCAAGTGTAAATATTTTAAGTTCTCCAGTAGAAAGTATACCAGTCTCTATAGCCAGCCCTACTTTATCTACTGTCACTACTACCAAAGCATTAAGTACAGATAAGCCTAAGGCTCTACTGAGTATAAAATTTTTGGGTAAGAATGTAGTAGAGGATATAGACCTAGATGAAGAGATAGAAATTCCTACATTAGATTTTGCAAATCTATCAGCGGACCAAATGCAAAATATAGGTGAGATCCTCCAAAGGAAAGCAAAACAAAAGAAGCTTAAAGAGGAGAGAGACAAGGAATATCAAATCATCAAGGATGCTAAGGACATTTTGTCTGATGCATTAGGTATTAAAGTAGACTCCTCCCAACATGTTTTGTTACAATTAGCAGAAGCAGTTGATAAATACAATGAGGATTCATCTGGGACAGAAAAATTAGTTGAAAGAGCCGAGAAGAGATTCAACAATAAAGTGCTTGAGCACATTGCCCAGCACATAGCTATTAACCAAGTAGAATTGTCTTTAGTTTTGTCAAACATTGAATCTATCTATTCGAATGCTACCTCTCTTTTGGCCAGATTGTGCAATATTGCCGAGTTCACAAAGGATGTTAAGGATAAAATGAATAAAATGGATGAGGATATGAAGATTAGCATACAGAAGCTGCAACTTGAACCAAGTTCAAGCTCTGCTCATCACATGAAAATCTCACACCTATCAAATATGCAGTCTGATCTACTGAAAGAAGACACAAGGATCTGGTCCACACTGCTAGACATCCAACACATGATCCTTCCCATCATGAATACAATGTATAAGCACATTGAACATTCCAAAACATTGATTCATGACAATCAGTTCTCTATAGCAGATCACATGATTGAACTCTCTGCAGAAGTCTAAATTGCAATACAAACATGTAAGATCCTGCAAGAAAGTTGGGACAGAACCCTGGCACTAATAATGAAGGTACATTCTAATTTTCTATCAAATTTTGGATTCTCTCTGTAAATAACTTGTATATGCACCTTTGGCATTATCGTCAAAAAGGGGGAGATATGTATAGAAGGAGAGATATGTATAGAAGAAGATTTGTATAAGAAACAGTTAGCACATTGAAAGGGGGAGACAATGTATAAAGCCCTATAACAAAGACAAATTTTGAAAAATCAAAATAAAACTCAGCATGATTCATGTATATAAGTTTTGGCCAATAAGTGTTTTTGTCACTAATGCCAAAGGGGGAGATTGTTGGCATTAAGCAGAATTGCCACTAGTGACAACACTTATTTGCATTCTGGTTACAAATCGAGCAGACAGTGTAAACCGAGCAGACAGTGCAAACCGAGCAGACATTGCAAACCGAGCAGACAGTGCAAACCGAGCAGACAGTGCAAACCGAGTAGACAGTGCAAACTGAGCAGATAGTGCAAACCGAGCAGACAGTGCAAACTGAGCAAGTTAGTACAAACCGAACAGGACAGTGTAAACCGAGTAACATCATGTCTACTGAGTCACCAGTATTTACCGAGTTCAAAACCTACCGAGTGATCAGTATGAACCGTGCCTTCACTTCTACCGAGTGCATGATGACGCCGAGTAATGCAGTGGACGCCGAGTATCAGAAAGTCACCGAGTCAGTTTGCAGGAACCGTGTAACCATACTTGGGCTGACTTAGTAGCACTTATGTTTATTTGTCAAGCTGACTTTTTAATTGTAATTGTAATTAATTGTTTAAGACTTGTATATAAACAATGTTGTAAAAATGTCAAGATGCATGAAAGAAGAATATATGTGAAAAAGAAAGAAAGGCAGAGATAAGCAAATTACAAAGGGCTTCAGCAGTATAAGGATCAGCAAAGACAAATTCATCACAGAAGGTGATCAGTACATCAGCGAATCTCAATCAGCAATCCAGTTGCAAAGCAAGAGATCTATTGTTTCATCCTAACAGGTGAATCAGTACTAAATCCTTTAACCGGGTAGACTTAACAGTCTTTTGTAAAATCTCTTTACCGAGTGCATACTTCATTGTATGTTTGTAAATCCTTTAACAGGGTGGATTTAGCAATCCTTATTGCTCCTAACAGGGCAGATCATCAGAAGTGATCAAATTGTAAGCCTTAACCGGCCAACTTTATTCTGCAGTATTAAAGCTTTGTGGGTTTCATCCCCACCCCAGTTTTACTTTCTTTTTGGAAGGTTTCTGGGTAACCAAATCTATGTGTCATTATTGTGAATGCTTTTAAGTTTCATACTTTCTGTATGCAAAGGTTAAAAATAAATTACATGTTAAATTGAAAGAAAATTTGGAGTTACTGATTCACCCCTCCCCTCTCAGTAACTCGGTTAATTCCTGAATATTTCCAACAGAAGCCTATAATGCTCCTATGGGGATTAAAAGGTTAGTGGGGTTTGAAAAATTTTGTTTAAACCTTTATCAAAGTCCTAAAAGGAGTACTAGAGTCATGTTGTCAAGTTGACAACACTTTTAATCATATTTTGTTAGATAGTTTTGAAACCACTCTTAGACAGTTTTAGACAATAAGTCAGGTTTTTGGAGAATGGGGGTTTATTTAAATGAAGATCCACATGAGTGGAGGACAAGATTTGGATTTTTATGTGTAGTGGAGGAGTATTGTAATGATTTCCAATCAATAAACTAAAACATTTCTTTGCATACAATGTACTATCCCATGGGTAGAGTCAGCCAGGATTGGGCCTTCAAATGTATTTGGGAATATGTTAATGTTTGGAACATGATGTAAGAATGTTTCCTTGAGTTTATGTTACATGTTCATGCATTCACTTTAGCATTTTGATTGTTATTAAAGCCAAGTTATTGACTGGCGTTGTGAATGTTCCTGAGTTTTGTGACACAAACAGTAAATTGGGATTGAGGTCTCCTTAAGGGATTGACTCTACCACCCCCTATGACCAATTTAATTTGTGGGAGATGTAAATATTTGTAACATATCCTTGTATCATGGTTTCTTATTGCGGGGATAAGGGATGTTGAGTTTGGAGACTACAAAAAAGTGGAATTATTGTGTGAAGAATACCTTGAATTGACACCAGTCATCATGGTGAAGGAATGCCCTAAGGAATGGATTTTTTATGATGGAATATGGATGTTCATATCCATAATGATGTGTTAGAGTGATTATATTGATCTTGAGATAGTGGTATGGGTTATTTTGAATAGACCCTAGTTGTGTGACCCTAGGAACAAGGGTTTGGTGGCTAGAAGAATGGGTAGATGATGAAGTCTTAAAAACTTGAAAATCTTGTGTTTTTAAACATTATGAAGGACTATTTATTTTTTTGGAGGTAGGGGAGTGAACATATTTATGATTTTCTTTGTTATTTGGATGGAATTAGGTCTAGTTTGTGGGTGCTAGTGTATTGGATCTGATAGATGGTCCAAAAGAGTGTACCTTGATATTGGGGTAGGATTTAGAGAATCCAAAAGGGTATCTAAATTAATAAAGATTTCCTTGAGTTGTTTGGGAGGATTGGGAGAAAAAGGTAGATTTGTGAGTAGTGGAGGCTACTAGCCTAAAGGGCTATTGAAGTGAGTTGTGTGGAGGATCAGTTGACCAAACTTGGTGGGTTGGTGAAACATGGAATATGAACCATGTTGAGGTGTTCTAAGGAGTTAGAACAAAATTGTAAATCCTATTTGAAGATTTGATGACTTGGAGGCTCTAGGTGCATTTGGGGAAGCCTAGATAGTGGATCCTTGTGAAGGATATTTGATGCGAGAAGTTGTCTCACTAACTAACTAATTGTTCATGCATTTTAATCAGGGTGCGGGCTTAGAGATTATTACACTCCACCTCTACATCAATAAAGAAGTAAAGATCTTAAAGGAAAAGGTGAAGAACATAGAAAAGAATAACATAGAGATGTCCAAAATCCATAAATGTCTAAAATAAAACCTTGGTAAAGTTAACATAGATTCTCTCATTTCAAAATCAAAGATACTAAATCTTTTTTCAAAAATAAATGATAACACACATGGATGACACACCTATTTCCTATCAAGAAATTTACTTTCAATAAAATCTCCCTCCATTCATTCATCCCTTAAAGATTCACAAGAGAAATCATTGGGCCACAACTCCCTAAAACTTAGAAGAATGTAAATCCAACAAATAACTACACACTGATTCATGAAAACTCTAGTAAGAACATCTCATTGTTCATATCAACTTTGATTACATACATCTCTCATGACTAAACACATTATCATTTTGATTGTTTGCATTTACTCTCCTACTCCCTATGACAACACCATACACCTTAACTATCACAATGGAAACTAGAATCCTTTCTCCCTGACCATTCTAATGGTATCTTCCACATCCTCACAAGACTTTAACAATAACTACAAACTCTTTCAACATATTTAACAATTAAATAGACTGTGACTTTCCCACTGTCTTCACACTACAAAAGACCCTTCCACAAACCTTAATAGGCACTATCACTTCCCCTTGGGATCCCAACTTATTAAAATAGTAAGAGACCCTTGCCTCAACACAATACTAACCCCTCAATTCACCCTGTCAATCCAACATTGACTTCATCTTAAGTTACATAACATCAACCCACTATCAACAGTGGTAGTCATACATTTACTCTCTGGGACAGTCACACAAAGCAACTTAAATATGTGTTATTTTTCTACCAACCACCACAACACATTTGGTACACTAATGCTTATTAAAAAATTAGGAATTGACCCTTAAATCTATTTTATTTTAAAAATAACATATGCAAAGAACATTCTTCTAATTGATAGTGTGGTTGATGCTACTATCACTCTAAGCTGGGAAAGAAGTTCCTCCTCACTCAACCTATCAATTGATGGCCTAAGACCCCTTTATCTACAGATTGAGTGCTCATCATACATGTCAATTTCCCTCTGTTGATAATTGCTTTTAGTCCTAAAGTTAACAACATTTGTGTAATATGTCATCCCAATCAACTAGATTGCATTATTTTGGTTTTGTGGTGATTGTGTCTAAACTCAATTTCATCACCAGTGGTAAGAGTTAAATCATATATCATTGAATGAATAAACTCATTCACACTCCACTAATTACTACCATTTCTTAGTCTGAGATAGTATCATATTGCTTCCCTTCATCCAATGCACGTACCAATAGATGCATGGTCTTATGCAAACATGGAGACATAAATTACAACCCCTTTCCCATTAACCAATGAGGTTTGAGGGTATATTAGATGTGGAACACAAATATTTTACATCTTTCTCCATGCACTAGATGCCCTTAGCCAAGGGTTTTCTATTTCACATAAACTTTGATATATGTGTTAAAACTTAATAAAATTGATTGAAACAAAGACCAAAAGAGAGGTTATGTGGGCCTTTATTAATGACTATATCTACCATTAGAGCCACTTCATATGCACATGTGATGAACATGCAAATTTTCCTAAGCACTACTGGGAGCTTACCCTGCAACACATGTACTATTGTGAAAATCATCACAAGTCCATTTGCTACTCGATCTAGCTCCTAGTATTGCTTGGTCAAATCTGCATGTTTTTCACATGTCCATATATCTTCTCTAATCAAATCTTATATGCACAGGTGATGAACATGCAGATTTACCTAAGCACTTCTAGGAGCTTACCCTCCAATACATGCACTATTTTGAAAATCATCACAAATCTATTTGTTGCCGAGTCTAGCTCCTAGTAATGCTTGGTCAAATCTACATGTTTGTCACTTGTGCATATACCTTCTCTAGTCAACTCTTATATGCACAACTGATGAACATGCATATTTTCCTATGAACCACTAGGAGCTTACCCTGCAAAACATGTACTATTGTGAAAATCATCACAAACCCATTTATTGTTGCGTCAAGCTCCCAGTAATGCTTGGTCAAGTATGCGTGTTTATCACCTATGCATATACCTTATATGATCAACTCTTATATGCATAGGTGATGAAAATTTAGATTTGCCTAAGCAGTACTATGAGCTTACCCTGCAACACATGTACTATTGTGAAAATCATCACAAGTCCACTTGTTGTCAAGTCTAGCTCCTAGTAATCCTTGGTCAAATTTACATGTTTTTCACCTATGCATATACCTTCTCTGGTCAACTCTTATATGCACAGGTGAAGTTTGATCAATTCCAATCTCCTATTTGTATCTATATGTTATCAAAGCAGTTCCATTGAGAATCTTGTCTACTTGAGACATTTCAATTGTTAAATAACTTGTTAAAGGATATTTTATTCATTGGTTGTGTGATTAGAGATGGTATATGCATAGGTGAATAACATGTAGATTTCATAATAATACTTTGAATATTATTTTAACCTCTTCCCATAACAATAATAATATTAGTTTGTGTTTTACATGATTGCATTCCAAAAATCATTATTGGAAAAATTTTGAACATATCTAAATGGAATACTTTATGCCTGGCATACTTAAATGGAATACACCAAGAAGTACCAAATGATGAATGCTCAATTGTTTTAATGGAAAAGCATCAAAACCATCCATTTCTAGAACTTGATTTTCTATAGTATTAATGATTTTTCTATAGTATTAATGATTTTGAACATTGTTGACAAAGCATGTTTCTTTTTTTGATTATTTGATTGATCCTCTCACCTTTCCTTACTTTGTAAATTCCATTGTCCCAATCAAGTTTTGCAGTGTTTTTTATTAGGTTTCATGTTTTTGCTTGTGGGGTTCTGAATTGTTTGTTGTTCTTGATAAATTAGGCCTTGAATTTGTATTTTTCAATGTCTGAGTTTGTGCCAATTGTGGAGTCACCTTCTTTTGATGGTATATTTCATTCACTCTATGTGGAATACTATTTTGTTCACTATTTTATTTCATCTTGATATCTTATTCATTTTTCATATTCATAGATAATTGGACAATTCTGAGACAGGTTTCTATGGCTATGATAAATGTCCCTCTGTGTTGACAAAATTAGAGTTGACAAAATAGTTATTCAGTGAGTGTATCTTCCATTAGAGCCACTTCATATGCACATGTGATGAACATGCAGATTTGCCTAAGCAGTACTGGGAGTTAACCCAACAACACATATACTATTGTGAAAATCATCACAAGTCCATTTGTTGCTAGGTCTAGTTCCCAGAATTTTTTGGTCAAATCTGCATCTTTTTCACCCGTTCATATACCAAATGATGAATGCTCAATTATTGTAATAGCAAAGCATCAGAACCATCCATTTCTAGAACTTGATTTTCTATAGTCTTAATGATTTTTCTATAGTCCTAATGATTTTTATTATTTCTTGTATTTTGTCCCTTTTTAATTTCCTATGTTTGTGCTTGGTGACAGGACTTTGAACATTGTTGGAAAATCATGTTTCTTTTTTTAATTATTTGATTGATCCTCTCACCTTTCCTTACTTTGTAAATTCCATTGTCCCAATCAAGTTTTGCAGTGTTTTTATTAGGTTTCATATTTTTTATTGTGGGGTTCTGCATTGTTTGTTTCTCTTCATAAATTAGGCCTTGAATTTGCCATTTCCCATGTCTATGTTTGTGCCAATTGTGGATTTCACCTTCTTTTGATGGTATATTTCATTCACTCTATGTGAGATACTATTTTTTCACTATTGATATTTCATTCATTTTTCATATACAAGGAGACTACACATGCTCATAAAAAAATGAGCTATTTGATTTAAGTTTACTATTCATGATTATAAATGGTCAATATTTATGATGGTACTCCTTGGTGTATTCCATTTAAAAATAATTAGGTTTCTATGGCTATGATAAATGTCCCTTTGTTTTGAGAAAATTAGAGTTGAGGAAATGGTTGTTTAGTGTCTGTGTCTACAGGTTGAAAACAAATCATCCTTCTTCCACCAACATTCTAGTCAATGTACAAGTAACAAGTCATTCCATTCAAGAAAGACCATGTCTGACAATATCAAACCAAAACAAAATAAGGAGACAATTGATAGATTGTGGTCTAACTTTAAAAGAAAAGGTGATAGAAAATGTTATTGTCCCTGCAAAATTTGTAAGGGCTTAAAGACTCGAAGATATCTAATCAAAACAACTGAGGAACATTGTAGGAAGCATGGTTACATTGAAGGGGGAAACAAATTTTGTCCATTGGTATGTATTTCAATATATTATTTTAACAATCTATATACATAAGAAATGAATTGATGATGACACCATGATCATGGTTAATTTAAAGTCATCATTTTTATATAGGTCAACTACCCTCATTTTTGTGTTATGGACCATGACAATCCAAAGAATGTGGATTTCCAAATGAGGGAACATGGAGGTTTCAATATTGAAGTAGAAGGTAATGATCCCATGGAAGAAGATCACAATGATCAAGATGATCACGATGATGATGATGATGATGATGATGACCTTGATGTACCTATACTTGAGAAGGCATGTGAGCCCCTATATGAAGGCTCCCAAACAACTCTTCTTGCCACTGTATTTTTGTTGGTGAACTTGAAAGTTATGAATGGTTTATCCAACATAGGAATCATACGTATGTTAAGGTATGTCTTATATGTCATCTTTTTTAGTTGTAATTTCCTTATAGTTAACAAAGGGTGAATCATGTACCAATTAATATTTTTTATATTAACAAATTATATTTTTGGTCATAGGTTGATAGGTGAGTGTTTGTTACCACCATCAAACATTCTACCTCGCTCGTACTGAGAATTATCTGCCATTATGAAAGATATTGGAATGAAGTATCAAACAATACATGCATGTCTGAATGATCATATTATATATCATAAATAACATGAATTTGAAATAGAATTCCCTAATTGTCATATTAGTAGATATCGATTAGATCAAATAACAAAAAAAGTGCCTCACAAGGTTCTTTGGTATATTCTTATTATTCCACATCTGCAATGATTATTCAGGTGCACTAGCTTGGAACAATTTATGGATTACCATGCACGCAATAGAAGTCAATATGACATTATGCAAATGCGTTTGGTTGGTTTTTATTTAAGAAAATAGAGGAAACTTAGCCACACTTTAAAGAAGAACCTCATAATCTCATGCTTTCATTGGCAGTGGATGGTGTCAATCCATTTGGAGAGATGAGATCCGTTTACTCGATGTGACCTATTTTTGTTATCAACAATAACATTCCTCCTTGGATGTCTATAAAGAGGGAGCACATAATGTTGGCAATGATTTTTCCAGGTATTTTTTTATTTAATACTTATCTAAATTAATTTATTATAAATAATCCATCAAAATGGTCATAATAATTATGTAATATTTTTGTTCATTCAACTAGGTAAGTATCAAGTTAAAGATATGAATGTATATATTGAGCCCCTTATCAAAAATTTGATGGTGTTAAGGAATGGTTCACTATGTATGACATCTCTAGACCAATAGGACAAAGATATTTTCGATTCCATGCAATGCTTGTATGGATAATACATGATGCCCTTGGGCTAACACATTTTTGTGGTATGTTCTCTTGTTAACACCTCTTTTTTGGTATGTTATAGTGCTAATACAAAATTAACATATTTAATCCAATTATACACAATCTTGTAGGTCTTCAAACAAAGGGAAATTTGCATGTCTAGTTTGGAGTGCAAAGATGAAATCTCATCATTCAAAAAGTTTAGGAAAATAGGTGTTCAATGAGTATAGATACTTTCTCCATAGAAATCATAAGTATTGAATTACCAAAAAATATCTTTTCAATGGGAAAGAAGAGACTACATCAAAGCCACAGAGAATGACACCTCGCCTATGGAAGTTGGAATATAATAGAATAAATCGTTGAGGTATGTCATTCCATTTGATAGTTTTTGTTTGAAATTTATATTTTAATATTATGTTTTGTTTAGTGATGATGTAATTCATGCTCGTGAAGGTCATCAAGACATTAATGACCAACTTCTAAAAGAGTTATCCTACACATTTTAGTAGGTTGCCAACTATGAGAAACTCTCAATCGTGCATTTGTTTGATGCTATGCATATTGGAAAGAATGTAACAGAGACATTATGGAAAATATTGGATGGAAGGCATGACAAAGACAAAATTATCAAAATTTGTAGTGACATTGAAGAATCCAACCATGCAATGAAAAATGTCATTCAATCAAATAACAATGGAAACCAGATTTATATAAGTGCCCTTACTTGGTTATTGTCGGAGCAATAAAGTAATGTTATAAAAGAAGTCATACAAAAAATATGATTTCCCACAAAATTTGATGCGAACATAAACAAAATCATATCAAAGAAAAGTGAATTTGGGGCAGGGATGAAATCACACAATAGACATACATTTATTAAGGTAATTCATGTTATTTTGTATTTTGTATGCTGCATGTAGTTTTCATTGTATTATTTTATCAAATATTGAAAAGATCATTTTATAATTATTGTAGTACGTTTGACCTCTATCTCTCCCACACCACTTTGACAATAGTGTCATATAAGTTATATATGATCTTAGGAAATACATGAGGTGGTTGTCATCGAAATAAATCAATAAAGAAGATATAAAATATTGGAAGAGAAAAATTCATCATCTTATGTGTGAAATGCAAAAGTGTCTACCTTCAACTTTTTTTAATGCACAAAAACACTACCTCATACATCAAGTTGAGGAGATTGAATTGTGTGGACATGTACAAACTAGGTCAATGTGGATGGTTGAGAGGCACTTGAAATTTTTGAAGGGCTTGGTTTGATAGAGAGCATATCCTGAGGGTTCTATGGTGGAGGGATATATGGTATACTAGACCATGGTTTACATTAGTGAATATCTTCCTAATTTTGCAGCAAAGATCCATGTATATCATATTTGGGATCCCACCTCCATTAAAAAATTCAAAGGGGATTACTTGATGGGGAAAGATAGATTGACAAAAGTGAGAGGTAATTATAAGATGTTATTTTAGTTAATTAATTCTTATAAATCTTCAATATAAGTTATTTGTAATTGGTCTATTATTTAATACAATTGTTCGAGAGTGGAATGCAATACATTTGTATATTGTGAATAATCTTGATTGGATGATGGTATGGTTGAATAATGTCAACAAAATGGTGTCTCATTAACATGGGAAGGTGTTGCTTTATTTGTTAGAGAAGCTCATCATAATGGAGATTCCAATGTTACGCCAATGGTAATTGATCTAGTATATAGTTTAAGAGGTAGACAGGTACATAAAAAAATTTTAATGATCATGACCCATATGTTCCATATCAACTCGTGATGCAAATAATCTTCACATGCTTGAAAAATTGTAGGTCAAGAACCACAAAGCTATGTGCTATCATGACGACAAATTTTGCATAAAAAAGTTGGATGACACGAAGAAAACTTGTGATTCTAGGAAACTGCAGTCTTTGAGGTCACTAATATTTTATCTAGAAACAATATACATCCTCAACAATCTCAAAATTGATACTATGGAATCTTGGATGATATAATTGAGTGAAACTTTAACTCCTTCAAATTAGTTCTATTCGTCCTCAAATGGTACAGGCTACAACTAAATCAAAATGATCCTGATAGAACTGTTATTCAACATGATAATGGATTTACAATGATTAATACAAGCTTGTTTGAGCCAATTGGAGATGAGCCCTATGTTCTTCCAAGCCAATGTGAGCAAGTGTTTTACTTAGAGGTTCCACATAAACCAGGTTGGTAATTTGTTGTTAGACATGATCCAAGAGGAAGGCCGGTAAAGTATAATGTAATGGAAGAAGATATTGAAGATGATGAAGAAGAAGAAGATGATGTAGAAGAAGATGATGGTGGTGGTGGTGGTGGTGGTGGTGATGACAATGATGATGATGATGACGATGACGATGGCAATGACGATGATGATGATGATGATGATGATGATGATGATGACGATGATGATGACGATGATGAAGATGATCAATGACATGATTGAAATGTACAAGGTATGTGATTTTATTATTTATATATATTTATATTGATTAGTATATATATTTAATATTGATTTATTGATGTATTCAACTCTAATGGCATGGTAGAATTAATTCATTGTGTTCAATTCTAATGATTACAACATGTGTGATTTATGATTACCAATGTATTGCTTATAATGTTCAATTAATTGTTGCCGATTACATGTATATATTTTTTTTGATTTTCACCCTTTCTGGAAATAGGCAATTGACTACACACATCATCACCCCTTTTGTTGATGATCTTGCATTCCATATATAAGGTAAAGGTAATTTGTTCATGTTTACAATCTTGCATATTGTTCATGTTGTCTTCTACATAATTTTTAGCATACGTATCATGTAATTTTTAGCTAACTTAAGATAAATGATTCACACATGCGAGAAATTTAACCCCTTTGACAAGGATCATGCACAGTGACATAGATCAACAAGTATAAGTCAATACGCCCTATAGAAATAGTTTATTAATTTCTTACTTTCTCTTTATGCCTATGTTCATTGAGTGTTTTAATAATAAGGTATTAACTTGCTCATGATTTAACAGTACTACCCTCAACATCAATTTTATGGCTGACTTCATCAACATTACCCTCATTTAGAAAAATATCTCACTCCTTACCAACTATATATCTCATTTGATGGATTGTAGGAACCACCAAATAGGTACTTGTCAAATCTATCTTCCTCAAATGAGGGAAATGCGGGAATGGTAGATGAAAGTTTGACATGTAGTATGACTAAAATAGGGAGATCAACTAGAGGTCAAAAGAATAGAAAAAAAGTCAATAAACGCATGCAATTTTTCCTTGCTGAAGGGGGGGGGGGGGGGGGTCATGTTCTTATGATGATGAGACCAAAGGCAACATCAAGGTGCCCTTTAAATACACACATCTTGAGAAAGAATGGGTACCCAAGAAGCTACCTCTAATTAACACTGATTTTTGTGTTAACGAGAGGATATATCGCATAGATCCATCCTCATTACATGGTTTGGGCCTATTTTCCATGGATGGGATAAAGGTATGTTACAAAAAAGTTGTTGAATTGATGGAGTATGTCGGACCTTGTTAAAATTATAATGATTGGATGCAGATTGTTCAATATAAAAAAAGTATGCGTAGGTATGCACTGTCAGCAAATTATATACAATAGAAAGTAAATGATCAATGTAAAATATTTGCTATGTACATTGACGGGAGACCAAAAGAAAGATGGAATATTATGGGTTTTATAAATAGTACATGACCTAGGTCAAATAATAAGCAACCCAATTGCATATTTGAGGCACGTCAGGGGAATCATGTTTTTGTATGTGCGATAAAATCAATAAGTGTGGGGGAAGAACTGCTAATAGATTACCATTTGAATTGCATAGATACAAAAAAAAGTTACTATCATGGGGGTGGTAAGTACTATATACCATTTAAACTAACCTCAAGTTTATGACTCCAATATACCATTTTATTAATAAGTTTTTTTTGCTAAGTCTATTGCTTTCAGTTCGTTGAAGTTTTTATATTTAATCTTTGTCACAGGATGACATGAATCCCCCACATGATAGAGGTTGCAAGGATGCTCCTCCCACCCATTCTTTAGCAATGGTAAACCTTATTATAATTGTACAAATTAGATAGTTGAAAAATGTTATATTATTATGTTCTTTTATTTAGGGTTTTGGATTTATTATGATAGTTTTACTAATATTCCTATCACAAACTGATGTTTAGGATAGGGGAAAAGTACCTACAACAACATAGACAATAGTTGTAGATACAAATGAGGATATCCCTCATAGCCATAACCCTGTAAATATGGTGAAGAAAAAATTAAAAAAAGTCAGTGCATAAATTATTAACATTTTGGATGATCCAAATCCAATCGAGGAGATGCTAAAGAGGAAAGATGAATTGATGTCGCAAGCACGTTGTTATGAAGTAAGAAGTAATGAATCTTTAGTTATAACAAAACTTCAATAAAGGTTTATATTTTATACTCTTTTATGTCATGAAATAAAATATGTATGTGTTCTTGTTATAGGATTTTATGTTTGCTCAAGTACTTGGTCATGGACATTGTGGTGAGGCCGGGTACTAGCAGAATTCCCACCTCAAGTAAAATAATCCTTAAGTTAACAAGTTACAAGGAATTTTTTCTTTGGAACATTCAAAAAATTCATTGGAATTACTGATTAGAAGTGTATATTTTTCATTGGACTTACTGATACCGTAGATACAACTATAGGAAAAGGTACAGTTACAACTAATTCAAAATTTATAAGAAAATCTCCACTCAAACTTTATTGAAAGCTACTCTTAGTTTTATTATTTCAGAATGTATTTGCTAACAATGTATTGTTTAGGTCATCAAGTGTAGGTGACTCCTCCTAGAAGGTCGACCAACCATCCAAGATTTATGAGTACAATGTTAGAAACAAGGAGCATGCAAACATTGACACCTTCATAGTATATGCCTAGTAAATCTTTATTTTTCTATATTTGGTTTTGTGTTAATTATGATTTGATAATTTGTACTTTAATCTTGGGTGCATCTCATAGTGGATTAATTTTGTGCACTAGGAGATACACCAACGGCTGCTACGCTGGATACAGATAAGAGTACTTGTATTGGTGATAATTCACCATCATTTCCTAGATCTACCCATGTTTCTAGCATTGGAGCTATGCAGACATCATTGTTGATGGACAATAAAGAATTGATGCCTTTAAAATGTCTTAAGCTTCTAGGTACTTTAAAATTATTATTATTTATATTGTAATTGTAATTTACTTATTCATAACAAGTTTTTGATTATCCCATGACATTTTTGCAAGAAATGATTTTTTTATCAGATGCTTTATGACTTGATATTGAAGATATTCGGGTCCACCATACGTACAATGTGGAACATCATAAGTGAACTAACCCTATCCCAATATTTTATTTCATATCATTAATTGGTACAATATTTTTCCTTTCATTCCATTTCTTTTACTATATTCAAGGTATGCAACTTTAGTTAATTTTTCTATCTAATAATTTTATGTTTTTTCTTAAAAGGTGGAACTTACAAGAAAAAAAATTAAAAGATCATCTCATAAAAGATTTAGAGCATGAGTTTGGTAGTAACATTTTTTAAGAGAATAAAATTTTAGAAAAAGCTTCCAAACATCTTAAGACTATGAAGGACTCATATAGAAGCATTCTTATCCAAAACCCAAAGTATGAGTGTCCTCCCTTTATTTCAATGAGGCATTAGAATGAATTCATTTTGGATGCAAAAGAGAAAGGGGATACTCAAAGAGGAATTACACCAGGGAATGAGAGAAGAAGGTATGCGATAGTATTAACTACTAGTAGAATGTAATTATGCACTAATTAGTGATCTTTATATCTATATAATCTAACATATTTCAAACTTTTCATAGGTTGTAGGACACATCAAAGGCAACAAAGGCCAGTCTGCAAAAGATTGGGTAGCACAAACTTGGCTCTAGTGGTTATTCAAAAATTCAAGCATGAATTGTAAGTAGTAGTAAATGAAATTCCAAATCAAAATTTTTATAAATTGCAAATAATTTTGTTTAATAAAAAAATGTAGGGCTCAAAATTTAATTTAGAGGCCATGACAAAACACAAAAAAATTGCCTTCAAGGAAGGCTATCAAGTCGTGGTTGAACACCTACACCAAGCTTCCACTAGCCCAACCCAAGAGTCTCCTGCATTAGTTGAATAGGTAAATATGCCAAATGAAAAATATTTGAAATTGAATACTTGAGCAACAATCTCTTGATGTTAATTTCGAACATAAATTGACTATTTTTGTTTTTAAAAATCAAACAATGATAACAATGTGCATGACATTGCAATGCAGCCTCGTAATCCTAACACAGAACCTACGTCACATGACAAAGTCCCTGATGTGCATCACAGTGTCGATGGAGGTGTTCATTTTCTATTGAAAATTAATTATGTAATTATTAATACAATTTAACATCTTAAATTGAAATTGGTATAACCTTTTTCGTGTATATTTTAGAGCATACAGTACATCATGCTCAATGAGTGGAGGATGTTCTAAGTGATCACCATGTTGACTTTGGGGATGACAAAAATGTTATTGTAGATGATGTGGCACAGTCAGGTAAATAAAATCTATGTTTTGTTCTTTTAAATTTCTTTTTTGATTTATAGTCCTTTTAATTAATGAAATGCTTGTAACACTAATATAAAATGGTGTGAATTTAACCCATGTAGTTGTTATTGTAGCGGACCCCCCTTTGGCACAGCAACCTCCTCTTCCTAAACACATGAGGAGGAGACATGTGTTGAGATCAGAAGTAGTAGAGGAGGGGAATGACAAGGATATTGATGCTTTGCTTAGCCGTTACCTTTAAAAAATGAGCAAGAAACAAAAAAAAAATTGATTGTAATTAACATTTTTTTCTAATGAAAGAACATTGTCTTAATGGATGTAATTTTGTACTAGTAAATGTTGATGAATGATGTGTTAATGAATTATTCATCAATGTTGTGTGTTAATGAATCTTATGTGATTATAATGATTGAATGCTATATTTCAAAAATAGATGAATGAATGAATGAATGTTATTAGATGTTAATGGGGAATTTAGAGTGATGTTAGAGGGGGGAGGGGCCAAATGAGCTTCCACCTTCATGTTGTTAGACTTGTTAAGTAGAGAATATTAAACTATTCTCGAAACCAAGTGAATCTCAAACTAAACCAATGACGTAGATTCAATGGTCAAAAACACCTAATAGTCCTATTCCACATGGTTTAGTACCCCTTTTGATGCAGAGGCATCCCTCAACCTCACTCTAATAAGTCAATATGTTGTTGTACTAGTTATTTTTCCAAGGTCTTCACTAAATTCCATTACCTTCAATGCAGATTCAATGGTCAGATACTCTCATAAGTCTTATTCCTCAAGGACAAGTACCCCTCCCTAGGTACACTCAAGTCCTATTCTCTTTGCATACAATTCTTATCATTCCTTCAATAGGATAATATCATTTTAATGCTTGACTTGTCATCATTAACTAATGGGTTATTGTCAATTTCTCTTCGCTATCATTCTAGATCACTATTTTTTGATCTCATACTTTATCATATTTGAGAAGACATATTGGTGCTTTTGCTTAGTTCCTTTATCTTTGTTCTTGAATATCCTATGGCTTGTTTTGGGGCTGTTTGATTTTCAAAGTAGGGTGTTTTTTTTTCATTGTAAGTTTATTTGAATTGTTGTTTAAATAGTATAATTTAAGTTTTGATTTTTTTAGGTGATTCATTATGAAGTATATTAATAGGTGGGTTTTATTAGAGAAGTCAATGTGATTTCAAAAAATCCATTTAAACAACTCAAAGCTTTAAATGTATTGTTTAAGATTGCTCAACATGTGATACTCTATTTTATTTGAGTTTGTTCAGGTAGTCTGCCATGTTTCCCATATTCACGATGGAGATCATCTTCAAGAGGAGTTAAAACTTGTAAGATCTTGGTCTCTATTTATTTTCTCTGTTCTAAAATATATTAATCAATTTTGTTGTCTTAATTTGCTCTGTTCTGACATGACTCATATTTGGAAACAACTAGTTTTCAAGTTGATTTGGAAATTTAGTCCTCTATTGATTGCTAGACTGGATTGAGGGTGATTATCTGATAATTTCTTTGTGTGATTATTGGCTGTTATTTTGTCTTGATATTTTTGTGTTTTCATTAGTGTTTTGCATATAGGTTTTTTTAATTATATTTTATCCTTTTCTAGAACCATGAGTTTAGAACTTTTTCTCCATGGAGAGAATACTAGATATTGGATGATACTTGCATGGCTTTATTCAACCACACTAGCTAATATCATGGTCTTTCATGTTACTGCCACTTTATATCACTTCTTAAGAGGATCATGTAATTATCATTGCATGGTATGTGACATAAAGTAGTAATAAGAGAATAGATTCAGTATGCATCAGTGGCAACTGACAAACAATTTTATTTTATTATGCATGAAAGCTTTCTACTGATCATATGTGTTTTTGCATGCCATTGAAAACATATTAAGAATTGCTATAATTTCAATTGTATCTTATGTTCCAAAGGAATTATTAATACTATATATGAATTTATTTACAATTAATGTTCTTAGGAAAAATATATGGTGAGTGAGAGGAAGAAAATTACTAATCATTTTCTTTGTCAACAATAATCTAAACAATGGGTTTTGGATATCCGGGCCTGGGATGAGCATCTTAAGAAGGGTTATGAGTAGAGGGCAGTGATTCAAGTAGAAAAAATTGATCCATCCTACACATTGACAGAAATAGATGTAAGTATTTTCTAACAATATATTGTATGTGGTGTTATTTATGTTATTCAAAATTTCTAGTTACTCATTGTGGGTTGTCTAGTTGTTGCATGGAGTCAACAACTTGTTGGGACTGATAAAAGTCAAATTGATAAAAATATTCAGTTGATCACATAATATTACAATGAATGTTCAACTTCAATAATTGACAGAGATAAATTCCAAGCTGACTATTTCAAATTGAAACATACCAATGATCCTTTACACTGAAACCACAACCACACCAAACCATTTTTAAAATGGCAGACCATTATGTCAAAGGTAATTCTTCAAACCCTATCTCATCCTCATTAAAAACAAGGAAGGTCCCATTGTTGCAAATTGGTAACTACATCATCATTACCAAGTTCATGGAAATTGCTTGGTCATATTGCACAGCCTCACATGTTGGGTTAAAGATGGTTTTTGTAGTAAACTACTAGCTTTATTTTTCTGATAATGTTGCCACAAACAATCTCAGAAAGTGGAATATGTGGTTTTTTCTTATTATAAGTTGCTTTAATACCATGTTCATAAACTGGAGACCCATTATTTTTATCAAATATACAAGAACATTTAGAAGGATAGGAGATGAATTACATATTTACAACATGCTTGGTAACAAAAGAGAAAATGTTGTGTCATGAAATGGGTTCATTGTCAACTCTCTCTAGATCCAAGATGTAGCTAATATATTTTTATGCAATGCTAACTTTGTCACATATCTTTATGGTATTTTAGAAAGTCATATCACTTATAGATAAATAATGCTTAGACAAGGAGAAACTTATCAAGAATGCTTGAGGTTTAAATTAGATATTAGCTTCTGAGAGAGGATTGACAGGTACAAGGAAAAAAAATTAGACATGAGAAGTAGGATTCAATGGAGTTGGTCATACATTATTACAGCTTGTAAACAAGCTAATGTATTTGAGCTATTAATACCTAACGGAGTTATGTTTCTAATATCATTGAATGCAATTTAATTAAAGTTATTAATGTAAATTGTATTTTCCATTTTATTAATTTTTTTGTCTTAAGTTATTCATTTTGTTGTCTTAATCAAGATATATTAAGGATACTACAATCCCAATCATTGTCTACAATCACAAACACAAGCATAGTCAAGGACACTAGTAAATTCCCTGGCCTTTTTACTAATTGAAACAATGAAATAAGTGTATGAACATGTAAGTAACATACAAGGAAAATATTTTACATAATTTCCACTCAAGATCACGTTCTATCCAAACATATGAATTCCTTGTAATGAGGACTAGTGCAGGAGCACCAAGGTCACATACAAACCTAAGGAGTACACTAGGGTAACTAATAGATCCTTGGGTGGAGTTGAAGACAACATGGCCATCAAGGGTCATTTGATATTGTAATAGACCAATAATGGTCATTTAATAATGTTTTGTAATGATTATGAATCCTTTGTGAAGGACCAATCTATGTAAGCCTCAATGGCATTTGTGAGGGAAAAGTGTACCTAGGGGTCACTAAGGGTCATTATGTTGATCCCAGGATATTTGAATTGGTTAAGGACCTATAAGTTCAATGATATTTTTATTAAGGCCAATAGTTCCAATAGTTGATTTGAAATGCACTATAAGTGCCAAAATGTGTAAGTTGCCTAAATTGGCAAAATAAGCCTTAAAGGCTCATGAGAGGGTTAGTAAGGGTTAGTAAGGTTCTTAGTATTAGATAGAATCCCACAAGGAGCTTAAAAGTCATATAAATAGAAAAATGGTTAATAGTTATCGAAATGACAACTTTGTTGTCATTTTGACAACATAAACAAAGAGACAATCAGTCGTAATTGACTGTGTGCGGTTAACAGGGAAGTTAAACCATCTACCGGTCTTGGGGATTGATATTTTAATAGGAGATCATGAGGAATAGATAGAGAGGAGTAAGGGAAGAATGTCAAGGGATATTGGAATGGATAAAACAATTTAATTTTTATTTTTATTCAATAAATGTAAATTCCTTTCAAATGTCCCTATCATTGCCCATGAGGGTAAAGTCTCCATTTTGAGAGACTTAAATCTCTTATTTCATTGAAAATGTGAGGAGAATGAATGTGATTAGTGTGGTTGTTCATTTTTGAGTTGATGAGAATTTTATTATGAAGTTTTGAAAGTGTTTAACCACTTATTTGAATGATTGTTCGTGAACAGTGAGCATGAACAACAGTCATTTGTTTTGAAGAAATAATGAATATGCATAATCCTCCAATTCTAGAGTTGGGATGGAATGTGGAAGTTTTTAAGTAATATGTGTTTTCCAATGTGTTTGAATGTAGGATATGTAATGGATGTGAAGTTTAGTTCACTCATTGCTTGGAAAGCATTGATTGAAGGGCCACTTGTGTTGGGACTAGTCATGGTCTGGGAGTTTTACCCATTAGAGGTCCCCTTATTATGACTTGGAATGTCAAAATATATCAAAGTGAAGGTGTTCGACCCATTTAGAGGGTCAGGAAGTGAGTAAGAGAGCCTGGTTGAGAAAGCCCTAGGTTTGTACACCTAGAATGGAGGGTTTGGTGAATAGGGTGTTAAAACTTGATGGCTATTATTTAAAATAGGAAAATTCTTTGACTTTGGTGGTGTGGAAACTCTTTTTCTGGTTGGGGAAGTTTAGGAGTGTGGCCAAGTAGCACTTGCTTTGTATTTGGAGGCCTAATAGAGGGCTAATAGGTAGTGCATCACTAATTGATGGGACAGTTGGTCCAAAAGAGTTGTATTTCATTTTTAGATATGCTATCTAACTTTGAAAAGGGTATTCAAATATGTATTTTTTTTCCTGTGTATTTTTTATAAGTTTTACAAGATCTTAGGAAAACTGGTCTGGCAGGGCTACTAGGACAATGGGCTTAGGAAGCACCCGGTTTGGGATTTTTGATTTTTTTAACTTGCTTGTATGAATCCAATAAATTAATAAGGTCCATTGAAGATGTTTTCAATGGTGTAGAGTGGGTGGTGGCATCACAATTTTTTTGTGCACTCTGATTGGTCATAGTGTGTATTGGATCAAAAGGAATGATCCTTGGGAAGCCTAGTTGATATTGGGAAGAACCCTTGTGAAGTCCCTCATGATTTATAGAATGAAGACCACCATTCCCACCTCTACATCAAGGATTGTACCCATAGGACAAAGATTCACTATTGCAAGAATAATTTTTGTTTATTCATTTGAATCATTACATCAGTTCTTGGACACACCATACTCCACACCATGTGTCTTCTCATGTGTATCTACATTAATATAGACTCCAAACTCTTCAAAAACCTAACTGTACCCCTACTAACTACCTAAACTATCTCCAAAATAGTCCTAAACTGACTGTTAAAACAAAATATGATTAAATAGTGTTGGCAAGTTGACAACCAATGTTGTCAACTTGACAACTTGACTCTAATACCCCTCCTAGGACTTTCAAAAGGTTTCAAAACAACCTTATTAACCACACTAACACCCACATGAGCCTTATAGGCTATAATTGCATTAAAATGAAATTTTACATCTTTTTGGCATCTTTGCACTTTGAGTACAATTACATGATTTAATGGAATTAATGGCCATATTACAAACCTAGATATCCTTATAGGTCCTTGACCTTTACATTTGACCTTGGATCCATTAAGTGACCCCAAGGTTACATCCTTAACCCCTATTCCATTCAATGGCTTACATGACATCATTTTATGATCATGGCCAGTATAAGAAGTGATTGGTAATATTATAATCATATGTGTATTACAACTATGCATTCATGGACAGTATAAGAAGTTATTGGTAATATTCTAATCATATGTGTATTACATGGATTCCACAAGGGTTGTCATATGAATTTCATAGTATGTATTGTTGTGTCAATAGTGTTGGCTGGTGATATATATATTTTAGTTGTAAACATAAAAATTGAATCTTTCAGTGGTCTTATTTACAAGTATTGTGCTACAAAGATTGTTTCTTCATAATAGTATTGGTTATTGCATGAGAAGAGTATGTAGTGATGACAATTCTAATGGTTTGTATCTTTAGATTGCTTGTGGAAGTATGGTCCTATTAGATTGATGATCTTTTGATGATAAGTACAAGAGAGATAGTGATTGCATGTTGACATTTGAAACTATGTATGGCATGATAGTTTGAATAGTTAACCACACATATTGAATAGTTGACAAAAAATGCAAGAATTCAAACTTTTATTGCTTTAGGCAAGTACAATCTATACAAATATAAATCTAAACAGTACTCTCTTGCTTCTCGCATGCCTCTCAAGGCTTACATAGACTCAAACTAACTCCCCTAACCGATCCAAAGAGGTTGGATCCTCTAACTATGTAACTATCTTGTTTTTTAATTTCCCTCCAAGTACACTTGATTGTTGCTATTCAAATATTTAACTTTTAAAACTTATTTAATTAAACTCCCCATACTTTAGGACTTTGAAATTTGTCCTTTTCAGACCTTAATACAATTTTAAGTCCACTAAGTTAATTCTAAGACCTATTCTTATCCCTTATTGCCTACTATGCCAATCTAGGCATTTACTTCCTATTACATCATTGTCACACCTTATATATATTTAGGCTAATTACATCAAATTGTCTTCAAGCCATGTTACATTAATATTTTGACCTTATAAATAATTCATCCTTCATAGGCCATCCATGTGACCACTTTCATGGCATCCTATTGATTCATATTGGTAATAATATCATGGTCATATCATTAATAATATATTAATAGATTCATAATATATATATTTTTAAAAAAAAAATTGAATATGTTGTTGATTTTTCGACCACAAAAACTATATACTTGGACATCCATGCTATACTCTTGATGTATTCATTCGTCAATAGTTCGACCCAAACGACTATATAGTTTGACACCAATGCTAACTCTTGACGTATTAAGTAGTCAAGAATTTGACCAACTATGGTAAAAAATGATCAAAGATATGTCTCTTATTTACACCAACCATATGACTATTTTGACCACCATTTGTCGAATGTTCAACATATATTGGTTGAAAATGATCAAAGATATGTTGGCCATTATTCACCACCCCTTTGGTTATTTCGATGTTGGATTAGTCAATATTTCGACCACTGGGAGAGTCAAATATTTGGCAATAATTTAATGTGTCAAATAATCGATGAAGAAAGTTTGACAACAATATTGGTCATTTGGTCGACCAATGTGCATTAAAAAATTGACTAATTTGCATTGAAAATTAGGCCAAAATTTACTAGTGATCTGTTCCTAGTTCTATTTTCTCTAGGACATGAGTAGAATTCCCACTGAGATGGAAAGGTTTTCTTTGATATCCTATGCCTCTTGTATCTTTTTTTTCTCTTCCATAGTGTTCAATGGGTTTTATGATACCCTTTCCTCTTGTTCCTAGAGGTCCTTTTATAGTGTATCCCATTTTGGAAATTAGTTTTTACCCTGGTCCATAGGATTTTGAAGGAATCTTAAGTGATTTAGATTCACACTTTTGGACTTCTTGTGATTGAGATTCATCTTTGTATAACCAAGCTAGTATAGCTTATTCTTCATCCATTTCATGTTTGGATACCTATTTGGTAATGAAATTCCCATCATAGATGACCTGTGTTTCTTTAGCTATAGGTTTCATTTTCTCTGAAGGTTTCCCATAAGATTTAGGTGAGAGTGGGACACATGTAAGAGACAGTACCAGTTCTATTGTGTATTCTCCCATACCTGTATCTTTGATTTTGACCTCCTTTGTTGTCTTCCATTTTGGATGTGGAGGCTATATCATTCTAACTTGTAGAATACTCTTTGTTGTTTGGAACAAGTTTGTTAGTGATTTCCTTCAAAGCATTGCAAGATGCTGACAAATCTGCGAGTATTGTGACCTCTACTCCATCATATGGTAACTTGACACATTGATGGTATGTTGATGGAATTGCTTGCATTTCATGAATTCAGGGCCTTCCTAAAATGATGTTATAAGAAAGTGGGAGGTCTAGTACCTAAAAAGTGATGTCTCTAATTACATGTCCTATTCTGATAGATAGAATGATGACTTTGAAGATCTTTCTTGCTCATCATTTTCTTTTACTGTTATTTTATTTTTCAAATCAATAGCATTTTATGATAACCCCAGTTGAGTAACCATTTTATATGAACAAATGTTTAGACCAGCACCTCCATCTATCAATACACATTTGACACATCAGTTTTCAATCATGACATCAATATGTAATGGCTGGTTATGTGGATGATTGAGTGAATTGTCATCTCCCTCTAAAATGGATATGCATCAAGGAGAAGTTAAATGACTCACAATTGTCTGAAACCAATTAAGATAAAGACTTTATGGAACATTGGAATTGATAAGAGCTTTTTCTAGAATTGCTCGGTGAGCAGGAGAAAACTGAAGCAACTCAAATATAGAGATATTTGCATTGGTGTGCTGAAGTTGCTGGATAATGTTGTATCTTGAAGATTTGTTTTTGGACTCTTTAGAATCGAAAGATTTAGATGAAGTCCTTTGTTTAGTTTCTGATGTAAGATTGAGTGGTATTTTCAAGGCATTTGATTAACCCAAGTTCAGTCGTAAAAGAGTTACCTGAGCTTGAGATCTAGTGACTGCATTGGCTGATCTGTTGTCTTTGTCCTTCTTGACAATGGTGATGACATTACAATGTTGAGATGTGCATGACTCTACCATATTGATTACTTCATTGTTACTGGAGTATGTGTAATTGACCTTAGCACCTATATTTGGTTTGGAAGAAGATGATTCTCCCTAAGTATGTTTCAGAAAAGGTTTCGTGAATGCCATATGATTATTATTGGATTTATGGTTGTCAATAACAATGTCTCTAGCATCAATTTTATCTTGAATAAGATGTTTTTGATGCATGCAATTATTGGTTTTATGAACCTTGTTTCGGTGAAAATCACACTAATCGGTCTCCTTCCACCATTTAGGTTTGACTTTGGGGCCATAAGTTTTTAGCTCAGGTAGCATGATGATGTTATTTTCCAATAAGGTTTTCATGGCAGATTCCAAGGACTCACCCAAAGGAGTGAACTCATGCTTTTGTTTTGTAACCCATGGTTTGTATTCATTTGACTTTTTAGGTGGTTCAATTGCCTTCATTTATGAGGCTTTTATGGCTTGAGTACCAATCATGAGGTTGAATGTTGGTGCTTTGGGTGGAGCACTGATGTGATCAACAACACCATGCGTGACAACATTTTTGTTCTTGTTCCAAAATTTGACTTTATCTTTGTTGTGTGAATTGGAACTTAAATCGTACTCATTTTCTTTGTAAAGCATGATATCTCCCTTGCAAACAAGTACATCCTTTATTTTCATGGCACTATCTACCATTTTTTCAAATGAAGTTTGACCTTGCATCTGCAGGTGATAGTTGATCTTCAGAATCAGATTATTGATGAAGATTTCCATTTTCTCATTATCTGGAATTTGTCAAAAGTATAATGAGAACTTCTTCCTCCAACATTTGAGAAAAGTTAGGAATGGTTCACCTATTTTCTGTCGTAAGTTGCATATGTCTATCATTGTGACAGAATGTTGGATGTTGTAGGAGTATTGTTGATAGAATAGTTTGATCAATTTATCAAAAGATTTGATTGTTGGAGGTATTTTGGAGAACCAATTAATGGCTGCCCCTCCCAAAGATCATGGGAAGAGATGCATTAGGTAGGTTCATTCATGCATGAACTCCATTGATAGGGTGCAAAACTCCCTAACATGATCTTGTGGATAGGGAAAACTTTAAGAAACCCCCTCCCTAGAAAAGGAAAACAATATTGTTGGAAAAAAATATTAATTTAATTGGCGATTTTTTTTCAATTGTATGAAAAATCTATAAAATCCTAGCAAATCTTTCATTGTTGAAGAAAATCATGGCTAGAAGTACACATACCTAGAAATCATCATTTCACCATTATTTTTATATGGATCCTAATTAATTATCAGACTTGAAGGTTAAATTTTCCCCACTTTTATCATTGTAATTTCCCTCCAAATTATTGAATGGGGGTTTTAAGGTAGCACCTCTGAAAGCTCAAACAACTTTTAATATTTTAGTAAGGTGTCCTAAGTTAATTTTATATCATCTGACATATAGCAAACCTATTTTTTATAACTGTTGGATGATCCTAAATCAATGGAATAAATCTTGTTTTGGGCCAAACTTTTAAAGGACACCAAGTTCTAGAGAAAGTCTCTGAAATAAAGACATGTGTCCAGAATCAAATTTATTTTGAGCCAAAGTTTGAAAGGATAAAAAGTCGCATGAAAAGTCTCCAGAATAGAGACACGTGTCAAATCTATGTACTTAACCCATACCCTAACTTAAATTTTGACCACATATTATCAAATATGACAATCGATTAAGACAACCTTTGGAAATTGTAGGCGAAAATATTTAATTTACTGTGTGGAAAAATTAGATTCTATTGGTGAAGTCATCGCAGAAATACAAATAAGTCTATATCACTATTGGTGATTAGCCTATGCATGGGACCCAATGTTTATAAAGAGCGAGTGACATGGCCCCGAAAGTCTAAGTTTTTCACCAAATTCTGGGTCACTGATGAGTGAAATTCACCAATTGGAAAATATTCGCCACTAAAGTTATCCCTGCTTGTGGATCTGAATGCCATCGTATTTTTCATATTTTGGTATCTCCACCCCTTGAGGGAGTGGTGGCATATACAAGTTTCGATCGAATGGAAATGGACATAAGGCATCCATTGAGAATTCCTTTGGTTCTTTCTCCTTTTCAAACTTGTTGATTTTGACTTGCATAGCATGCATTTGTCGCATCATGGTTGTGATAGGAGTTTCTTCCTCTTGTATTATGATGTCTTCAACATTAAAGTTACGAGGAAGTTTGGCCCCTTGTTGGGCTAGTTCTAGGAAGTATGCTTCTATATCCTCCCGGACAAAGTGTTTCATGATTTTCTTGAAAAGATCATCATCTCTATAGTGTGCAATTTTTTAAGGTGTGGGATCTCAAACCCTTCCTTCCTCTGAGTCATGGCCTCATGAACCATGAATAGGTGCTCTTTGAGACATAGAAGTGTGTTTATTGATACCCTAAATTGTGTCAAGAGGAGGTATGCTACCCCTCTTTGGGCATAGATTTCCTAATTTATCCTTCTCATAAAGATCATGATCGTATGACTGATTAAGTAGAGGATTGTCTTTTGTATGAAAGGACTGGGTGATGAGAGAAGATGAGGATGATTTCTTTGGATCTTCTCCTTGTTTTCTGTGTAGGGAAGCTCTAGTTTCCACCATTAACCTTTAGGTGAATCTTTGAGCAAGATAAGATAACTAAAATGAAAATTTGATTTGGAAAGACCAAGTGATGTAACCTTGTCAATATGAGTTTGGATTGCTGATGAAAAGATGAACCTGGTGTAAGCGAAGGATATAGTATCCGAGATGTATGGGTAGACACCCAAAGAATAGTGGACACTGGTACACAACACTTAGTCTCTGAGAGGTGATGACAAATTTCAATTTTCTTGACAAGGCTTTTTTGATACAAGGTGAATATGCACTCCAAATTGACTGCCCAGATGATGTATCAAGAAAAATAGACCACTTTAGGAAAATGAAAGTTTCTTGTTGTTTTTCCTACTCTCTACTTGACACAGTGAATTTTTCTAACAGACTTTTATCAAAATAGAGGGCAGACTAACTTTATTATTAACATCATGAATTTTCTGATAGTTTTTAAAAAATTTCCATACGAAAATATACAAGCTCGTATGATAGAGAATAGACCCTGCCCTGCCATGACAATGTGATAGCTCGTACGATAGTTTACACTTGAAAATGGTTTGTGCTTGCAAAATTTTGATAATGCCCATATGAAAAACATCTCTTCTCATACAACAATCTGATAGTTCTAATATGACAATACAAGATTCTGAGCAATTTTCATATGACAATTGACAAGGTAAAATGACAACTGACACCAAAAAAGGATTTTTGCTTCAAATTTTGGAATTTTGATGTTTTTGGTCTTCAGTTTTCTATCCATTTTTTAGGATCTATGTGTTTATAATTGTCTGAGGATGTTTAACATAGCAATAGGCTTACAATCAAAGAATACACTTTGGGGAACTGACTCAATGAATCAATCACGCCTAGCTTAACCTAGCTAGGAGAAGAGATGTATTACTTACTCGTTGACTTAGGAAAACATACCCAAACTCCCCACCATATGGGAGGCTAATAAAATGCAATAGATATTATCACCCATATATGTCTAGGTGTTAACATTGGAAGTAGCTTGATATGATGAGTTTCTTGGGGTGATTACTATTCACCTCGCACAAGCACTATAAATCTTTTAGAGGTAGATCGATGGCCACCAGCTTAGGATTTTAATCAAGGCATTTGTTCACAATTATCTCCCATAGTCCTGCAAGAAGGATTTAGGTTGTAAGCCCTATAGGTACTCAAACCTGTATAGTCTCGTAAGAAATATTTAAGTGGCTCCGCTCTACACAAAATCCAAGCATGCTCATGGAAAAGATCAACTCAAGGTTCCATGAGCAAGAAAAACTATGTCTTCTAAGACTTTAATCTCAAGGAAGCATCAAATTTTATAGTGGGGTGGAAGAGTTGGCTTAAAACTTGTCCCCACTTGGGTTGTTCCTGGGATCTTTTTACCTCAACCGACAGGCCCTCTAAGGTATAATTAAAATGTGAGGTTGGGGACCACAGGATCTGGGTTTCTGATTCTCTTGAAAAGAGAAGACCATAATCCCCTAACCTTATCCTTTTCTATATCCAAGACACGCAAAATAAAGTTAATCCAGAGATAGTGTATACATTGCCAGGGGCGGGATACCTTATGGGTTTCTGATTCTTTGAAAAGTGAAGAGCATAATCCCCTCAATATCTACCACAATCTCAATATGCCGAACATAATTAATTATGTGCCTATGAAAAATAGATTTTAATCAAACAAAATATTTTCTCGATGAAGATTTGGCAACCTACAAAGCCACACGTCAGAAATTTGAGTTGATTGAGCTTTCTTTGACAAGCGATCTCTTACGGGTTTCTTAAAAACAAGGGCTTAGAAGTCAAGACAAGAATAGGCCAAGAATAGGAAAGTTTTCAATGTTCAAGTCTTCTCCAAACATCTTGCAAAAGCATTACACTATCTAAAATAATCATGCATCAGCAAATAATAGAGGTTAGGATTAGTATTAATCAAATTTCATGGAAAAACCTTTAAAAATGATCACAAAAACCCATACGATAATTGAAAAACTAGTGTTGAGTGTCGTACGATAGGCTATACCTATGTGTGTGATTTTTGTACCTGATCTATAGACACAACACTTTAGTAAAACATTAGAGGTTAGCTAAAATTGAAATCGTGCAAATAATGGAAAACTAAACTAACCAGGCGATTTACTGCCTTCTAGTAGATGCGAGTGTGAATTCTCAAATTAGACTGAGATCAGTGACCTTGACGACACCTAAATGAATGATTTGAATGCAAAATCTAGATATGAATCAATGCAATTTAATCTATATTTTTGGTTTTCCTATGCAATTATGAATGAAAATTGATATGAATCTAATCTATATGAGAAATTGATATGAAATTAATCTAACAATGATATGCAATATGAAGCTAAAATGAATGTAAAAAACAAGATCGATCTCACAACAATGTTGATTGACAAGAAGCTTTGATTCTTCAAATTTCAATTATCTAGCATGATTGTGCAACTCTTGAATCAATTTTGGCAGCGTAAGTATGCAAACTTGTGAGATGAGATATGAAGAGCTGAGCCTTGATTTTATAGAAATCCAGGGCTTTGGAGGTGCATGGGAAAAGCCATAAATCACTCAAATAACTCAGGTTGATTTTTGAGTTATTTTTAAATAAATGATATTTAACTCACAAAAACATGCAAAAGCAGAGTTTAACTCAAAATAGAGTTTAGATTTAATTGATAATTGATAGTTGTTTGCTTTTGTGATTGTGCATGTTTTATTTATGAATTAATTTAATAATAGAGTGATTTATTTCCAACTTAACTGATTTTGAAAAATAAAACAATTGATTTATGGGTTAATCAATTATTTTTCAAACTTTTATTCAAAAACAATATTATTAAAAATTGACAACTTGCTTTAATTAATTAAATAAGAATTTAATCAATTATTCATAGGATTTTGGATTTATTGTCAAAATTAAATAATACAATTTATGAATAAATATAATTAACTTCAATTAAACAATTAAGTGGTAGAATTAAATCTAATTAATTAAATATTAAGAATATTCAATTAATCAAACTTTAGGATAAATAGGATTTATCACCAAATAATCATTAAATCAAAGATAATTAAGATGATTAGGAATATTACTAGGAATATTCCCCGATGCAGAATTTGAGATAATCAATTAGGATTCAATGATGTTCAGATGTGCCTTAGGTTAGGACTTCGATGTCGATTTCGTTCGATATGTTGACGTATGAGGTTAATGAACCTATAGCCCATTTTTGGGGTATTACATTTTGCCCCTCTTTGAATTACTATGCAAAGCGCAGTGGTTCAAAGATAGTCTATGTATGATATTGAAACTAATGTTTGAATTGAAATTGATATGAGATAGAAACTGATTGAAATTGATATGAAGATAATAGGTCTTGAATGACCAAAGATAATGTTAACTATAACAGCAAATGAACCGATGATTGCGAAAAAGTGTCAAAACACTTGATTCTGAACCTTATGATTGCAAAGAAGTGAGTGACCGATTCTAGACCCGATTGTCCTTATATTGAATCACATTGGTATCACATCTGAACCCTTAAGTTAATGAAGAACCAAGGAAATAACACAATTGAACCGATAGTTACAAAATTGATACAATTTACAAGATTAAGAGAATACCAAATTGATATGGATCTCGATGAATCTGATATTCCTCGAGCGATGATTGATTTGCCCCAAGCGATGAGGTCTTTTTGATGAATCAGCAACTAGACGTGGTTGTTGTCTTGATTATTGAGGAAAGATATGATTCCAAAATTTAATTTTACAAACTTGAATGATGTGCAATACCATACCCCCTTTGGGATTAAAATTGAAATCTGACAAGAAAAGTCAGCGTTATAGTGTAGAAGCAGGTTAATTGATTTGAGAAGTGGTTATACACATCTGAGAATGCATTCTGCATCGTTTAGAGGTCCTGAAGACCAAGTTTGACTTGGTTAAACCATGAGTTGACCATAGTTAACCAAGTTGAAATTTTGATAGTTTGTTGTAAGATAATCAATTAAGTTGCATGCTAGATTTTTGTGATGATAGAAGGTCAATTATGCACGCAGTAGACCATCCTGGGTCCAAAAATTTAAATTGCAATTTTGACATAGTAAATGATCTCAGATTTTGATTTTGATCTCGAAAATGGATTTAGAATGTCGAAATTAGCCAAGGGTGCAATTTTTGTGGAAAACGGAGCACTTTTGAAAATTAGGTTAAAAGCTATATAAGGGTCGGAAGGGTCATTTTCAAATCATTTCAACCATTTGACTTTGGAGATCTTGTGGAGCCCTCTGATTGAGAAAATGGCAAAATAGAGAGAACCGAAGGTACCTATGAGTTCGCATCAATTTGAGCGCAGCCAGAGACATCAAAGACCTCGACCGTACGGACATCCGGTATGTGGACCTCTTTGCCGCTCTGAAATGTCAATTTTTTTCATGTTTTCTAGCATTTTTAGGATTTTTCATATGCGTTTTGCTTTTCAATTTTCGCATGTATGAAAACTCGTATGAGTCATCTCCCAGACTCGTATGACATTTGAATTGTATTCCCTTTGTCGTTTCATGACCTACCCAATGTCGTATGCGAGGGACCCATGAGTCATACGACATTTCATCGGGTCCCTCAAAACTCGTATGATGAAGTTTCCAGTGTCGTATGACTATGGTTTGTCATTTGGTCTATTGTGGAAAGTCATACGACTTTTCATGCCAGTCTGGACTGTTGTATGAAAAATAGTGAGTTCAAAACTCCATCTTAGGTCAAAATTTTTTCTTTTTTGATTGCTCTACCTGATTGTTGACTCTTTGACCAACCTTCTAAAGTACAAAACTATTCCATTTCTGCACTATTAGCCTATTGTTGAACCAATTTTTGATAGAATTTCCTATTTCTGTATAATATAGGTCACATATCCAGATGTACATGTCCGTCATTCATATCCAGCAACACAGAGACTATGTGTTTCACTTCCTGACCCTATTAGGGTACATCTTGCTGCCTGTGGGTTTGAGTACCTAATCCATTTACCTGATATTAGGGTAAATCATGGCCTGCTGACTACATTGATCAAGAGGTTCCACTCAGAGACATAGACTTTTCATTTATCGACTAGAGAGATCACTGTGACTCTAGAGGATGTATATAGGATATTACGCATTCATTTCCATAGTAGTCGGCGTCGTGAGTATGTGAGTACCGGCCAGACAGGTCTTCATGCTTTTAGGCATCTGTTGGTGATGATACACAGTTGACTAGGTCCATTTTGTGGGAGACCCTTGGACAGAGATATGGTTAGACACACCGCTTAGAGTGCATTATTGCTGGGATGATTGGTGAGCTCATCATGTCGGGCCGTCAGCAGAACAGTTTCTTGATGGGATGGGCCCCAATGGTAGCACTTCTTATGGTGACTCCCACTAAGCTTTCTTAGGGTCAGTGTCTTTTGGCACATATGTTTTTAGAGATGCATGAGGTTGTGTATTAGGATTGCAAGAGTTTTGCTTTTGGAGCTCTTGTGTTACAGATATGGGCCTGGGAGTATATCCCAATTTTGAGACCGGTTTTTCAGACACAGCATCAGCCACAAGAGCCAGTGATATACACATATGTTGGTTATGTCACACAGGTCTATATGGGCCATACTAAGTATTGTAGATGATGCTTGGATGATATGACTTTTGTAGTATAGAGACCCTACTTGCAGATAGAGGCCTGGCCCACTGTGAGAGAGCAGTTTAGCTTCCTTTTTCAGAGTCAGGTACTCATTGGTCATTCCTCCACTATTTTGGAGAGATTTCTCATTACTAGAGTGTGGTGTCAGTATGGATGGAGACAAGATGCCCCACAGGAGCATACTGCATATGCCCATATAGTTCATGAGATCGGGCTCCGATGGACACAAATTAGGCTCACTTATTCTTTATGTTTAGATGAGTACAACACCATTATTGGGAGAGACTGGGACTACCTTCCATAGGTTTTCGATGCCAAGGTCACAAATGGATTCATTACTTGGCAAGCAGAGCATCCCATTTACAAATTTTCTGACTCAACTGAGCTGATACCCTCCATGGAGGAGGCTATGGATGTCATCGGAGCTCCTATGAGACCAGGTCTGAGACCACAGGTAGTACATCCTGCACCACCTAGACTGAGAGTGATGGCTCCACTACAAAGACTAGTAAGACATATGAGGGCCCCTCATCCTTCTACTTTGACAACAGGTACATCCATAGGTTCACAGAGACGGACCAGGGGTGAGAGTGGCACTTTGGGCGGTGTTGGTTCTGTAGATAATGTATTAGCAGCTGAGTAGGTTGTAGGTGCTGGCACATATATGGGTACATATGATCCCTTTGATTTAGGGGCTGAGATTAGATGTCATAAGGCACATAGAGCAGGTACCACAGAGCAGGCAGAGCAGCTAGCACAGGACACAGATATGCCAGCAGTAGGGGATGAGCCTAGTGTACCTCCTACTTCATCAGAGATTATTAGATGTCTCAGAACTCAGGTCCGGGACCTGAAGGTACAGAGTGCTAGGTGGGAGGAGAGGTATCTAGAGGCAAATAGGTAGCGCACAGAGCTTCGTGTAGAGCTTCATTCAGAGGTTTAGAGATTACAGATAGAGGTGACCCATCAGACCTCATGGGCTTCGTATTATGTGTCTGCATATTATGTTGTTGTTCCTGCTATGCAGAGAGTACCCACGTATTTAGATTATATGGAAGCCTCAGAGGGAGCTAGGGCACTGAGAGCAGAGGCTATACTAGATGCACCACCCCCTCCTCCACCAGATGCCGAGGAGCATGCCGATAGTTGATTCCTATTCTTATGTTTTGATATACTCTATTCTTTTTTATTATTGATATACTGTTCTGACTCTGATAGATCTCAGGAGCTCATTCTTTTGTGTATTGTGCCAGTAGTGCATCCCTGACACATTTTGAGTTGATGATATATATGAGATTAATATTTTGGGTCATGACTTCATTTGTACTTGTCATGTTTTGATTTATGATGATATCATGTGATGTTTATGCTATGAGTAGTGTAGAATGTATGTATGGATCAATGCAATGCAATGATTTCTTTCATATGTATGGATGTTATGCAAATGTAATTGATTATGAAAAGATGTATGTATGATTTATGCTTATGCATTGGATGTAATGTAATGTAACAAATGGTAATGATATGGGATGTAAATGCAGCGATACACATGATATGTTTTTGCAGGTTGATGAAGACAAGTACTCAGTCTTATGTCAAAAGGATGTTTAACCCAGGAGGGTTACTGCTTGCGGTTCAGTGAAGAGACCTTCAAGTGAGACTCAGCTCTTGTTAGATGTGAAGAATTGATATGAAGAATTGTTTAAGCATTGAAGTTCATTGAGTCATTGTGAGATCATGCAAACATGCAAAATGCAAAGAAATGTGCAATATGAAATGCAACCTAAGACCTAGGACCTAGTCACTGATCATGTGTCGGTCATTCTCATCATTGAATTTTTAGGTAACCAGATAAATCAATACAATGTCCACTTAGTTATGAAACCATAGACATATGAATATTGATTTGTATGCACAGGAATCAATACAACACCCACTGATTAAGAAACCGTGGATATATGAATATTGATTTTGTTTTCGGAATGTCAGATTAGATATAAGCACCAAGGCATAAATGCCAGGATGACCTGAATATCATGTCCATTTTGATATAGAAATTTCTATAAGCATCAAAACATAGACATCGTGATGACCTGAATACGCCTTGCATTCAAACACATCAAGTAATCAAGAGATCATTCAAAATCCAATGTGAATTACCCGTAGTGACCCTTTATCATTCACATCCTTAGGTAAGATCATGGTTCACATTAGGAGAAAGAACTCACTCAAAAAGACAATAGTTAGATCAAAATTCTTTGTATTTTCCAGGTATCAATGGTCGAGGTACGCATGGCCATCCAATTCAAGATAGAGGCTCTTACAGTCGGACACCACTTCAATCCAGAATTTCCAAATTTGTTAGATTTTCACATACAAGCAGAAGACAAAGAAAAGATTATGCCCCCAGTCATCACTCTCTAAATCCTATAAAGGACATCATCGAAAAGCTTGAGGGAACATAATATGCAAAAATCTCAATGTGAATTAGTAAGCATACAAGGAGATAAAAGCATGTAAAAAGCATAGATTGTTTTCAATTTGATGTTTGATGTTTGATGTTTGATGTTGATGCAAAATCCTTTCTAGAGATGAGACTGACTGAATGAATCAAATGAAGCTTCAAAGGACTCTAACTAGATATGATACATCTAAGATACATTGGAGGTCATAGGATATGACTTTGATTGCCCCCAAGTTTTAACATTGATAGGATACCGATGCTTGAGCTGATTGGTGTACAAACTGACTTATTGAAAACAAACTGGGAGATATGTACAAACTAAAGCAAGACCAAAGGCTAGGAAAGACCAAGATTGTGTTGATAGATGGAGCATTTTGAAACAAAGTGGAGCCTGTTTGTCGGGTTTTCACCATCTTGGCAGAGATTCTATTTTTGCTACCAAGGCGCCTGTTTCCAAGTTTTTACCAAGGCACTTTTTTTTCCTTTTTCTCATTTTTTTTTACTTTTGATATTTTTTACTTTTTTTGTGAATCATCAAGGCACCTATTGCTAGGTTTTCACCAAGATGTTCATTTTTTCAAGACTTTTTCAGATTTTTAAGATTTTTTTTCAGGATATTTTACCATAGACTAAATGCCTTAGGCATAGAATTTCTTCAGATAGAGAACGTTGATTGGTTCTTAGAGTTGTTCTCTTGTAGTCGTTGAGAGTTGATAGGCACCAAAGCCAAAAGTAGCAGTGATAACAAAGGGACCCAGCCAGTTGGGTTCAAACTTCCCCTTGCGTTCTCGATGTGATTGATTTTTTGGATTCTCTCTCAAGACTAGATCACCAACCTGGAATTCTCTGTGTCTAACTTTCTTGTTGTAACCTCTAGACATTCTCTTCTGATATACTCTAAGATGGTCATACGCTACTTGTCTGCACTCATCTAGTAGTTAAAGTTCTTGCAACCTAGACACTCTATAGTCATCATCAGTTACTAGACCATGCATTTTGATTCTTAGTGATGGGATTTCAACCTCAATAGGTAGTACCACTTCAGACCCATAAACTAAAGTGAAAGGTGTAGCCTCAATAGGCATTCTAATACTTTTTCTGTAGGCCCAGAGAATTGGATTGATCATGAGATGCTAGTCTCTTCTTGTCTTATTAACTGTGCGATGTAAGATTTTCAACATATTCTTATTTGAAGCCTCTGCTTGTCCATTCCATTGAGGATATTAGATAGAAGACCAATGTTGTGTGATCTTGAATTTGGCACATAGATCATCTAGGTCTTTATTTTTGAATTGTCCCCCATTATTTGTGATTATAGAATGTGGGATCCCATATCTGCATATGATATAGTTCAATATGAACATAGATATCTATTTTCCAGTTGCTTGTGTCAAAGGGACTACTTCTACCCATTTTGTAAAATAATATGTAGCTGTGATTATATGGGTATGTCCATTAGAAGAATGAGGATGTATAGCTCCTATAAGATCAAATGCCCATTGGTGAAAAGGCCATTGTGTAGTGAAGGGAATTAGATCTCTCCCTGGAGCATGAATTAAGTTTCCATGTACTTGACACTGTTGACAATTCTTAGCAAATTTGATAGCCTCTTTCTCCATTTCAGGTCAATAGCACCCAACCCTAATAAGTTTTCAAGCTAGTGTTAAATCATTTGAGTGTGACCCACAAATACCTTCATGGACTTCCTCTAATGCACGTTGAGACTCTTCCCATTCTAAACATCTAAGTAGCGTACCATCTAAACCTTGTTTGTATAGATCATTACCAATGATGACATATCAAGAGGCATTTCAAATAAGGTATCTCTTTTCATGGCGGTTGAAGGTATCAGGAATGATTTGGTCTCTCAGATAGGAAAATAGGTTTTTATATCTAGATGAATCATGACCTACAATAGTGCAGATCATGCAGATTTTTGGGGAATCATATGCAGGATAAGATAGTGCTTCCACCAGGAACTTATAGCATAGCTCATGTTCAGGCTGCTGTAATAAAGTGGATAGTGTTGCCATTGCATCGGCAGCCTTGTTCTTCATTCTAGGAATTTGCTCAAATGTGATAGATATGAAATATTTCTTAAGATCATCTACCATTCTCTTGTAAGGAATGAGCTTTTCATCTTTAGTTTGGTACACATCATTGACTTGATGGATAACAAGATGAGAGTCTCCATGAATGTGTATCTTTGTTATTCTCCACTCAATTGCTAGTTTCATACCATTCAAAAGGGCTTCATATTCAGCAATATTGTTTGTGCAAGGAAACTTTAATCTGAATGCTTTTAGAATTGAGTATCCTTGAGGAGTTATGAACAATATGCCTGCTCCAGATCCATTCTTTGTGTAGGAGCCATCAAAGAATAATTGCCATTCTCTAGAAGAAAGAGTCATGATAGAGAAATTTGGAAATTCCATTTGCATTGGTGTATCATCAATCATAGGTGCATCTGCTAATTGATCAAGAATAACCTGTCCTTTAATAGCTTTTCTTTCCACATATTTGATATCAAATTCACTTAATAGCATGACCCATTTGGCTAATCTACCCATGAGGGCAGCTTTGCTTAGTAGGTACTTTAGTGGATCAATTTTAGCTACCAAATGTGTGGTATGAGCTAACATGTAGTGTCTCAGTTTCTATGATGTGAAGATCACATCTAGACAAGATTTCTCAATCATTGAATAGTTCTTTTCATATGCCACCAATGTTCTACTAATGTAGTATATAGCTCTTTCCTTTTTATCTTCATCATGTTGTGCTAGCAATGCCCCCAGTGATGTATCTATTGCGGAGACATATAAGATCAGTGGCTTCCCATGAATAGGAGGCATCAAGATTCAAGGATTTGATAGATACTATTTGATATGATCAAATTTTTTCTCACATTCTTCATTCCATGCAAAGGTCACACCTTTATGTAATGTTTTTGTAAACGGTTGTGATACGTCCACAAGCTGTGATATGAATCTTCTGATAGATTGAACTCTTCCTTGCAATGTCCTCATTTGACTGATATTCTTCAGGGGTTGCATCTCTATTATAGCCTTTACTTTAGCTGGATCAACTTCAATGCCCTGCTTTGAGACTATGTATCCTAAGAGTTTTCCAGAAGTGACACCAAAAGCACACTTCTTAGGATTTAGTCTGAGACTAAATTTTTCCATTCTGTCTAGTATCTTGCTCAAGTCATTTAATTGTTCAGCTCTAATCATAGATTTTGCTAAAGTATCATCCACATAATCTTCCATAGTTCTATGCATCATGTCATGGAAAATAGATGTCATGGCTCTTTGATATGTAGCACCAACATTTTTAAGCCCAACTGGCATAACATTCCAACAAAAGGTGCCCCATGCACATGCGAAAGCAATTTTCTCTTGATCCTCTAGAGAAATTTTTATTTGGTTATATCTAGAAAAATCATCCATTAAAGAGTACATCTTGAAACTCGCAGTCATGTCCACTATCATATCAATGTTAGGCAGTGGAAAATAATCCTTAGGCATGCTCTATTTACATCTCTAAAGTCTGTGCACACTCTGATTGATTTATCTAGTTTTGAAATAGGTACAATATTAGAGATCCACTCTACATAGTCAATAACTCAGATGAATCTGGCTTTCAGGAGCTTCTCTAATTCAGCTTTCACCAAGAGTGCAACATGAGGATGCATCTTTCTCAATTTTTGCTTGACAGGTTTGACATTTGGAGCTATAGATAAATGATGCATTATAAGATTAGGATCCAACCCTGGCATATCTAAATATTTCCATGCAAAGTTGATTTTCTTCTTTGTTAGGAATGTTGTAAACTTTTGCTTCTCTTCTTCTGATAAAGATTGTGCTACATGAATCAACTATGGTTCTTCTATGGTTCCCAAGTTGATGGATTGAGTGGGCTCAATTAGAACTAGAGATCTATCCTATAAATGACTTGGAAGGACATCAAATATCTCATCCTTAGGCACCTCAAAGAGGTTTTCACCTTTGGATACATCTTTTATTTTTACTTTTGTAGGTTCTGAGACTGCCAAAAAGTGGTTTTCACCCTCAGAACTCCTTTTCTTTTTCTTTTTATTCTTATTTTTCTGACTAAGATATTTGATGTCCGACTCTGTCATGCTAACACTCAGTTCACTGATGGAAGTACTCATAGGCTCAACTGCATTGAGGTAGCAAGCAAGGGCATAGTCATTCAGGAAGGTATAAATACCATGGCTCAGATTCATGAAGGTTTGATTAATAAGGTCTGGATATTGGATAGTCAAAGTGGGAAAAGATTGGGAGCTAGTGTTTACAGATATGGATATGTCATCATTGGTCCTAACCCGATGCTTGAGTTCAAAGGTGATATTACAACTTAAGACATTCAATTCATGAATAGGCTCAATGTAATTGTGGGAGTCCAATTTAGCCATAGGTGGATCAGACTCGATAGGTTCATCATTTCACTCTAGACTTACATTGGGTTGAGGTGTATATTGGTGAATAACATCAACATGTTTCTCAGTGATAAGCTCATCTAGTTCTGGAATGACTCCCCATTCATAGTCATTAGATTCATCTTTTGATTCAGGATCTCTAGGAAATCTGAGAACATGAGTAAAGTCAGGGTGAAGACCCCAAGAAGGGTTACCCTCAGATTTGGATTTGTATTCATACTCATGGGAATCTATCTCAGAATAACTACCACCTTCTTCTTGGTCTATTTGATTAGCTTCGAGATTAGCTGGTTCTTGGGTGGCAACTATCTCTTGCTTTACAGTAGGTTCTTATGTTTCTACTACATTGATTCTTCTGATAGGATCATCTTCTACATCAAGAATATCTTTGATCTCTTTAGGCAATTTTTCATAGGGAATGAGTTTTGAGCTGTCTGAATCACTATCTGATGGTTCTGTTTCTTCTTTCTTAAGAAGGGCTTCTCCTGGTGCGATCTGCTCTATGACATGGGAACAATTACCTTTGAGGTGAAAGGGTTTCTTTTTAAATCCTAAGCCAACTTTGTCTTTATTTTCTCTACCAGTATGTGGGAGAGGTGCCTCAAGACCTTTTCCTCTGACTCCTAGAGGTCCTTTACCTAAATATCCCATCTTAGCTATTAATTTATCTCCTAGGCCATATGACTTAGAAGGGACTTTTGTGACTGCTGAGTTACTAGTTTGAATATCATGGCATTTAGATTCATCTTTGTATAGCCATGCAAGCACAGCTGCATCCTCTTCAAATTCTTTCTTGGAGACTTGTTCTGCCACAAAATTCTTCTTATATACCTCAAGGGGTTCTTTAAATTCTGGTTTGGACTATTTCAAATATTTCCCATAAGACTTAGGTGAAATAGGGAGAGATGTCAAATATAAGACTATCTCTATAGTATATTCTCCCATACTATTTTCTTTGATATGGATGTCTTTGGAAATATCTTCCATTTTAGAAGTGGATGCTTCTTTTGTTGACTTAATGGAAGATTCTTTGCTATTGGGCACAAGTTTATCCGCACCTTCTTTCAATGTATTGCAAGTGGTAGATATGTCTACTGGAATGGTGACCTCTACTCCTTCATAAGGAAATTTCAAGCATTGGTGAAATGTAGAAGGAATAGCTTGCATTTCATGGATCCATGGTCTTCCTAGAAGAATGTTGTAAGCCAAAGGTAGATCAAGGACTTGACATACAGTATCTCTGATAACTAGACCTACTCTGATAGGTAAGATAATGGTGCCTTTAGAAGATCTTTCTTGTTCATCATAGACTTTGATAGTTATTTTCTTTCTAGGATCAATAGCCAATTCTAAAAATCACAATTGTGTAACCAAGCTGTAAGAACAAATGTTTAGGCCAGCGCCCCCATCTATCAACACACATTTGACTCTACAGTTCTGGATCAAGACTTCTATATGAAAGGGCTGATTATGTGGGTGACTCAACAACTTGTCATCTTCCTCAGAAAAGGAGATATATTGTGGAGATGTAAGATGGCCAACCATAGTCTGGAACCTATCTAAATCAAGGTCATCGGGAACATTGGATCCGAGCAAACCTTTATCTAGAATGGCTCTATGAGCTAGAGATATTCGAAGCAACTCAAACATGGATATTTTCACATTGGTGTGTTGGATTTGTTGAACAATGCTATAAGATGTTGGCCTCGTATCTTTAGGAATGGAAGATTTAGAAGTAGCCTTTTGTTTGGAAGTGGAAGAAAGATTGAAGGGCATCTTAGGGACATTTGATGAATCTAGGATTTGTCCATTCAGATGTGTCTAAGCTTGTGATCTAGTAACTATGTTAGATAAAGAATGATCTCTATCTCTTCACACAATTGTGATGACATTGCAATGTTCAGAGAGACAAGGTTCAACCATATTGATAACGACATTATTTCCAAGGTAAGCATAATTGACCTTTGCCCCCATATTAGGTTGAGAAGATGAAACTTCTTGACCATGTTTCAGAAATGGTTCTATGAATGTCATATGATCATTATTGCTGTTATGATTTTCAATGGTGATATCTCCCTTATCAATCAGATCTTGAATAGTATGTTTCAAGTGTAAGCAGTTATTCATTTTGTGACCTTTACCTCGATGGAAATCATAGAATTCATTCTCTCTCCACCATTTTGGTTTAGGTTCAGAATCAGGTGGTTGGATCTCAAGAAGGGAGATGATGTTATTAGCTAGCAGAGTTCTCATGGCTAATTCCAAAGATTCTCCAAGAGGAGTGAATGTTGTTTATTATCAGCGGACCACTTTTTATACGCTAGCTTCTTTTGAGATGATTCAGGCACCTTTTGTTATGAAGCTTTTATGGCTTGGGTACCAATAGTTAGATTGAAATTTGGTGCCTTAGATGGGGCACGGATAGTATCAACAATGCCATTTGTGATGATGCCTTTATTCTTGTTCCAGTTTTTGTTCTTGTCTTTAGAACTGGATCCTAATTCATACTTGTCTTTTTGAAGTGTGATTTCTCCTTTTTTCACAAGCACTTTTTTAATTTTGATAGCATTGTCCACCATCTTATCAAAAGATATATGATCTTGCATTTGTAGAGGATAATTGATTTCTGGAACAAGGTTATTGATGAAGACTTCCAATTTTTCTATTTCTAGAATAGGTCTGGCATATAGAGAGAACTTCTTCCTCCATCTCTTAAGAAATATTAGGAATGGTTCCCTTGGATATTGCTTGAGATTACAGATATCAATCATGGTGACTGGATGTTGAATATTGTAGGAGTATTGCTGATAAAAAAATTTGATCAACTTCTCAAAATTTTTGATAGTAGAAGGCAATCTAGAGAACCAATGAATGGCCACTCCACCTAGAGATCAAGGGAAGAGACACATCAAATAGGTTGGTCTGTGCATGAACTCCATAGATTGTGTAAAAAATTTTCTGACATGATCTTGAGGGTCAGAGTGTCCATCATACTTGTCATACTTGGGAATCTCCACTCTTTTCGAGAATGGTGGCATGTACATGTCTTTGTCAAATGGAAAAGGACATAGAGCCTCCATGGAGAACTCCTTGGGTTCCTTTTCTTTTTCAAGCTTGTTAAGTTTGACTTGTATGGCATGCATTTGTTTCATCATAGCTGTGAGTGGAGTTTCTTCCTCATGTGTAATGATATCTTCAACATTAAAGTTGGGAGGAAGTTTAGTTCCTTGATGAGCTAATTGTAAAAAGTATGCCTCTCTATCTTCTTTCAAGAAATGCTTCATCATTTTCTTGAATTCATCATCATTTTGATATCGAGCAATTTGTTCAGGTGTGGGTTCCTGATCTGCTCCATGTTGAGATTGAGTTCTATGAGAACCAAAGTTTGTCCCTACTTGAGACATGGTAGGAGTTTGTGGACTCCCTAGAATAGATTGATGAGGAGTCTATTGATTGCCTCTATGGGTTGATGGAGGAGGTATGTAACCAGTTTTCAATCAAAAGTTGCCAAGACCATCGTCCTCATAAAGACCAGAATTGATGAGTTGCTCAAGAGTTGGACCCTGGATATTAGTCAAAGGTAAGGTTTGAGACGTCTCTCCTGATTTCTTGTGTGAGGAAGCTTTGGTTTCCACCATTAACCTTAGGTGAAGCGAAGAGAATAGGATGAAGACAACTAAAGAATGATTTGATGCAAGAAAATTAGATGACGCAACCTTGTCAAGATTATGATTAGTTTGAAGATTTGATTAGATGTGGATGAAGGATACTGTAACTTGGATGTATGGGTAGATTTCCCAAAAGATAGCGGACACGGGTTCACAACACTTAGTCTATTTTTTGAAGATTTGATAGAAGATTGATAGATCTGACATGGTTTGGACACAGGATGAAAAGGACTCAAATTGATTAAACAAAAGGTTGAATCAGATTCAAAAGGCCAATTTTGGAAAATGATAGGATTCTCAATAGCTACTACTCTGTTCTTGACACAATGATTTGTTTGACAGATTTTGGAAATAGGCTGAAAAAGCTAAGTATCTGGCAATTCTGACAATTTTCTGACAACTTTTCAAAATTTTCCCAAATGACACTATGCAGACTCATACGATAGTGGGTATGCTATGAAATGACAGTTGAAAAGCTCATACGATAGTTTCAAAAACTCACACGACAGTTGCTAGCAGGATTTGACTTTTTTGAATTTGACTAGTAGAAAGACTCGTACGACACTGGGTTCTTTACCATATGATAGTTGGGTAGTAATGAAATGACATTTGATAAAAACTCATATGACTTTCTGACCTCCTGAGATGACTTTTGACTCTAGAAAGGAATTTCACTTCAAATTTTGCAAATTTAGGGTTTTCAGATTCGGTTTCTTTGCAAATTTCAATGTCCAGATTTGAGGATGGTAACAGATTTGTTCATTTTCAATAACTAGATAGATAAGCAAGCACACAAAACAACAAGCAAGTGATTTCAAGCATGTCTAAAAATAATGAACAAGGGCAAAAGCAACCTTGCGCATGAACAGTCAAGTGATTTTATTTGTTCTAATCCTCCGAAGCGCTAATTGTGTATGTTCCAAAAAATTTTGCAATAATGTACATATACCCTTAGAAAATGAAAATTTGGCCTCTCTAGGGTTTTTAGTAATGGTTTGACTCTGCAACTTTTATGATCCAAAGGGGTGAACTCCAATCCTGGCGCACCAGGGTTTTGACGCAGTCTGAGAATTTAATCAATCAGGAGCTGCTAGGGAGATCTGACAACCCAACAATGAACCACACCTATGAAGATTTCTTCCACAAGGACATTTATATAGCGGCTATCACTACCATGGTGAAAATGGCTATTACCACTTGAGGTTCTATCAACGTGGTTGACCCAATTAAGGGAATGTTCACTATGGTTAACCCTCTCTAAAGGTGACTCACAAAATATACCACATGGAGACTGGTTTTAGATTCAAGGATTTGGGTTTTTGGTACTATCCAAAAAGGAAGTAGAGCATAATCCCCTAGCCTTTTCACTTTTAACCAAGACAAAGTAGACAAATAAATCTGACATGCTAAGACTAAGATTACCTCACAAAGATCTATGATGTCAACCCCTCGTGATCTATCAACCTCTCCAGAGAGAGAATGTATCAATCAAAAGTTGAGGACATGCAAATCTAGTAGAATGTGAGACTCTCAAAGTATCCTCCCCACCTACAAGGGATCCTTCATTGAGAAGAGTTTCGTTGGAAACCCACTCTCTCAAGATCCACAAATAGTGTTCATGGGGCCTAATTACTATGTGCAACAAAGATGCTGAAAGCAAACTATGTTCATTTTTATAGCCCAAATGAAGTCTGTGATAGGAAAGCAATAAAAGTCACTCAAGCTAGACACATGAGATGTTCATTTTAGATCCAAAATCAAAGTCTTATCTACTGAGAAGATTACCTGAATTCCTCACAACGTGCTTAGTAGATTTTTACCTATTTTTAGCAATTCTTACACTTTTTCCAATCAAAACCAGCAGGAGTCAATAAAAAATAGAGAATTTCAATTGTTAAGATTAGTCGTTTAGTCGAAATCTAAAAACCAAATCTGACAAACTGCCCTGAAAAATGAAATGACAATGAAAACCTGGTGCCAAAACTCGTACGACAATGGGTCTACTTCCATAACACAGTCCTGAAACTCATACAACATTGGGTGTATGATGATACGATAGTTGAACTTCCAAATGACAGTGTGTATAGTCTGGCATGATTCTTGATCCAATAGACTATCATACGATAGTGGGTATAGTCTGAGATGACTTTTGTTAGAAACTCGTAGGAAAATTGTATGGACAAAATTTAAAAATCATAGTTTTGGCTCAAAAATCGAGAAGAAAAGATAGAAAATGATAGAATTGAATTGGAAACCCATATCAAGGCCCCACGATGGGTGCCAGAAATGTGTGTGTGATTTTTGTACCTGATCTGTAGACACAACACTTCAGTAAAACATTAGAGGTTAGCTAAAATTGAAATCATGCAAATAATAGAAAACTAAACTAACCAGACGATTTACTGCCTTCTAGTAGATGCGAGTGTGAATTCTCAGATTAGACCGAGATCAATGACCTTGACAACACCTCAACGAAGGATTTGAATGCAAAATATGGATATGAATCAATGCAATTTAATCTATATTTTTGGTTTTCCTATGCAATTATGAATGAAAACTGATATGAATCTAATCTATATGAGAAATTGATATGAAATTAATCTAACAATGATATGCAATATGAAGCTAAAATGAATGTAAAAAACAAGATTGATCTCACAACAATGTTGATTCGCAAGAAGCTTTGATTCTTCCAATTTCAATTATCTAGCGTGATTGTGCAACTCTTGAATCAATTTTGGCAGCGTAAGTATGCAAACTTGTGAGATGAGATATGAAGAGCTGAGCCTTGATTTTATAGAAATCCAGGGCTTTGGAGGTGCATGGGAAAAGCCATAAATCACTCAAATAACTCAGGTTGATTTTTGAGTTATTTTTAAATAAAGGATATTTAACTCACAAAAACATGCAAAAGCGGAGTTTAACTCAAAATAGAGTTTAGATTTAATTGATAATTGATAGTTGTCTGCTTTTGTGATTGTGCATGTTTTATTTATGAATTAATTTAATAATAGAGTGATTTATTTCCAACTTAACTGATTTTGAAAAATAAAACAATTGATTTATGGGTTAATCAATTATCTTTCAAACTTTTATTCAAAAACAATATTATTAAAAATTGACAACTTGCTTTAATTAATTAAATAAGAATTTAATCAATTATTCATAGGATTTTGGATTTATTGTCAAAATTAAATAATACAATTTATGAATAAATATAATTAACTTCAATTAAACAATTAAGTGGCAGAATTAAATCTAATTAATTAAATATTAAGAATATTCAATTAATCAAACTTTAGGATAAATAGGATTTATCACCAAATAATCATTAAATCAAAGATAATTAAGATGATTAGGAATATTACTAGGAATATTCCCCGATGCAGAATTTGAGATAATCAATTAGGATTCGATGATGTTCAGATGTGCCTTAGGTTAGGACTTCGATGTCGATTTCATTCGATATGTTGATGTATGAGGTTAATGAACCTATAGCCCATTTTTGGGGTATTACAATACCTGCCCACATGAAAAAGTTGTTCTAATATGAAAATGGGTCCACTCTAGCATGAAAATGTATGAATGTTGTATGTCATACGATAGACAATATGTTCTAAAATGACAATCCAAAGTGTTGTACGATATTTCTTGTGCAATTGTACAAAAAATTCCCAAAATCCAAAAATGTGATGAAAAATTATCCAAAAAATGACAAAAAAAAAAGTGAAAAGGAAACCCAATATCAGGCCCCACGGTGGGTGCCAGAAATGTGTGTGTGAAAATTGTACCTGTTAAGAAGCCACAACACTTCAGTAGAACATTAGAGATAAATGACGAATAAATAGATAATCAATGAATCTATCATAAACCAGGTGATCTACTACCTTCTAAGAGATGTGAGTATTGTATTCTTAGATTATGACTGAGACCAATGACAATGCAATGCCTAGACGAAGGATTTGAATGCTAAATGATTGAAATGGATGCAAGATTAAGCTATATTTTTTTAGTTTTCAATGCAAAATAACAATTTAATCTAAGATGAAATGATCTAAAATAATGTTAGCAATGAAATCAAATTAATCTAAGAATGAAAAAACTAAGCAATAGCAATGATCACAATGAAAGCACAATCACTCAAGAACTCAACAATATAGCTCTGTTGTTCTCAATATTGCACAATTTTTTTTTGAAGAACCAAGGGTCATTTATATAGAAAACCCAAGATTTGATAACTCATGGAAAAATAAAAAATCACTCCTTGATTGACTCAGATTGATTGACCAATCATCATGGAATTAGAAATAGTTAACTTTCGATAATTATGCAAATCAGATTTATGACTCACAATCAGGTGTTGAAATCATGCAAATTAGCTTTATGACTCACAATCAAGTGTTGAGTTAGAAACTTTAACAGAATGAGTCAAAAAGTTGATTTTGAGTTAACTGACCTTCTAATTTTTGTGTAGATAAATACTCAATATTGATTTATTTAATTAATTTCCATGTGCTTTATCTCAACCCATTTGATTAATCAATTAAATAACAGATTTATTGGTTAATCAATTATTAAATCAAACTTTATTCAAAATCATATTATCAATTGACAATTCAATTTAATCAATAAAATAAATACTCAATCAATTATTTTAGAGTTTTTGATTAATTGTCAAATAAATAATATTAATTAAAAATAATCTAATTAAAATGATTAAGTGACTAAATGAAGTTTAATCAATTAAATATTTAACATATTCAATTAATCACACTTAGGATAAATATCATAATATCATTTATCGCCAAATAATACTTAGGAATATTCCTCGATGCAGATTTGTGATAAAATCGATTAGGGTTTTGATAACCTGATGTGCAAATGTGCCTTAGATTAGGACTTTAGGGTCAATTTTGATCGATTTGTTGATATAGGGGGCTAATGGTACTGAATCCCATTTTTGGGGTATTACAAATATAACCCTTTTGATGACAAATCAAATGGTGGAATTATGGACATATGTTGGTGGGATTTTTTAGAATAAGTGATGTTACTACTTGCTGCCAAAATTTAATGAATGGAATTCTTAATGCATAGATAAAAGGTGACAATATTTTAAAATTCATTATTTATTTGCAAGTGTGCCACTAAATGGGTAAACTAACATAATGATGACGTTATTACACAACTCAAAATATGTAAATCCTAATATTTTCCATTTTAGAGTCGCTACAATTAATTTTTAAGAAATTAAATGTGTTCTTTGTAAGTTAGTGTGGTGTTGCCTTTTAAAGATGCACTTATGTTGGTTCAACTTGATTTGAATTGGGTTCTAATAGAGTAAGAACACATTGTTTCCCAATTGAGTATAATTGTGTGGCAAGGAAAGACCGAGTACACCAAATATAGAAGGATAAATTGTGTTCTTAGGCAAGAGGAAAGGCAAGCAAAAGTTCATAATCTTCTACTTGAGAGGGAAACAATTGAAGCAAGATACCCTAATCCTAGGATGAATTGATTTACATTTTAGGGTAAGTGTGTGGCTAAATAGCATTAAATATAATTCATTATATATACCAGAATTGGGCAAGATGGTTTTGCAAGGAGATGGTGTTTCTCATATATTTCAGCCTAGTCTAGAATTCATTGAGGACCAACAAAAAGATGTCCTTTCTAGACTGACGACTTTGGCATGGGAATGTAAATGAAGCTTCCAAAAATACATAAATGTCATTTTAGTGTTGGTAAAAGAAGAAGAGATCACAACAATGTTGGATGCTCAGTTTGATATGATGTTCATAGAAAACATATATCCATGACTGGTATAGGAGGGTGTAATATTTGGTTGTAGTCCATCTTTTTTTTAACTATATATTCACTTTCCCTTTCATACTAGTAATTTGGAAGAGACTGTTACTTAGAAGAGAGTTGTGAAACATTAATGATATATGCTAGATGAAGGAAAATGAATGGGTGATCTAATTTTTTGACTGTGTGATGTTAGTTTATGATATTTTAGTTTGTAGATTACTATCCATATTTAGATTTGTTTGGATACATCTTACTCTTACAGAGTAGAATGTAATTATTTTAATCAATTATAATTAAATTGTTATAATTTTTTTCCTTGTAATGGTTGCCTCTTAAAAGAGACAACAAATAGAATATCAATAAAATTTCATGCTTTGTTAAATTTATGGTATGCTCGATGCATTCTATATTGTTCTTATGGTCCCTATTGTGGTATTTGCATTATATTCTAAGAGATAATTTCAAACAAGAGATCACTGATATTATTACATTGTTACATCGTGTTGTGGGTAGTGCTCAAGTAGAAGATTTTTCACTGTGGATGTAAAAATTTATAATAATATATTTATTGGTAATCAATGTATCGAATAGGCATACCTAATAATCTATCATATGCATGAACAATTATCTAGGTACAAGTGCACCAATTCTTTTCACATGTGTTCCCTATTGATATATATTATTGCTAGAAGACATACCACTTGGCCTAGTTTACAAATCTTAGAGTTTCCTACTTTAGATAATCATGATTATGAATATTTCCCCTAAGGGAAGAAGAAAATTGGAATGAAAAGCTATCATATTTTCAATGACTCATTTCTAATGGTAATAATTAAAAAGATGGAAGGATCACCGAAGAAGAGTGTCTCATCAAAAGGTGGAACACTTGTGACCTAATATGGTAGCTATTTTACCTAGTTTGATAACTTATCTTATTTAAGAATGGGGGTTTTCAAAAATGCCCCCAGTAAATTACCTAAATATGTATTTGATTATTTTATATTCTTAGAAGTATGTCATCAAATGGTCAATGTTAAGGTCAAATATGTTTATAAAATAAACAAGAAGGGTTAATTATTCCCTATCTCACTCACACACTTTTCTTCCAAGAGCAACGATGTCTCTAGGATAGAAGAAAAAATTTGATCAAAATTAAATATCTAATTAGTAGCAAGGTTCAACTTGGCCAATAAGGATTGGATTCTTTTGGATACTATTAAATGGGGTGCCAATATATGGTAGAGAGGTCGAGCGATTAGGTTTCTCATAGAGGGTTAAGGTTTTGCAGCAATGGATTTCCATAGGTGAGATTTTTGTTTAGGAGGAAGAATGGAGAGGGTTTTCAAAATACTTCCTAGATACTATCAAATCAAGCATGGAAGGATCTGACAAAGCCTAAGAAGTGTAGTCTTAGAGATGAAAATGGTGGTCAGATTTGGAGTGTCCAAAATTCAATAAACAAATGAGGTTTCATTCTAATGCACACTAATGGCTTAGTTGATTTCAAGAATATTGAGAAAAAAATTTGGCACCCATAAAATGAAGGTGTCACTCCATCATAAATTGGGGTAAGTAATAGCTAGGACCATTCTAGATTAATTTAGTTATTGTTAGATAATAAGTAATGGGCGGATTTAATTCATTTCTATAAGGAAAACACTCTTTTAATGAAATGGAGTGGGGAGTGGTCTTCTTTTACTAGTGTGGTGTTGGTGTGATGAGCATTGGGGTAAAGAGTGTTTTGAAAAATCTCCCCAATAGCTTCCATATGGTAATATGCCCTACAATAAAGGATTAGGAATGGATTATTAATAGCAGGCCTTTTCTAACAGGGGAAAGGTTTCTACATCAAATATTGGATACCAAATTTTGACCCCAAAAAGGAAAAGGTAGAAGAAGTTCTGGTTTGGATCTGGTAGTATAATCTATCACATGAATATTAGGATTTAAAAACCCTTAAATGTATATGTAAAATATTGGGAGTTTTTATGAAAGTGGATGAGGAACTTGAGAAAAAGGAATATAGCATGTATGCTTAGATTTGTATCCTTTGGCAAGTGATTCACACTCTACTAGAAATGGTGGAGTTAAAAATAGGGGAAGGTATTTGGAGACAGATGATTGAAGTAGAAGACATGGTTGAAACATGCTCTAGATGCAAGGGGGTACAACACCCAATAGGAGAGTGTGTAAAGGATTATAAAGGTAAAGGTCTTGCTAAGAATGCATTAACCATGACTTTAATCACTTTAAGTGAGAATACATAAATGGAGGCTTTCTAGGCACTGTCAAGTTTTTCTATGACTAAACATAGTCAAATTGAAGACCTTTCTTTGGGAGAGCGAGGTTTCATTTTTTAGGACATCTTGCAAAAAGAAGGAAATTAATTTTTTGTTAGAGAATATAGATCATTGTATGTTTCAAGATATCTAATAAATATTATCTCTACTGAACTTGGAGGATGGATTTCAATGGATTTTGAGAAGTCATCAGAGGACTTGCAAGACATGACAATGATGAAGGCCAAGCACAAGTTTTATCTTAATCTATCTCATGAGGAATAGAAAGGATTGATTGATGTTCCACTCTCAAGAAATTCTTAAGGTTGTTTGAATCAAATAGAGATGCATTCTCCAAATAAAGGCAAAGAGGCTTCATCCCCATTAATACCCACTAACATGACATCAAAAAAATAACTTAATAATGAAAAGGAAATGAGATATAGGGTGGAGAAGTCGAGAGATGATTCATAGAAGGAAATGCTTTCAAATGGACTAATATATGAAGATGGGGAGATGAATAACCATACTAATTATAGCAATAGGGAGAGACCCTTATCTTTGAGTATAGGTAAGAATGCTAATGAGTAGTAGATGTATTTCACGGTCATGACTTTTTTAGGGATTCTAGTGAAGAAGGCATGAAGGAGCCCCAGTTTAAGGATTTCCATATTTCTCCAATAAGAAATCCAGAAAGTTCTTTCGAGGAAGCCAAAGATAAGGGTGACAGATTTGAGGTTATAGAATTAGGGAGTTTGGGAGTTTTGTGGGATGCTTTAGTTGTGGATGTTAAAGTAATTCAATGGGAGAGATACTAGCAGTGGTTAAGAATTTATTCAAAATAATTATTTATATGGATTTAGCTCATTAATGTGTATAGTCCAAATAGTTCCTTAGGGAAAAATAACTTTGGCAAGAATTATTGGTGATCCTTTGAATTAGGGAGGAGGGTATGTTATTTTTGTGGGGGGGACCTCAATGAAATCCTTCAACCCTAGGATAGAAAAGGTGCACTTGGTTTGTCTCAGCCAAGTCGGAATGAATTATGTGCCTTTGTGAAAAAAAATGGTTTAATAGAATCTCTTTAAGAATGGTGAATTCACTTGGATGAATAGGAGAAATAGATTCCTTAATATTGGAAAAATATTTTTTCTTGCTAGTAACTAGGCAAAATCTTAGTGGACTTGTGATTTTGAAATCCTACTTATAGTTGGTTCAAATCATTACCCCATTAGTGTTTGAATCCAAGAAGAGGCATCTCTAGATAGATTCCTCTTTAATGATGCAGTCAAGGTCAGGGGGAACTCAAAGAGATCTATCCAAACCTTGCAACAAGAGTCACACAATGAAAATCAAAAGTAAAAATAGAGAGATATGCAAGATCAATCTTCCTTATTATTATCAAAGAATCATATACAAAGGATCTACAACATGTAGTTATACATGCCAAGCATAAAGGCCTAATTATAGTAAAAAAATCCTTACAAACTACTTTGAATTTGGCTACAGGAATATGCCCTATCATCCTACTATCAAACTTCCATCTACGAGGAACAATTACATTTCTTATAAATCCTTTGCAAGCATCAGGTCATCCTAGAAAGATTGTATTTCCCAATGAGAAATAAAACATAATACAAAATAATAGGCCAAGACCCCAATCATCAAGATCTACTTCCAATGAAAGAATTATGAATCATGATCCCTCAAGTAGGTTGGAAAAAAATGTAACACCATTGAGAAATGAGTCGTTAAGCTTCATCGATCAGGGAATTCCTTTGCGGGATCAGAAAACAAAAACAAGTCAGAAAACATGAAGAACCATTAAGTCCCACCAAGAATCGGCAAGATCTCATGTGCAAAGTAACCAAATGACGTGCGAACCTAGGAGAAGTTTCAACATGATGCCACAAATGTGTTGTAAAGATCGCATCTAAAAAATATCAAAACTAAATGAATACAGAAAGAAACTCAGTGACTGATCAAATAATAAATTAGGAACACGTATTTATGGTTGATTCAATATTGCCAAGAACTCAAGATGCTCCCGCATTAGACACCTAGATTTATTTGAAAAGTGAGCCTCTCACTTTATTGGGTCTAAAGGAAAACCAAGATGGTTAACCTCAGCCTAAAAAATCAATGAAGAATCTTCTACTGGTCTATCCTTCCATTTGACAAGATACTCCTTATACTGGTTACCTCTTGTTCTTCTACCAATTTTTCTATCCAAAATCTCTTCTATCTCATCTAACTTCTTCTTAGGATATGACTTTTCAACATTTGATCCATCACCCTCACACAAATCTGATTCATAATACTCATACAAGTCTACAACATTGAATATAGGTGAAATATCCACATCCTCTAGTAAGTCTACTTCATATGCACTCCCTAAGTAAAATCTCCTCAATATTTTACATGATGCAAACTTCCTCACCTTTATCTTGTTATAAGTTCCAACAATCAATATACTCTTCTTTAGATATACCATCACTTCGTCTCCTACTTCAAATTCCTTATGTCTCCTTTTCATATATTCTCTCTCCTTATATGTATGATTCATCTTCTCCAAATAATGTTTTATCTACATGTGTAATACATTCATGTGCTATTCAAATTCTTCTACTTTAACACTCCTCTTGTTCTCATGACTAACATCTCTTAATTCTAATACTCATTTAGAATTAAGTCCAGTAACTATCTCAAATGGTGTCAACCTTGTACTCCTATTCACCGAATTGTTATATGCAAATTCTATTTGTGTTAAGACTAAATCCTAATTTCCAGGCTTTTCTCCAACCAAACATCTCATTAGGTTTCCAAAAATCCTATTCGCTACCTTTATTTGTCCATCTATTTATTGATGAAATATAGAACTAAACTTCAAATCATTCATCATCTTCTTCCTTAGTGTCCTCCAAAAATAACCAACAAATTTACTTCTCTCTGAAGCTATACTCTTAGGTAATCCATGCAACCTCACAATCTCCTTGAAAAAACAAGTTAGCTACATGTAATTTATATGTTGTCTTCTTACAAGGAATTAAATGTGACATCTTAGAAAATATATCTACCACCACAAATATAGATTCATTACCTCTTTGTGTCATCGGTAACCCAAGTAAAAAAAATCCATGCTAATATCCTCCCAAGGTCTAGTCGACATTGTCAAAGGTGTATACAGTCTAGTATTCTAACTAACCCCTTTTTCAACTTGACAAATTCTACAACTCTGAATAAACTTTCTTAAAGCCTTATGAATTTGAGGCCAAAAGTAATTTTCACTCACCAAAGCCATTGTCTTGTCAATACCAAAGTGTCCAGCTAATCCTCCACAATGCTTTTCCTTAATGAGATTATCCCTCATAGAACTTCTAGGAATAAATAACTAAATTCTTCTAAATAGAATACCATCTTGAATGAAATAATCCAACCATTTTCTTTGGTATGCTATAATAGGTTCTTTGGAGGCTTTCTAAGGTTTTGAAAATTTGGGGTCATCCTCATACAAAGTCTTCAATTCATCAAATCTCAACACTTCAGCTCTCATTTCGGTCAGCAAAGCCCTTCTTCTACTCAATGCATCAACAAATTTATTTGATTTACTACTCCCATTTTTCAACATAAATGTACAACTCTGCAAAAATTCAACCCATCTTATATGTCTCTAGTTCAACTTACTTTGATTGTTCAAATATTGCAATGCTTAATGATCAGTATACAACACAAACTCCTTAGGCAATAGTAATGTATCTACCTCTTCAAAGCTTTAACTATGGTATAAAATTCTTAATCATAAACTGAATATCTTCTCTTAGCATCATTCAAATTCTCATTTAAATAAGCAATAGGTCTACCTTCTTGACTGAACACTACTCCAATTGCATTTCCACTTGCATCACAATCCACTTGAAATACTTTATTGCAACCTTGTAAAGCTAACAAAACTTGTTCAGTTACCTTCTATTTCAACAATTCAAAACTTTTATCTTCTCCATGTGTCCTCTTGAATTATTTCATATCTCCTCTCATTGTCTCATCCGTAGGATTACAAACTAAACTAAAATTGCTTATGAACTTTTGGTAGAAACTAGCCAATCTATGAAATGATTTGACTTCCCCAACACTCTCTAATTTAGGACACTCAACAATTGCTTTCACTTTCTTAGGATCCATATTCAATCCTTTTACAAATATCACATAACCCATATATACTAACTCTTCCCTCATGAAAGAACACTTCTTGATGTTTATCAACAATTTATCTTCCCTCAATCTCTGCAATAATTGTCTGAGATGCAACAAATGGTCTTCCTAATTTTTACTGAAAATCATAATGTCATCCAAATAAACAATCACAAACTTACCCAATAATTTCTTCAATAGCTCATTCATCAACCTCATGAAAGTACTCGGTGCATGAGTCAACCCAAAAGGCATCACCAACCACTCATACAGTCCTTCATTTGTATTAAATGTAGTCTTCCATTCATCTCCTTGGATTCTGATATGATGATATCCACTCTTCAAATTTATCTTTGTAAAATGTTTGGCTCCACTCAAACAATCTATTTTATCATTCATCTTAGGCAAAGGAAATTGATATTTCATTTTTCCTATTAATATCTCTAGAGTCAGTACACATCCTCCATTCTCCATTCTAATTATGTGCTAATACTGTTGGTACTACACAAGGACTCAAATTCTCTCTAATCAAACATTTTTGCAATAGTTCTTGCACTTGTCTATTCAATTCCTCATTCTCTGCTAGTGTCAACCAATGTGTTACTTTATTACCTACAAACTTTCTCTAGGAATTAGATCCATGCAATGACTAATACTTCTCACAAGTGGAAATCCATCACGTACATTATCTAAAGTCATATTTTCATACTCTATCATACTGCCATGGTCTACCCAAAAAGTTATGAAACACATCCATAGGCATAATCTCACAAAGAAATTCATCATGATAAGATCCTATCCTCAATTTAACTAGGCATTATTCACTTACCATTACCTTATGACCATCCTTTATCCATGTTATTTGATAAGGCTTCAGATATTTCAATCTCTAAAACTTCATCTTGTCAACCAACTCTTTAGAGGCTAGATTATTTGAACTACCACTATCAATGATCACTTTGCAACTTTATCCTTCTACTTTTCTTCTGTTCTTGAACAAACTTCTTCTTAGAAATGGCTCTTGTTCCTGGCTCTTCATGACATAGGGATCTTGTCACCATTGAAACTTCACCTTCCTCTAGTTGATTCAAAGATTCAATAGACTCTTTCTCAACATGATAAGATCTACCCTTATTCTATGTCCTCTTATCAGAGTTACTTTAAGTACACTCAAAGGCCCAGTGTCCTTCTCCACCACACTTGAAGCATGTGTCTCTAAACACTCTTTTATCATCCTTTCCATAACTACATCATCCAATTCCTCTCTGAAAGTTTATGTCATCTCTTTGGTGTGAATTTTCCTCTTTGAAATTTATCTTTCCTTTGTTTTGATCTAAATAATATCTTCCACCATTTGAGGTTCTTCCTCTCTGAAATCTTTCACCTCTTCCTCTTTTTCTTTTCTCATGCCTTTTGTTCAACTTTTCCTCAGCTTTTAGGGAATATTGGTAAGCTTATTCTACATTTTGTAGTTTAACCAAACTAATCTCATCTTGAATAGATGTCCTCAAACTATTCAAGTACCTTGTAACCCTTTCAACATCATCACCTAAATGTCTAGATCTGATATCTAGTCTATAGAATCCTTCAGTATACTATGTCATACTAAGATCCTTTTTCTTTAGGTTTTTCAACTTCCTAATCAAACTTACTTGATAATAAACAATTAAGAACTTATCTTTCAATTTGTTCACCATCATATCCCATGAATTAATTTTATCCTTACCCCTTCTTTGTCTATCAGTCTACAAATGTTCCCACCATAAAAATGCATGTGCTCTCAATTTTGTAAAATAATATTTCACCTTCTTATCTTCAATTGTACCTTCATAATCAAATTATTTCTCTATCTCTGTGACCCAATCTAGTGATTCATCTGAATCCAACTTACCATCATAATTAGGTGGATTAAAATATGGCCTTACATTCACTCTAGTTAGGGATTTTATAAACCTATCTTCTCCTTGTTCAAGTTCAGGTTCTAGTTGCTTTTCACCTTCTTCTCTTTCTTCCTCTTCATCACTTACATCTTCAATGTGTCAACCTCTTCTCTGAGATATCTCCACAACTTCAAGTCTAGCTGTAATTTGTCACAAGATATCCAACACAACAGAATTTGTATCTCTCCTTTCACCTCTATAATTTCATGTGTAAGCCATCGTACATGAATCCTCTACAATTGTGGGTCAGATACACTCTCTTCCGCCCCAAAACAAATCAACCTAGGACTTTGGAAGATCAGGAACCATGATTTGCCTCAATAGAATCAAAAAAATTCTCTAATACCACTTGATGTAGTCAAGGTCAGAGGGAACTCAAAGAGATCTGTCCAAACCTTGTAGAAAGAGTCACACAACAGAAACCACAAGTAACAACATAGAGATATACAAGATTAATCTTCCTTATTATCATCATAAAATCATATACAAAGGATTTACATATGTAGTCATACATGTCAAGCATACGGGACTGATTACAGTCATAAATCATTACAAATTCCTTCTAATTGAGCTACAGGAAGATGCCCTATCATCCTATTATAAAACTTCTACCTGAAAGGAACAATTACATTTCTTATAAAGCCTTTGCAATCATTAGGTCAAACTAAAAAGATTACATCTCCCAATGACAAAGAAAATGTAATATAAAATAATAGGTTAGGACCCAAATCATTAGGATCTTCTTCCAATGAAATAATTATGAATCAAAATCCCTCAAGTAGGTTAGCCAAAAATGTAACATCATCGAGAAATGATTCATTAAGGTTCACCAATTGGGGAGTTCCTTTGTGAGATCAGAAAACACAAACTGGCCAGAAAACATGAAGAATCATTAAGTCCTGCTAAGAATCTACAAGATCTCATGTGCAAAGTAACCAAATGACATGAAAAACTATAAAAAGGTTCAACATGATGCCACAAACACATTGTAAGGATCACAACTGCAAAATATCCAAACTACACAAACACTAAAAAAAACCTTAGAGACTGGTCAAGTAGGAAAACAAGAACAAGTATTTTTGGTTGAGGCAAGATTTCCAAAAACTCAAGATGCTCCCACATCATTAAATTTGAAGCAATTTGGTTTCGAGTGAAGGGTTTCAAATAATTGGTGGCTAGATGGCAGAACAATGCTCCTCTCAGAATAGGCAAGAAAGCTTTCCTTTTTAAAAAAAAAGTTACAAATCATTAAAGAACAATTGAAAAGATGGAATAGGGAGATGTTCAAGAATATTTTTAAGGAGAAACTCAAGTTGGAAAATAAATTGAATCCCTTGCATACACAAATTATAGATGGGGGGATGTATGAAGATGATTTTAAAAAATAAAAAATATCAAACAAAATGTACTCTAAACTATTGTCATGAGAAGTCTTTTGGCATTAGAAGTCTCATGAAACTTGGTTAATGGAAGGAGACAGAAATACAAAATTATTCCATAACTCAAGGAAATTCAGAAGGGATTGCAACAATATTTTTTTAATAAAATATGCTAGTGGTAAAATTATTCAAGATATAGAGAAAAATAACATGGAGTCTGTAAGAGATTTCTCAAAAAACATTTCTAGAGAATAGGTAGACTCTCTCAAGACTATGAATAATGAAAGTGATACTTATATGTATCTCAGAGGCTCAAAAGAAGATTTTTTTGAATGAGGTATCCTTGGGGGAAGTTAAGAGATCTGTTTTTAGTTTGGAGGGTGGGGGGGGGGGGACAAAGCCGTAGGGACTGATTGATGGTTTCCTTTCTTCCTTTTTTCAAAAACTATGGGATATTTTTGCCTCTAATTTATTGGAAGTTGTGGAGGAATCAAGGAAAGATCATTTTTTCTTATAGGATTTCAATAAAACCTTTATCACTTTAATTCCAAAGATAATGAAGATTAGTTCTTTTGATGATTTCAAACCCATATCCTTATGTAACATGGTTTAAAAAATTATCTCCAAGGTTATTACCAATAGGCTGAAATATGTTCTTGAGCCAGTGATTTCAAATGAATAGAGTGGATTTTCCCCTAATAGATCTACATATGAAGGTTTTATTATGGATCATGAATCCATACACTCCATATGAGCTACAAAGATATAAATAATGATGGTTAAGCTAGATATAAGGAAGGCTCATGATGAGGTTAATAGATGTTTCTTGCTGAAGATTTTAGAGAAATTTTGGTTTTGTAAAGATGGGTCACTTGGATTGAGAGTTGTATTTTTACCCCTAGATTATTTCTTCTGCTAAATGTTATCCTTCGAGCTTTTTGGATTCTAATAAAGGCATAAGACATGATGATACAATATCGCCTTTTCTCTTCATCATAATGGTCAAAGCATTGGGAAGATTGATTTACAAGAAATGAAGGGATGGGGGTTTGAAAGGAATCAAAGTGGCTGAAGTGATTGACTCAATTTCACATCTTAAAATTAAAGATGACACCTTTTTAATGGGTGAGTCAACTCTTAGAGAAGTTAGACTAATGAAAGAAATGATTGACAAGTATAGTAGGGCTTCATGATAGTGTATTAATTAGAGGAAATCACTTGTTTTTTCAAAACTACTAGTAAAAAGAAAAGGCAAATATGTAATACTTTGGGCATGAGGATGGGTAATCTACCAAGAAAATACTTGGGCATCCATCTCTTTGGAGGGCCATGTAGATCTGGAGTTTGGAAGTGTTTTTTTATTGCTTCCTTAGGTGACTCGATGATTTGAAAATTAAATGTTTGACTTCTATAGGAAGAGTCCTTACGTTAAAATCAATGATATTAGCTATTCCCATCTTCTCAATGATGTTCTTAAAGATTCCCAAGAAGGTAATCATGGAAATATGGAAAAATATGAGAAAATTATATTGGAATAGAGTAAATGATTATTGACAAAACCCCTTTATTATCTTGGGATAAGGTCTGCAAGGAAAAAGTTAAAGGTGGTGTTGGTCTAAGGGTTTGGAAAATAATGAATGAAGCTTTAGGTGCAAAACTTCAATGGAATATTTATTCCAATATAGAACAACTTTGGGTCAAAATATTGAAATCCAAATATGTAGTTACAAATGAAAATCATCAAATTTTTACTCTATAAAATTCTCCTAAAGGATCGGCCATTTAGAACTTTATTGTTGCATTTTGATCAGTTATAATAGATAATATTTCTTGATAGATTGGAAATGGTCTTCAAGAAAATTATTGGGATGACTCTTTGGAAGGTTTACCTTCTTTGAAAGAAAGTGGTGGCTTTTATGATCTTAGACTCCTTTTTTTGCTAATATGGGGTGATAATATTTGGGACTACTTGGAGTTAAGGCAGGGGACCTTTGGAGTGGAATGGGTTTGGAAATATTTGGAGAATGAATTTTTTTCTTATCCTCAACTAGTCAAATGAAGGATATCTTTTAGAAAAGGAAAATAATAATCACTAAAAAGCAAGATAAAATGGCTTGGTGTGGATCCTCTAATGGAAATTATTCAATTAAGATTGGATACCAACTTTTAGACATAATTCGAGGGGAAGAGAAATGGCCAACAAATCATTTTTGGGGAAGGCATGATTACCAAAGGTAGGATCTTTTGCATGGTTAGCATTTAGAGGTAGAAATCTAACTAGAGAAAGGAAGAAAACACTTGGCTTTTTTGGTCCTATAAAATGTATCATGTGTGATAGGGCTGAAGAAATAGTGGATCATCTACTTCTTCAATGTGAAGTTGCTTCAAAATGTTGGACCATGTTGTTAAAAAATATAGGATGGAAGACCCCCTTCATAATTCCATAAGGATAGTTTTTGAGAGTTAAACAATATTTAGTAAGAGGTTCACTCTTTCTAGATTATGAATGGTAAGTCAATATATTGTCATTTGGGAGATTTGTAAAGAACAAAATAGGTGAATTTTTTTGGACAAAAAAAATCCGAGGGAAAGAATAATCAACAAAATTAATCTAATGATTGAAGAGGTGGTCAGGGTAAAAGATTCTAAATTCTTCCAACCCAAGACCCCTTTCACTATTGATAAAAAAAAGGATTCACAAGATGTGGAGGGGAATCAAAATCAAGTCTACTAATAGGCCTAGTTGGGTGAATCCAACACCGATTTATATAACAAAAGTGGTTTGGGAGAAACCTTTAGATGGATGGTTCAAAATTAAGTTTGATAAGGAAGCTAAGGGGAATATTGGATTACCAGGTGCATATTTCATTGTTCAAGAATGGTAGGGAAACATTGTGTCTCCTGGAGCTAAACAAATTAGAAGAGGGAGCCAATAATGTAGAGGAGGCAACAACACCCTTGGTGGAAGTCAAACTTAGAATGTTTTTAGATTTTAAAAAGATACACTTGGAAGGGGATTCATTAATAATTATTGAAGAAATTATGAATAATAATTTTGTTGCATGGAACCTACAAGATTTTATTAAGGCCATTTTGTATGAGCTAGCCAATTTTGAAGAATTCAAAATAAGCCATATACATAGAATGGGTAATAGAGAGGCAAATTGTTTATCTAAGTGGGATCTATCATTTGATGAATGTGATGAAATTAGATTGGGGGATTGTAAAAACTTTCCTAATGAAAGATGGATTGGTATTTAAAATAGGAACTAAGCAATATAGTTTGAATGATGATAAATATTCAACCTTTACAGAGGGGCTTAATGTAATGTGTAGGCGCACCTAGGTGGATAGGTTGAAGGAAACACTATTTTTGGGGAAAATATTGTATGAAATTTAGGTGGATGTATGAGAAAGGTTGACACAATATTTCTAACTCAAATACACATCATGTCTAAAGTGGAATGATGAGAAGTGAAAATACTTTGGGGATGAAAACAACATCATTTCACCTAAGATGGCTGACAGGGTATGTGAAGAATGTTTTAAAATTGTGATGAGATGTGCATGCACTTGAATTGGTTTAAAGAGGGGAAGTTGTATTTAGTGTCATGTAGACTGATGAATAGTACAATGGCATGGCAATGATGGAGGCTACATTCACTATGGTTATAATTCGACAACACCAAGGTTTTTTTGCCCAAGTAATGACAAAAAGGCCAAAGAGATTGTTCAAGTACAAACGGAAAGATGTGATCAAAGCCTCTTTGAACTTTCTAGTTAAGCATTTAATTGATGCAAAGCACTGATATCATTTGAACATGGATATTTGTCTTTAGTGCTTGCATGGGGGCTTGAAGTGGTAGAGGATGTCGAGAGTATTAGATGGGTTCTTCGTTCTTTGTTTAATGAAGATTTTCTTCTTGGACTAGACTCAGTATTGGAATGTGTGGTTTTAGGCATTGTCTTTAATGTGATCGATGTTATTAAGGACCCAATGGAGGAAAGGGAGAATGGGGTCATCCCCTTTGTGTGATGACTGAGTATATTGGACAAGGATGAGTATTAGATGAAAGTGCTTGTAGTATGGGAGAATCTAAAGCTGGCTCTACATTGACAAGAGATTAAGGTTAACCAACATATAGTGGTGGAAGAGCAACTGAGGATTATAAGAAGATGAAGGACCAAGAGGGAGTCTAGTTTTGTACCTGGCAATGTAGAGGTACAGATGGGTGGAATGGGTAGAGTAGGGCTATGTTTGGAAGGTTTCAAATTTTGGTTTTGTGGTTAAGGGATCTGGTCTTTTTGAATGTTTTGACATGAGAAGGGTTTCATTTTTTATAAATTGATTTGTGTCTTTATTTCTTTGCAAAGCCATAAAGGCTTGTTAAATGTGTAATGTTGTAAAGGTTCTACTAATGGTGATAGTTTGGGTACTAGTGTTCTAATTTTATGGGATGGTTTTTTGTAGTTGTTAATGGATTTGATTTATGGGTAGTAGTAAAGCCATAGTGGTTAGTCTCATTTTTCAATCTCGATCAATATACAAAGAGCATAGGGATAATGAACATTGATGAATAGGTATTGGGTATTTTTATCTCGCAAGTATTGAAGAACATCTCTACAACTGGCATTGGTATCCATTATAAGGTGATGTCGGGGGTGTTTAGTTTGAACATTATTATGTACAAATGAAAATTTGATTTAAATGATAAATAAATAAAAATGTTATTAATGACCAACAAAAATTTAATTTCTCATTCATTCTATCAAGAAATCATTTTGATAGAAAAGGTTTAATACATAGGAATCTTTGTGGAGGGTTTTCATATTTGTATAGGGAAGAGCTTGAAGAACAAATAAGATCAACTCTAGTCAATTTTCAACAAGACCTTAAATACCTGAGAGAAAATATCTTAATACCAAATGAAGATGCAATTGAAGAAAAATGGTATAAAATATGTGATTGTACAAAAGCATCACAAATTTTCAAAGAAAAATGGATAAGAGGTTATCTACCAAACAAGTCGATGAAAAAACACTAGAGACCTTGACAAACCTGGTGAATTGTCTTCCATGCTTCAAAAATGAGGTCCATTGAATGCACCTTATTCTTCCACTAAGAGTGAAAAAGTTGACTAGGTTCAGAATAAGGGTAAGCATAACTGGAGGCCCTGATGTCAAATCACTAACACCAGTTATCACAAAATACAATGAATATATAGTCAATTTACAAGGTCGGAAGGTAGAGGCAAATGATGCACCCCAAGAGACACAACATAGAGGACCACCAATCATACATTGAACATGTGGCATAACTATTTAAGCTTCTTTTTTTTTTTATGTTTCTTTCACACTTGAGAAGCCAAGATGATTAGCCATCAGAGTATAAAGTTTATAATGCAAAACTACAAGACCAACCTCTACACTAACTAGATGGGAATGAAGTTACAGGGTTGGCATATGCAAAAAATATGAAGGTGGCCTTAAAAATGGTGTTATTAATTACTTCATTTATTTCATATATTTAAATGTTTTTTTTTGTGATTGATAACCATATAACTATTGGCTCTGGGCATTGTTTATCATATTTTTAAGAGCTTTTTTCAGTTTTCTTTGAAAACAATAATTTTTTAGATGGGTTTATTGTGATGAATAGTGACTATTGTATTATATATGTATATATGTTACATGCATCATAGTTGATAATTTTTTTTGATGTTTTACTAAATTTTGAAAGATATTAATCAAGCATATCTTATTCAAATAGTGAACCAATTGACTTGATGCTATAGCTTTCCTGATGTATATAGAATCATGTTTTATGTTATCTACCCCTATGTGATTTTTTTCTCTATGAAGAGATGTTTTTTGTCTTTTATCTTGTACATTTAATCATAATATATAAAATTTAAAAATTATAAACATTAAATATCAACAGCTGAGAACTATCACATTTATATAAACATCCATATGATAAATAATGTTTATCTTTAACTTATCTCAAAAGAAAGTTTCAAACCATATGTTTGCAAAGCTCAATACCTAATATAACTTCAAGGATGAATACTCTAAAACTAAAATTGAGTTTGTCTATTGTTTCAAAAAGCTAGGAAGATTTTAAAAATACTACAATTATAAGTGTCAATTATAAAGAACAAAAAAAAGTAAATATTTATGATGTCTTGTAAGTTTCCTCTTTAGGACTCATTCACACCCACACTTGAGTTCTTCTAATTACCATCTATTTTTTTCTATCCAAATTATCTTATTTTGATACACTCATGTCAATCAAATCCAATGGGTGTGCTTGTACTTCTACATAATATGCAGGATCGAGTATATTACATGCATCGTCTATGATGTAACTTACATCAATAAGGAGGTAGTAATCAACTACTTGCTTTAAGGTCATCCTTCATCATCTCCTCTTTCTAACTTACATGTCATCCTAATAATATACCTCAAATTCTTCTAACCAAGGCACATGATGGTAAGAAGGTCCCAAAATAGAGTATTCTTCACAAAGATTTTTGGGTCAAAATGCATCCTCAAAACATTATAGCTATCCATTTTGTATTTCTTTAACCATATTCAGAGCATTTAAATTTTATAGACAACTATATATTTCCAAATTAATTGGTTATTAGTTTCCCATCTTCTCTCACTAAATCTTTTATTCACTTCACATATTTATACACATGATAGATTCAAAATGTTATGCGGAAGTAATTTACACTACACATTTTCCTAACTACTTTAAAATATTTTTTTCTCCCAAATGAAATGTCAAAGTTGTCGGATCCTACAACATGTTTCTGAACTTGATTGAATATTTGACAAGTTAATAAAATATGTTCATGTTAAAATGTCCCTCTTTTATCTAGTTGGTACTAATCATAGGAAAAAAATACACATAGGCCAACTAATCATAGGAAAAAAATACACTTAGGCCAATACATTATGTTCTAGAGAAATTTTGACCTCTAAACATAAACCTTTACAATGGTCAACCTATCCAACTCCATATACTCTGAAGCCACAAAAAACATCCCCTTCAACATAGGGCCTAAAGAAAGAATATCTTCATCTCTTAGGGAGTTGTACATTCTTCTTTCCAATATCCTAGAAAGATCCTCCCTATCCCCCAAAACTCTTCTAGGAGGCCACTTGTGTTGGTTTTTCCATCTAGCCACATCTCCTTGTCCTAAATTAAAAGAAACCTTGAAATCCTCAACTCTACTCCATCCAACTTCAAGAAAACTTTTGTAAAGGGACTGAAAATGCAGGAATTGGGAAAATTAGGAGGGAATCCAACCCAAGAATCCTTCTTGAACATAGCTTCAACATCCTTATTAAAAATCCAAAAATTTTCTTTCTTAACTAACCATGCTCCCCACTTAAGAGTATTCCAAACCATGGAACCATTGCCTAATAGATTGTATTGGAGAACATCCTTACCATCGACTCCTCTAAGGTACTTCACACCTTTATTTTGATTGATGCATCACCTCCAAAAAATATTAGCAACCAAAATGTGACCATTCATACTTGCTAGATGTAATCCCAACTCACCATCCTACATTTCCTTGCAACTAGGGTCCCATTCAACCAAACTTAATTTTGAATAAAGTAAAATAGACGTCTACAATAATTTCCTAGAAAGGGCATGAAATTCATTGATAATGCTTGTAGGATTCATCTACACAAAACATCTATACCTAGGAAGAGACTAAACCACAACACAATATCAATTAAAATAAAAGCAAGCTAATCAAACAAATATTTTTAACATGTATCCAAATATTTGTCAATTAGATATAGATTACATATCCTTCTGTACTCTAAATTTATATTACTTGTTGCCATATAACCAATTATGTTATGTTCAAATTTCAAAACTACATTGGGCTTGGCATCCAATATTGTTATAATGACTCAACTCAAGACTCATTGCTTAAAGAATCACCATTTAATATTCTATCAAGGATTGTAAATGATTAATCATGATTTGTACACACTTTTATGTTGTATCAATGTTCCACACAAACATGGTGGATGCAAGGAAAGGGAAGAGAAGGACATTAACATTCTTACAAAAACACATGAACATGATGGATGCAAGGTTCTTGATTTTGAAGTATATAATTTGAAATCTCAATTTGGAATGAAGGATCTAAAATACTAAAGGGAATAGTAAGGATCACAATTCTAATAGGAGAAATGTGCAAAGAAATCATAAAAATAGAAAAAATAGGATCCAAATAGGTGATTCATATGGATAAATATAATAGAAAATGAAGCAATAGTTAGGGTGGGTGCATGCTACTTCTCCCCAAAAAATTAAAGTTCTACAAGACAAAGTTAGATGATGAGGATCCGTATACAACATTAAAAAAAAGGCATATCTACATTCAACACTCTAGGAGAAATAGTTTTAGTTAATGAATTTAATGCAAAAAAAAAGAAAAAATCAGCCAATCCAGTTGGGCAATGAGGAGGGAAGGGATATTAAACCATTATGACTAGATGAAAAGAAGAACCACATGTGGAAAAAGACTTCCCAAGATGGAAATGGAAATACATCACACTATAGGGCATAATTATTAGGTGTATGTAGTCTATATGCCATGATTATTTGTAATTGATGGTATCACATGTAAGACCTACAACAATCAAAGTGTAGTGGAATATGTAATATGTTCATAGAGTTCCATATCCAGGATGTTGGAGTTCAATAGTAGGTTGTCCTATAGATTTGAAATATGATCACATGCCTTTTTTTATTTATTTGATAGACACACAAATGACATATATAGAGGACAAAACCATCAATTGTGCAAAAAATCCCACTCCTAGGGTACAATTCTTGTGAATCAAGAAAATAAAAAGCTTTTTGCTAATGCAATTCAACAACACTTTCAATTAGCAAAAACAACATTGAAGGAAAAAAATAAAAATAAAGGGATCATATTTGCAATAGTTTAATAACACCTTTAATACACAAAGATATAAAGGTGTGTAAAGATATCTTGACCTATCAAAGGAGTCTCAAACACTTTTCCGACTAACCCCTGGTATGACAAAGAATGTAAAGTTGCTAGAAGATCCTTCAAACTGAATGCTCAACAAATATTGAAATGATGAAAAATATAAAAAACTTATAAAATGCAAAAAGAAACTTATAAAATATAAATGAATCTGCATCGTTCATTTATGTCTCAGATCCACAACCTAGAATGCGAACTAATTCCAATCTACCCTGTAAATGTTGTGGAAAGGCTATATAGAATAATATGGCATTTTTGCTCTATAAATTTTCCATGGACTAAAAACCTTCTTACCGTTCAAAGAATAGATTGTTTTCATACCAATAACTAAATGATTTTGGACTTGTTAGGAATCAAATTTTGTACCTTCTATCTAACTTATTTTCACCTTATTGTTCAACTTTCCATCAACAGGTCAGCTCTAGTCGGACATAGCCTCTCTATTAATGAAATAAATGGTTTTGAGCTTGCTAGGAATCAGACGTAATACTTTCCTCCAATCCTCTTTGAGCTCAATTATTCAATTTTTTAAAGATCAAATTAGTTAAGAATCTAACTTAAAGCCTACTGCTAAGATTTTTAATGATTGACAAGGTGCAATTGCTAGTAATGTCAAATAAATAAAAAGAAAATCAATTTTTAAAAAATGTTTTAGTTCATCAAATTTTAAAAATAGTTTCAGAGTCATCATCAATGTTACTTTTTAATTGTTGACATCCGCAATGCGCATCCGTCTCTGCAATGCGCATCCATCTCTCAAGCGTGCCCTTCACAAAAGAAATGTGCCCTAGCAGCTCTGAAATGTGACCTTCTTGAATTCTCGGGTCCATCTCTCTAGTGCATCCATCCCTTTACAAAAGAAATGTGCCCTAGCAGCTCTGAAACTGAAGCGCGCCCTGGAGGAGACCTTCTTGAATTCTCGGGTGATGATGTGCACATTGTGTTGGGGTTTTCCCTCTGTGAAAAGATTGTGATTCTGATTGTGAAAGAAGATTGGGGAATTGATTATCTGAAACAGAGTATGCCACATTGATTGTATATGGAGCTCTTATTTGTAACTTTAATGGCGCCCTGCCCAATCGAATGTGCAATGTTCAGCTCTGCCCTCGCGATCAACCTCTCCAACGTCCTGCAAAGGGAAGCAAAATGAAGAGGCAGAGGACAACTGATGGAAGCAAAATTCTTGTTCTAGGTGATTCTTGTTACATGTGCTTGATGTTTTATATTGTTTTGATGACCATATTCTGTGACTGCCTGCCCTTGTTTATTACATTGCTATTTTGAATATGAATGAATTGCAACTGAATGTAAGCTCTCCTCCAACTCCCATCGATTTAATCTTTTTTAAAAAAATATTGTAGATTAGGAGAATGGATTTATGTTGCAGACTCTTGCCTCTATTAGTAAAAGCTCTTTAAACTTATTCAATCAAAGATTTAATCAAATTGTGGATGGAAAGTAGTACTCTTTTGGAGCCTCGTATCCTTTTTGTCCTGCAATATGGACCAACATTTCCCTGCAAACCTGGAATCTCTATCCAAGGACCGAATCAATAGATTTTGGTAGTTCAAACCGGACCCAAACATTTGTTAACAACAAATCAGTTGCCTGTTTGCGTGGAAGATTCCTTGTGTTGGGGTTTGCCCTCCGTGAAAAGATTGTGAAAGAAGATTGGGGAATTGATTATCTGAAACAGAGTATGCCACATTGATTGTATATGGAGCTCTTATTTGTGACTTTATATAGCAGAAATGCCAATCGAATGTGCAATGTTCAGCTCTGCCCTCGCGATCAACCTCTCCAATGTCCTGCAAAGGGAAGCAAAATGAAGAGGCAAAATTCTTGATCTAGGTTATTCTTGTTACATGTGCTTGATGTTTTATATTGTTTTGATGACCATATTCTGTGACTGCCTGCCCTTGTTTATTACATTGCTATTTTGAATATGAATGAATTGCAACTGAATGTAAGCTCTCCTCCAACTCCCATCCATTTAATCTTTTTAAAAAAAATACTGTAGATTAGGAGAATGGATTTATGCTGCAGACTCTTGCCTCTGTTAGTAAAAGCTCTTTAAACTTATTCAATCAAAGATTTAATCAAATTGTGGATGGAAAGTAGTACTCTTTTGGAATCTCTAACCAACATTTCCCTGCAAACCTGGAATCTCTATCCAAGGACCGAATCAATAGATTTTGGTAGTTCAAAGTGGACCCAAACATTTGTTAACAACAAATCAATTGCCTGTTTGCGTGGAAGATTCCTTGTTTTACATGGACTAGTGTAACAGATTTTGCATCCTCTAACAAATTAGGTACCTCTTGCTGACACTTAGCTTTGTAAATGAGTTAATGTTTTATCAACTCCAAAAGGCCTGCAGTTTTGGAGATATGTGCTTCCCCCATCGGTAGAAGCCTTTCTTCTTTTAGTCTGCAACTTTGGAGGTATATCATCTCTCAGCTTCTCAGCTTGGACTCAGGCAGGTCCATTTAGGGTGTATTGTAAAGAAAAAATGATGCAAATTTAACCAGTCAAGACTCATCAAACTATCTCAAAAATCAAAATGCTAGAACAAGGGAGGAATGGTTTTTTTACAGCTTTTAAATTTCTTCCATAGATTTTCACATCCTTACTAATTTTCTCCCGGTTGTTATACCTCCTCTGCTTGGACAATCCCTTCTTATTCTAGATTTATGTCTTTTTGAGGAGCACGTATGCTTCAGATGTTTTCACTTGGAATCTTCTGGATAAGGTTGTTAAAATAATTTGCAATTATATAAGAATAATATTATATACAAAATTTGCTCTGGTTTTCTGGTTAAAATATAGGGTAGCAACTAAACATCTTTTAAATATAACAGAATGTGGTATAAATTCCTAAAGTAAGGGAGAATATTGACAAATCAATGATCACATTTGTTTGGAATATTGTTTATGAGTTTATGAAGTGACCACGGGGATATGTGGATGTATTAATATATATGGAGATATGTTTATGAGTTTATGAAGTGACCATGTGGTTGTTTCGGGATTTGATTAAACATTAATGGCATCAATAAAAGAGATTGCAGCATATGCTTAGCAATAATCCTCTTCAAATGCCGGAAGCTTTAACCCTTCTTTTGGATGAAAAGGCCATTAGGTATTTGTTTATGTGTAATCTATGAAGGAATGTTGTGTCCCACATGTTCAGCACCTCTGACATCTATCAGGCAGCCCACTTTCTTCAGAGCATTGCTCAGCTTCATATCTCCTTCAGCAATCTCCATTTGGCTGAACTGTTGTAACTTGTAAGAAATTCTCTCAAGTATGCTCCTAAATTTCTCTGCGTTCTTTTTTCACAGGAATTCTTGGTGTACCATGCACAATGTTTTGCAAACTTCATAGATGTGCATTCTAATGAGTCATTGGTCCAATATAATTACTGAAATTCTTGTGCTGATTTTGTACTTTTTTTTGTTCGATCTTGTTAATGGATATATGCATCTAAGGCATTTTTTAATTTCAATGAAAGAGAATTATATTCATGATAATCATATTTTTTTTATTTTTTAATTATAAAACAAGTTAAAATTTACTCTGAAATTTAATGTATATAGTATTATTAGTAATGCTAATACATGATTTTCTGTTGCATTTGCAGTGCTGTTAACAACTTGATTGGCGAAGTTAGATTCACTTCATAGACTATAAGTGTTTGGAATGAGCTGTTTACATGTCATGTTCTTTAGCTGTCATTCTATTTTTATTTGGCGTGGCCATGCCTCTTTTGTTTTTATTTTGTTTGGAGGACTACTTTTATAGGTTTGGTATGCTTTTTTTGTATTCTATATTTTTATGAGAAGATTTTTCTCTTTTTTAGTTTAATTGGTGTTTTGTATTTGTTTTTTTGTGGGTGATGATTGTTTAATGGAGCTCAATAAAGACAGTAGTGATGACAAGGAGGCGGAGAAAAGAAGCAATACTACACATCACAAGTATCAAGGAAATACAACAGGTAACCTTTGAGTTTTTGTATGACAGACACCACACTTGAGTAATAAAACTTCCTTCTACAATCATTTGATAAATGCATTGATCATAACTCACCATATTTACCTCTTTGTTGACTTAGTTTAGTTTGATTTAAAACATTGTTTTTCAAGTAGTTTATAAGTTTTGAATTTATTATTTACTTTGATGAATTAGCTGTACAATTCTTTGATCCCCCTTCTGCATCATTACTACACACCACAAATTTTCATGAAAAAAAATACATAGTGCAATTTAGGTTCTTTGCATCTTGATTGATGAAGCATAACATTTAGAATATTCAGAAATCAGTCTAGTGGTTAATTTTAACATTATTTTTTCCATTTTTTGTAGTTTCCTAATTCCTTAATTATTTCAGTTACAATTGAACATTTCAAATATGGATCTGGCTTCACCAAGTATTTTAAATTCACTTCAAATCTATTGGACAAGTTTAATATGAATCTTGAAATACTTAGCCTTCCATGTCTACATATAACAGGTCAAGTCTTTTCAAACCTGAACTATACTATTGATTTTAATTGATTGCATAGGTAAAGTCCTTTTGGCTGACTGAAAATTTGCAGGTGTCATAAACCATAGGTCATTTTAAGCATAGATTTGAAACTCCTAATAAACCATAAAAGTTTGTAGCCTTGCTGAGCTTTCATCTCAGCTAGTGAAACATGGGATCATCCCACATGATGTGCGCTTTGATAGTTGAGGCCAACCTTCAGAGAAGATTGGTTCCTCCTTGTACTTCAGCTGAAGCACTACTTTCACTGAGAAAAGGGAGAGAAAAAGACTTGAAATGGGGTGTTGCACCAGATAACTTTGTGCCCTTCACTGCTGTTTTGTACTCATAATGTATCAACAATCAACTCAATTTCACACAAAGAGATGTTTTCACAGCTAAATAATTGTTTGCAACCTGTACAAAGTGTACATTTTCTGCCTATAGTCGTTGGAATGAGTCATACATTTTTTTGCCTGAGAAAACACAATAATACTCCAATCATTATTTTGTACACAATGTAACAGTTCCTAAGAAGGCAAAATCACTGAAATCTTATTGTTGAAAGGTGTCTCTTTACAATAGTACGAATCTGAAAATGACTGATTTTCTCTTGAAAAAATAAAATATTACACATGCTTCAGCCTCTAGGACTGATTTTTTGAGTTACAATACAATATTTCTTGGCTAGATAGAGCCTTTTTCAGGTTTAAGTATAATATAGCAGAAAAAATGCAAGAATTACCCCCCAAGAGATAATCCTAGGCGTACCTTTTTGGAGGAATAAATGTTTTTCCACCCTTTGAGAGTAAAGTTTGGCCAAATCAGGTTGCATGTGCACTAAAATTACCCTTGTTTCGATTTTATGAAGATCTAATAGTTCCTCCAGCCTCCATACACATGTTTACTATTTCATTTTCATAGAACATTGTGTCTGCATATTTCTTCATGAAATAAACCTATCATTCTTTTGACTGTGTATGAAACTTTCATGTCTTTTCCATGACTGCATGTGTTCTCAGTCTTCTTCAAGGACTGTCATTTGTCCCTGACCTTCCATTAGGTCACATTTTCTTTTTAGGATGGTTAACTATGGACTGTCCATCATGCGATGACCGTCCATGAATATTTGGTTGCCACTGTTCATTTCTTGCAAGGGTTTTGGACAGGGTTTTAAAAGTAGTTCTTCACTCTTCACTGTTGCTATGACCATTTGATAACGTTCTATGAGCTTAGCAGATAATGCCTTCATTATTTGATGTTGGAGGTCTGTAGATTCAGTTTCCTTTGCATGATAGTCTTTAGTTCCTTTTGTGTTGGCATGTGTATCATGTCAGGCACTTTGGTTATATGGCTGACTTTGTCTTTCTTTCTAACCCCTGCCATATGTATACTGTCATACTTAGCCTGCCTGATTGATTGGTCTTCTTCTTGCTGCATGACTTTCTTTAACATGATTATTGTTATCAAAAAATTGTTCACTATCCTTTTTGAACTGTTACAAGTTTTTGATATTTCTTATACCCTTGCGCATGAAGGAGACTCTACTTTCATAGAGGCTCTCTTAACCTTCCAATGTTCAATATCACAAAAATTGGCTCTAATTTAGCTCCCACCATTCTGTCTCCCTTGCCAAGAGGTTTTGTAAACTAACAACTGCCACTCTTTTAATGATGACTGTCATCAAGATCCAAACTCTATTCCTTGCTTAGCTGCCTTCCATGACAATGCAATCACCTCTTATCTCTAACTGCCTTTTGATTACTGTATGATATAACCATCTTCATTAGATTTTGTAGACTTGAATTTAGGTCTATTCATCTGAGTTACATGACTATTACAACCAGCATATGCTATATGTTGTCCTGCTAACATAGTCCTTTGTCGTTTCTATTTTAAAATAGTCCTCCTATAGACTATTTTAGCATTGATTGTCACTTTCTCGCCTCCCTATGCACTGTTATCTTTTCATTATTGTAGGGAACCTGTGTGCATGCTAAGAATAATATTCTCTATCTTTTTGTTGATAGTTTTATCTCCCTGCCTACCCTTGTCTTCCTTTATGGTGTCTTTTAAATCTACCATGCACTGACTCTTTGTTTATTCCCTTGTATATGGTATCCTCCACCACTTAATGTTCTCCAACAGTGTTACCTTTTCATGTTTAAGATTCATAGAATACTCTTTCTCACTTCTTGAGACATTGAAGTCCCTTTAGTGTCTAATATACTCCTGTCTCTGTTTCAGAACATGTGCCAGGCATCTAACAGAAAAATAATTACACTTAGACATTATTCTTCCTAAAGAAGCTTCTCTTCAAATGTATTAATGACTATCCATTTGATATTCTTGACTTTGACTATCTCTTAGTAAACTGCCCTTACATTATTCATATGCATTATCTTGTTCATTATGTTTGAAATGTGCTTCTTTCATATTGCTCCTTGTCATGTCTTGGTCTTCAACATTTCATCTTAACTGTGCTATTCCCTTGCTTTCTCTGTTTTTCTTACATTAAAGAAGGTGCTAAGAAATTTTGATAACTCGAGATTTACTCTAAAGGGTTGCATTGAGGAAACAAACCTTCACTGTACCTTGCCTTATGCACCTCATTCTTCATTATGATGTTCATTCATAAACCCATCTGCTCATTGTCATTTGACATGACTGTCCCTGTTTTGGTCTTGAAAAATGCATTGAATTCCCTCTTCAACTTTTTGAGAAATGGTGTTTCCAATGTAATTTTGACGGTCATACTCTAGTTAAGAAAAGCTCATATCCTTGATTACATGATGTCACTGTCAACCTTTTATGCTTGCTTAATGATTTTTCTACTATTTTAATATCCTTCCTCTCCCCAATGATTGTGGCTGCCATTGTCCCTTCACCGTCTTCTTGTTTTGTAGGTTTGCAAGCTTTGTTCGAACTATTCATTGTCATTGTGAGCTCAAGAGTCCCAAAAAAACTTCTGCATTTAAATATTGACTTGTACACTTGATGAAGGCCAATCATCATAGTCCCTGCAGATACAAAATATAGAGACAATGAGGCCAGGTGTTTTTTAAAAGCTGGTGTCCTTTTAATCAAGACAATTGTCCTCTCATTGTCATAATACCTCTTTTGTACATGTGAGATTCTCTTCTCTAGCTTATATTCCTTGAGAGATTTCTTTTAATAATAGCAGAGAACACTCTAATTTCTATCCTTTCCATTGAAGCTTTTATACTTTGCTGATTTGACATTCAAAATTGGCTTCTAACATCCAAACTATCATGACTGTGTGTCTTGCCAGTGATCTTGTTGTAGTAGCTCGAACAGTTGCCCTATTTATCATGATGGCAGTGGCTCATTGACTAACTTTATGGTTCATAGACTTGCTCACCTCTTCATGAGTGCCTTTTTACTAAAGGTGACATTTATTTGAAACAAGCTCCTATAAGTATTACCAAATTAAAATGAAAATAAGCAAAGGCAACAGATATACTATGTTGTGATAATATTCTTCATTTTCAATTCCATATTATCCAGTGTTAATTATAATCTTCTTGAACTTATGTTGGGGTGTCATATCTCTATCATTCAAGCAACTCAACTTGCTTTAGACCATGGTTTCATCTCCAGCTCCATTTTTCTGCGTTGATTTCAAATTCTCTTTCCACAAATCAATACCCTTGACCAATCATCATGTTTTAAGGTGGTCACTCAAAAACATGCGCTTGCATCCTTTATATAGATTTCCAAATACTTCATTGTCATTATCATCCTCATGGGTTCCTTATTCCTGTAGAGAAGAAATGTAAACGAACATATTTTGCTTTGTGCATCAACAAGAAGGTAGGTTGAGTTTTATAACAGTGATAGAGAAGTGTTATTCTAGAGTTGCAATAAAACAAATATATATGAAAATTATGTTTTAGAGCACACTTTGTCTAAACTATCTTTTTTATATTTGTATAACAGAGTTAGGCAAATTTGTGCGCAGATTTTCTCTATTTGAAAGTTTTGGTGCATCTAAATGATTTTGTATCATTGGGTAACTATTCATTGATATTTCTATTAATTTTTTAATTGAATCTTCTAATATCAGTTTTACTCAGCCTTCAAACACTGAATCATTTTATATTTTATTGGCAGGAAAATCATCTAAATTTAAAGAGTGGTTGATGTTGAGTGTTTGACAAGCTCAGTCAGTGCTCGAAAATCTTTGGAGGCTAGATTAGGTAGCTGCTGAAGTCAAGTGATGAATGTAATTTACAAAATTTTGAAATAATGTTTCGAATATTGATATATATATTAAATTTGACATTTAATATTTAAAATTGGAGAAAATTTTGTATTTTTAATCCATTGTTGAAATTGGTGTAAATATAATTTGTAAACTAGGGCAATTTACTGGAATATGCAAATATCTTAAAACTTGAGAAGATGTTGCAATATTTGAATCAATAAATGGTGACACTAATAAATGTAATATGTAAATTAAGACAATATACATCCAGTAAATTGATATGTAAACTGCTTTATTATTTAATACCATTATTTTTATTTAGGAGGGGTTGAATTAACCCCCTCCCTAAGGCTACAAAGAATGGTCATTAGCCATGACCATTCTTCTAGGTCTAGTGTCTCTTGTTATTGTTATTATTTTTTTATAGTTTTTATACTATTTATTTTCCTAAATGACATTTAACTTTTTTCAATTTTTATATTCATTTCATTATCTATAACGACTTACACTTGTGTGCAAATTTAATTATTAAGTACAATAATAATCTCTAATTATAACAAAGTTTGGTAATATTTCAATACTTAGTGTTGTGTTTGTAAATTGTAATTTAAACATGTTGGTTTAGTGTTCTCTTTTGGAATTCATTTATCAGTTGTGTGATGACATGCATACATTTGAATCTTGAATTAGTTATTGTTTGTTGAGGCTTGAGTTTGAAATTTGGTATTGACTTTAGATACTTTCTTTGTTTAACATTAATTTGTATGTGTGAATTTTGAATACTTTGTTTGCATTTATATGAAGTGTTTATTTGAGCTTTGTCATCTAGTTTGTGTATTTGTTTAAATTTTTGTATACACTAGTTGTTTGTTTAAAGTGACTTTTAAATATCTATGTTTAGTGTGTTCTATATGTACATTTATTGATAGAACTTAAACATTCATTTAGTGTGCATTTTTTAATTTCATCAATCTCTCATTATATTTTTGAACTATGTGTGTGCAACAACCTCTTATTGTTTGAGTTAACTTTGACATCCCTTTAATTGTTTGTTGGTATTTGCTTTTGTGTTGTGTTTATATGAAGTGTTTCCATTTACATTAATTGTGTATTTGAATTTTGACATACATTAATTGTTTGTTTGGAGTGTCTTCTAAACTTTTTATTGTGTCTCACCTTGGCATGCACTAGTTATTTGTTGGAAGTTTGTATGCACTTTAGGCATTAAATTTGACATCCCTTAAATTGTTTGTTGGCATTCCTATTTTTGTGTGTTTATATGAAGTGTTTGCAATTACATTAATTGTGTTTATTTAAATTTTGGCATCTACTAGTTGTTGAAAATGTGTTTGAACTTAAGGCTTTTACTGTGTACATCTATTGTTAGAACTTAAAACATTCATTTAGTGTGCACATTTGAATTTCAATATCCTTCATTATATTTTTGAGCTTTGTATGAAGAGAATTGTGCATCCCCTTGTTGTTTGAGTTAACTTTGATATCCTTCTAATTCTTTGTTAGCATTCTTTTTTCTTGTGTATGCTTATATGAAGTGTTTACATTAATTGTTTGTTTGAAGTGTGTTCTAAACTTTTTTATTTAGTGTGTTTCACTTTGGTATCCACTGGTTGTTTGTTGGAAATGTGCATGAGCTTTAGACATTTATCGTTTGAACTTTAGCATTCACTTAGTGCACATGTTTGAAATGTAGCATCCCTTTATTGTGTTTTGAACTTTGTTTGAAGGGTGTTGGGGAGTGTATTTGAACTAATTTTGGATGAACGGTTTAAATTATTTTACCATTCACTTATATTCTAAGTTGTTGGTCCGGGTTCGGGGACAGATTCGGGTTCGAGAATCCGGTTCGTGGATTCGTGAATTTTTTTCCCCATTTTGATTCATATGGGTTCTTGTGTGTGTGTGTGTGCGTGTGTGTACACAAAAAAAATTAAAGAAATAAGAGAAATATACATAATTGTAAAACTAAATCATTTCATAGTATGAATCTATGATGCTTGATCATTGATCAATGCCAAATGTCAAAGTCTTCATAACTAGGTCTTAGGTAGTCTTTGTTGGTGATTTTTTTCAAGTCCGTAGGTCCGGCAAATGAGGTTTGAGTGATTTTGGCCTATTGGGAAGTCATGTATGTCTGGGATTTGGGCGAGAGCTAAGCTAAGTCTATCATATAGATGGGGTCAAAACCAAGAGATTTGTGATAAAAACAAGTTAAAACCCTTTGAGAATCCTTTTGCCAGCTTCAATTTGACCTTAGAAAGCCATGATGGATTGTGGGAGGTAACCCTGTTGAAGGCTTACTGAATCATGAAATTCGGCTAAGTCTGGAATTTTTCAAAACCCCCCAAAATCTAGAATATGCATCTTAACTCCTATGAAGCTGGAACCTAACTCAAACATCCTCAAACATCTTGAAAGTATTTATACACGAACCCCGCCTAGACCTAGCACGAATCGGTCTGCGAATCTAGACCCAGACCGGATCCAGACTTGATTTGTGGGTCCGGGGTTTGAATCTGGTAACGTAGCTTATATTTGATCCTCTTATTGTTTGTTAATTTGTGTGTTGGGTATATTTAAACTTTCTATCACTTTCAAGAGTGTTCTAACTTTGATACTCATATGCATGTTTGAACGAACTTTGTATGTGTGAAGTGTGCTTGAACTAATTTTGTATGAAATGTGTTTAAACTATTTTACCATTCACTTATATCGGATCCTCTTTATATGCATGTTTGAACAATTGTTGTTAATATTAAGTGTGGTTTAACTTTTTTATATTCACCTTGTGCGTTGTTTAGCCAACTTTATGGTGTTTTATGACTCTGGCATTTGCTTCATTTATGGTTGAACTAAATTTGTGTGAAGCATATTTGAACTTTGGTATTCATTTTGTTTGAAGAGTTTGAATTTTGTCATTCACTTTGTGTAAGTGGACTAACTTTGACATTCACATGTGCATGTTCAAACTTCAACCTTTATTTTGTATATTGTGAGGCATGTCTTTGAATAGTGTGAAATGTGCTTGAACTCTACATTTCACTTTAAATGTGGATAGTGTGTTTGAACAAACTATGTGTGAAATGTCATTTAACTTTGACATCTTTGTTGTGTTGTACTTTGGTATGTGTTTATATGCTTGATTTTTCAAATTCCTATGTGTGAATAGTGTAATAAATTTTGACATTCACCTGTGGCATTTTTGTACTTTGATGTGTTTATATGCTTGACCTTTCAAATTACTGTGTGAGTAGTGTAATAACTTTGACATTCACCTATGTGGCATTTTTTAACAATAGTGTGAAATGTGTGAGCTTTTATTGTGATTTGATGTGTTTGAACTTGAGTGTTTACTTTTGAAGTAATTTTTTGTGAAACATTCTTTAAATTAGGCATGTTTGTGTATTTGGACTTTAGCATGGTATGTTCGAATTTAAGCATTTACTTTATATATTTGAAGTGTATGTTCACTTTGGCATTTACTTCATGTATGGTTGAACTAAATTTGTGTGAAGCATATTTGAACTTTGGCATTCATTTTGTGTGAAAAGTTTGAATCTTAGCATTCACTATGTTAGATGACTAACTTTGACATTCACACATGTGCATGTTGAAACTCAAAATGTCATGTAAGGTGGAACTAAATTAGTATGAAGCATATTTGAACTTTGGAATTCATGTTGTGTAAAGAGTTTAGATTTTGGCATTCGCTTTTTGTAAGTGCATGTTCAAACTTCAACATTTATTTGTATACAGTTGGAGTATTTCTTTGATCGAATTGTGTGAATGGTGTTTGAACTTCACAGGTGAACCCACAATAGTGGGTTACACTTTTTTGCCTGAACGGACACTAAACTATACATTTTGAAAAAAAATTTAGATTCAAATGCATATTATCGTTAAACCGTTTGAAATAAGAAGATGAAGTAAATTATGGTCTTTTAGGATTTTCTGTCTAGATTCTAAATATATTTTTTATTTTTATTTTTGAATTTATTTGAAACTAAACCATAATTTTGACATACCTTGACTACATAGCTTATAACTTGTCATGTATTTGTCCAATTTCATTTTTATTTTTTTTTATAGAAAGATAACTTAAATACCTTGGGCATGGATATTTTTTAGCAATTTTTTTTCTCTCCTTTACTATTTTTCCATAAGCGTCAAACATAGAGGCAGACATAGGGTGAAATATTTATGTTTAGTAAAACTAAAAATACAAAGTCATAATAAACTTAATATATATTAACATTATAATCATTAGAAAAAATTTCCTCAATAGTACCTTACTAAATAGATAGGTTTGTCAAAAGGATTCATTTGATCTCCCAAAAGATAAATTTAAAGTGATTTTTTGTCAGCATTTTAATAGGTGTGAAGGAGACTCCATTGCAGGTATGAATGAGGAGTATAGATGTTATATCAATATTTTTTTCATCTAAGAGGCTTTGAGCTAACCATTTGTAATTAATTCCTTAAAATGGAACCTCTCAAGGCTTAAATAACCATTTTTTATTAAAAATGTATTATTTTAGCAAAAGTCAGCATGTCTAAAAAAGTGTAACCCACTATTGTGGAGTCACCCTCACATTTAGCTTTAAATGTCAATAGTGTGTTTGAAGAAACTACATGTGAGATGTCATTTGACTTTGACAACAACTTTGTTGTGTTCTTCTTTAGTATGCATTTATATGCTTGAACTTTCAAATTATTATGTGAGAATAGTGTAATAACGTTGACATTCACCTATGTTGCATTTTCAAACTAGTGTGAAATGTGTGAACTTTGGCACCCATTGTGTGCATGTTTGTGATTTAATGTGTTTGAACTAAGTGCTTACTTTTGAAATAACTTTTTCGTGAAATATTTTTTAAAAATTAGGCATATCTATGTGTATGAACTGTAATATGGCATGTTTAAATTTAAGTATTTACTTTTTATATATGTGTAAGTTTGTCTCCAATAAACTATATGTGAGATATGTTTTAACTTTGGTACTTTGATTTGATTGAACTTGAGTGTTTAGTTTACTTAGTGGTTGAAGTAACTTTTTTGTAACATTTTTAAATTAGGGATGTTTGCATTTAAGTATTTCTTTATATGTGTAAACTTTGAGTCTTAATAAACTATATGTGAGATGTTTTAACTTTGACAACCTTTTTTATGTTTTTGATTTGGCATCATGTGTATATATTTGAACTTTCACATTCACTTGTGATGATTAAGTATTTTTGCTTAATTGTTAAGGGTTTCTACGACGACTCCTTTGGCAGGTGTTGGGAAGTCTGCGACTCCTCTGGTTGGTGTTGGGAAGTCTACGACTCCTCTGGTTGGTGTTGGGAAGTCTGTAGCAGCTCCTCTGGCAAGTGTTGGGAAGTTTGTGGCTCCTTAGACTACCCTCTGCCCTCGGTGGCCCTAAAGCCCAAGGCTCGTGGTCGCCCTGCTTCGGATGGCTTCTCTCACAGTGCTTTTCTAGTATGCAACCACATTGTCATGGAGTTGGAAGAGGAGACTGTTTCCAAAATCGATGTTGTTGCCTTTATTTTTTCTAAGCATGGTTTGATTTGCAGATTTAAGGGACTCTAGCCTTCTCTTCCTGATCTTCATTCCTAGATTTACAAGCATTGGGAGCCCCTAATTACTGGTACAATCCACATATTTCCTATGGCTAAAGGCTTTTTTGTGGCTAAATTTTAAAATGTTGAGGATAAAAAAACTATTTTGTGTGAAAACTTTTTTAGCTGGGATGATCGCTTTATGCTGATGTTGAAACCTTGGCATTTTGACTTCTCACCATCTTCTGAATTGTTTGATAAGCAACCCATCTGGGTTAGGCTACCTAATCTCCCCCTCCATCTTTGGGTTGATTCTCTTCTGGAGACTATGGGGGATGCTATTGGGGATATGTTAATGGTGGATGAGAAATCTTCTGATTTGTTCCACTCTACATGTGCTTGTATCTTGGTGGATATAGATACTTCTAAAGGCCTTCCATTGGAGATTAAACTTTATTCTCCTTAGGGTAGAAACTGGATTCAACAATTGGACTATCAAGGCCTCCCTTTTAGATGTCGAAGATGCTTTAAGATTGGTCATGTTGCTTCTCAATGTGAACTTTAGAGATTCAAAAAGTCTACCTCGTGGTGGCAAGGTGCCTCTCCTCAGCACTATATGGTGGAGAAGGCATCTTCCCATTAGAGCTTTTTGCAGGTGGTTGAGCAGAATTGCCCTGTCTGTTGTGGTGGAGGATGGCTCGTTCCCTACAACTTGTATTGAGCCTACTGTGGTTGCTGGCTCTAATTTTGTTCACCCTCTCACTGGTTTTGCTCTAGCTCCTTTGTTGGCTAGAGCTATTCACCCTTCTATTGGTTCTTTTCCAGGTGAAGCCAGGCACCCTGCTGGCAATTCGGTGAGTGTTGCTACTGGTGTTTTGGCTGGTACTGGTTCTGAAGTTGTTGATCCTCTTTTAGCTAATCCCTTGGTTGGGAGTATTATTGGTCCTTTGCTAGGCGTTTCGCTGGCTATTCCAACACCTCTTCTTGGTGTTGGCTCTTTAGTCTTGGAGTCGTTGTGTTGGCAGGATGAGGTTGCTATAGTTGAAGAAGTGGATCACAATTAAAGGTAAACAATCTAACATATCCTCCTTTTCTTTTGACATGACCCTTCGGTCCCATAAGAAGGGATCAAAAGTTTAGTCCCCTCTCCTTCATCTATTATTTTCCTTTGTTTTATCTAGCTCAACAGACTGTGGTGTTTTAGTTGGACTGCTTTCTTTGGAAGTGTTTCTTCGTGAGGGGTTTGGGGTGTCTTGGCTGGACTGTTGTTTCTTTGGAACTCTTCTAGTTTTATCTCAAGTTCTTGTATTGTAAAGGGTTTTGAGGCCCCTTAAAAACCTTGAGGGGACTGCACTGGTAGCGAGAGGTGGATTTAGGTCCACCAAATCAGAGGAGGCCAGTTCAATAGGAGTATCACCATGGGGGTCCTCATTATCATGTTAAGAGTTCTTAGAGGTAGAATCAGAGAGAGAATTAGAAGCTGAAACAATCATCATTTGCGTCCTACCAAGTGGCAACTCATTTACAACACAAAAGGGAACACTTTATAGCCATATCACTAGTAGAGAAGCATCTCCAACACTGAAAATAAAGGCCCTCATAATCCAACGATGTGGAGATATTTGTGTCAACCAAAATGTGAGCGAAAGTAGAGAATCTCAATGAGATTGTAGCCAATAGAGTTTCCAATGGCCCTAAAAATGAAAAATCTCTAAAAAATAGAGTGCAAGATTGAGAAGACAAACCCACATTGAGCACACATTGAGTGGGCTCATTAAGAGGGTTGAAGGAGATTGTCTAGGGTTTGTAAGAAAGAGAGTGATTCCTCTAAATCCATAGCTTGCTTAACACCAAATCATAATCTTCAAAAGATGTAGCAATAAAAAAAAACCTTTTGCATTAGGGAAAAAACTCAATGTTACCAGACTAAGGATTGCAAAGAACTTGTTACCCAACAATGCAAATCTAGAAGAGGGTCAAAGACTTGTGAATCTATAGACCAACCCATGACATTGGTCGAAATCAACATTATCCACCACATACAAGCCACACACCACCACAGGGGAGGCTTGGCATAGGCAATAGTTCTAGCTTTCACCTTTGGAGGAATAATAGTAGCATTAGATTTGGCCTCTAACCCAAGTAGAGAAGAGAGTAGTTGGTTTCACTATCTGTGCATGTTTGAATATCAACATATTCTTATTGTATTGTTTGAATCTTGTGCGTGTAGAGAAGAGACTAGTTGGTTTCACTATCTGTACATATTTGGATATCAACATATTCTTATTGTATTGTTTGAATCTTGTGCAAAGTGTGTGAGTGAATTCCGACATCCCCGTTAGTTAGATTAATGTTGATATCCCCTTATATTGTTGACATTCATTTTGTGTCATATGACATGAAGTACATGCTTGAGTTTTATTTGAGAATTTCATGTATATTGTGTATTTTTGGCATCCACTAGTGTGTGTGTTTGCTTGGGTGTGTTCATGTGTGTGTGTGCTTAGGCGTGTTCACATGTGTGTGAGCATGTGGGTGGATTCGTTTTGACATTAATCTCCGTTAGTTAGATTAATGTTGATATCCCCTTATATTGTTGACATTCATTTTGTGTCATCTGGCATCAAGTACATGCTTGTGTTTTATTTGAGAATTTCATGTATATTGTGTGTTTTTGGCATCCACTAGTGTGTGTGTGTGTGCTCAGGTGTGTTCATGTGTGTGCATGCTTAGGCGTGTTCACGTGTGTGTGAGCATGTGGGTGGATTCGTGTGTGTGTGCGTACAACATATGGGTTTGTTATTCGAGCTAAACCTCCCATGAAATTTATACCTTGGGGAAGCGAAGGAGAATGGTGGGCTACACTCTTCTCCCAACTGTTTGGCATCATTATACTTTCATGTGTGTGCATGCATGTGGGTAGATTCGTGTGCGTGTGCATCTTACAATATGAAGTGTACGTGCGTGCGCAACATATGGGTTTGTTATTCGAGCTAAATCTTCCTTGAAATTTATACCTTGGGGAAGTGAACGAGAATGGTGGGCTACACTCTTCTCCCAACCGTTTGGCATCATTATACTTTCATTTTTATAGATTAATCATTGCATTTCCTTTTGATATCTCAAGGATTCCCTTAGTTGCTTGTATAGACTAGTCAAAGAACTTTGGCCATCCTTCATTATGGTGCATTAGATGCCAATTGGGCCCAAAAACTTAAATATACTTTCCTTGTGGGAAATAATGCTAACTATGGGTAAGAATTTTGCTTTTAAGATAAGGGATGCGTTGGTGATACATGACTTTCTTATCTAATAAGTAACGTATATGTGGGCCCACAATGATTAGCACTCCCACTTGATTAATTTGAGGATTGTTCGTGTGCCTTTCATGATTATTGTTATTAGATTGACACCTTGTAGTTTTAAGCCAAATGGGGACCTCATCCTTTGAGTAAATCTTTCCTAATCTTTTTGTCTTTTTATGATTAAGTTTTCAAAAACTAAAAAGGTAAAAAACAAATAAATCTTTTGATTTCTTGACTTCAACACTTACAAAATCACAATGTGTTCAAAGACACTATCCATATTTAAAGTGAAATGTGAAGTTCAAGCACACTCCACATTGTACAAAGTAAATGTTGAAGTTTGAACATGCACGTGTGAATATCAAAGTTAGTCCACTTACAAAATGTGAATGACAAAATTCGAACTCTTCAAACAAAATGAATGCCAAAGTGAAAAAAACACTCCACATAAAGTTGGTTGAACCACACACAAGGTGAATATAAAAAAGTTAAACCATTTCACATATACATAATTTGTTCAAACATGCATACAAGTGAGTATCAAAGTTAGAACACTCTTGAAAGTGATAAAAAGCTCTCACACACCCACCACACAAATTAACAAACAATAAGAGGATCAAATATAAGCAAATGGTAAAATAGTTTAGACACACTTCATACAAAATTAGTTCAAATATACTTCACATATACAAAGTTCATTAAAAAATCCATATAAGTGAGTATAAAAGTTAGAACGCTCTTGAAAGTGATAGAAAGTTTAACACACCCACCACACAAATTTATCAAACAATAAGAGGATCAAATATAAGTGAAAGGTAAAATAATTTAAACACATTTCATACAAAATAAGTTCAAATACACTCCCCAACAAACTTCAAACAAAGTTCAAAATACAATGAAGGGATGCTACATTTTAAACGTGCGCACAAAGTGAATGCTAACAAACAATTAAAGGGATGTTAAAGTTATCTCAAAAAATATCATACAAAGTTCAAAAATATAATGAATGTTTTAGTTCTAACAATAAATGTACACATAGTAAATGCCTAAAGTTCAAACACATTTCCAACAACTAAGATGCCAAAATTCAAATAAATACAATTAACATAAATGCAAGCACTTCATATAAACACAAAGAAATAGGAATGAGAACAAACAATTTAAGGGATGTCAAATTTAATGTTTAAAGTGAATACAAACTTCGAACAAACAACTAGTGCATGTCAAAGTGACACACTAAATAAAAGAGTTTAGAAGATACTCCAAACAAATAATTAATGTATGTCAAAATTCAAATACACTCAATTAATGCAAATGGTTACACACACACAGCTCAAATATAATGAGAGTTTGCTGAAATTCAAATATGCATATTAAATGAATGTTTAAGTTCTAACAATAAATGTACACATAGAACACATTAAACATAGATATTAAAAGTCACTACAAACAAACAATTAGTGTATGCAAAAATTCAAACGCATACACAAACTAGATGACAAAGCTCAAATGGACACTACATATAAATGCAAACAAAGTATTCAAAATTCATGCATATAGATTAATGTTAAACAAACAAAGTATCAAAAGTCAATACCAAGTTTCAAACCCAAGCTTCAACAAACGTTAACTAATTCAAGATTCAAACACACGTCACACAACTGATCAATGAATTCCAAAATAGAACACTAAACCAACATGTTTAAATTACAGTTTGCTAACACAATACTAAGCATTGAAATATTACCAAACTACGTTATAATTAGAGAATATTATTGTACTTAATAATTACATTTGCAGCACAAGTGTATAACCCATTATAGATAATGAAATGAATATAAAAAATGAAAAAAGTTCAATGTCATGAAGGAAAATAAATAGTACAAAAACCAAAAAAAAAATGACACAAAGACACTGGACTTAGAAGAATGGTCATGGCTAATGACCATTCTTTGCAGCCTTAGGGAGGGGGCAAATTCAACCCCTCCCAAATAAAAATAATGGTATTAAATAATAAAGCAGTTTACATCTCAATTTACTGGACGAATATAGTCTCAATTTACATATTACATTTATTGATGTCACCAATTTGAGCAGCTGATTCAAATATTGCAACATCTTCTCAAGTTTTAGATATTGCATATTCCAGTAAATTTTTGTATTTCACAAATTATATTTACACCAATTTCAACAATTGATTAAAAATACAAAATTTTCTCCAATTTTAGATATTAAATATTGAATTTAATATCCATTCCAATATTTGAAACATTTTTCTAAAATTCTATAAATTACATTTGTCACTTGACTTCAGTAGCTCCCTAATCAAGCGTCCAAAGATTTCTGAGCACTGACTCAGCTTGTCAAACACTCAACATCAGCCACTGTTTAAGTTTAGATGATTTTCCTATCAAAATATAAAATGATTCAATGTTTGACACGCTGAGTTAAATTGATATAATAAGATTCAATAAATAAATATTGTGTTTAATATCTATTCTAATATTTGAAACATTTTTCTAAAATTCTGTAAATTACATTCATCACTTGACTTCAGCAGCTATCTAATTGAGCCTCCAAAGATTTCCGAACATTGACTCAGCTTGTCAACCACTGTTTAAGTTTAGATGATTTTCCTGCCAATAAAATATAAAAAGATTCAGTGTTTGACAGGTTGAGAAAAACTAATATAAGAAGATTCAATAAAAAAAATTAATGGACATATAAATGAATGGTATCCCAATGTTATAGAATCATTTAGATGCCCCAAAACTTTCAAATAGCAAAATCGGAGCATAGATCTGCCTAACTCTTATACAAATATACAAAATGATAGTTTAGACGAAGTATGCTCTAAAACAAAATTTCCACAAATATTTGTTTTATTGCAACTCTTAAATAGCACTTCTCTGTCACTGTCATAAAACACAACCTACCCCATGTTGATGCACAAAGCGGACAATGAACAAATTTTTGATAACAATAATCATGTTAAAGAAAGTCATGTAGCAAGAAGACCAATCAATCAGGCAAGCAAAGGATGACAGTATACATATGGGAGGGGTTAGGAACAATGTCAATGCAAGCCATATAACCAAAGTGCATGACATGATACACAGGATAACACAAAAGGAACTAAAGACTGTCATGCAAAGGGCAATGAATCTACTGACCTCCAACATCAAATGATGAAGGCATCATCTCATAAGCTCATAGAAGTTTGTCAAATGGTCATAGCAACAGTGAAGACTGAAGAACTACTTCTAAAACCCTGTCCAAAATCCTTGCAAGAAATGAACAGTGGCAACCAAATATTCATGGACAGTCATCGCATGGTGGACAGTCCATAGTTAACCATGCTAAAATGACAATGTAACCTAATGGAAGGTCGGGGACAAATGACAGTCCTTGAAGAAGACTGAGAACACAGACAGTCATGGAAAAGACATGAAAGTTTCATACACAGTCAATAGAATGACAGGTGTATTTCATGAAGAAATATGCAGACATGGTGTAGTATGAAAATGAAAGAGCAAACATGTGCATGGAGGTTGGAGGAACTAATAGATCTTCATAAAATCAAAACAAGGGTAATCAGATTTGGCCAAACTTTATTCTTTGTTGCCATTCATTTGAAAATGTTCAATAGCAGCTACATTTGGATTATTATGGACAGTATTGCAGGCATATTGGATACACTACATTAACAACACTGAAAGGTATTATATGTACTGGTGTGTATATTCCTCCATCTTTTAAAATCAAATATCTCCACTATGAAATGAGAAAAAGACTACAAAGTAGATGTTGTGAAGATCAGAATCTAAGAGCTTTGGGCATTCTATGCACATGATGTGCTTTGTACATGGCTTTTTCAATCAGAAAAAATATGAGTTATTTGGTAGTCCAGATACTCCTATTCGAACTTTTAGTCCAGTAGAAAGATGAGAATCAAACAATGTATCCGCATTCCTTCATCAAATTCAGAAAACCAGATTTTTGGGTACAACAAACCTTATTGGACTTTATGCTAAAGGTGACCGCTTGCATTCTATTTTTGAGATTATAAACAAGTTTGAGACAAGTTGTAAAGCTGTGGGTTGCGGGGCTTCAAATGTAGGACCATTCACCCTTCAATTACTCTAAACCAGAGTGCACTTATAGCCACGTATCCCCATACTCACTTCATAAACATTTTTCCAAACAAATGTAATCATAGATCTGTAAATATTCTCCCTTACTTTAGGAATTTATACCACACTGTTATATTTAGAACTTGCTTAGTGGCTACCCTATATTTTAACCAGAACACCAGAGCACATTATTTCAACAACCTTATTCAGAAGATTCCCAATGAAAACATATGAAGCATACGTGCTCCTCAAAAAGACACAAATCTAGAATAAGAAGGGATTGTCCAAACAGATGACGTATAATAACGGGGACAAAACTAGTAAGGGTGTGAAATTCTATGGAGGAAATTTAAAAGCTGTAAAAATGCCCTTCTGCCCTTGTTCTAGCATTTTAATTTTTGAGATAATTTGATGAGTCTTGACTGGTTAAATTTGCATCAGTTTTGCTTTACAATACACCCATAATGGACCTGCCTGAGCCCAAGCTGAGAGATGATCTTAATGCTAAGAGTATACCTACAACAAAGAACTAGTATCACATACCTCCAAAGTTGCAGACTAAAAGAAGAAAGCTTCTAAAGTTGCAGACTAAAAGAAGAAAGGCTTCTACTGATGAGGGAAGCACATAACTCCAAAACTGCACGCCATTTTGGAGTTGATAAGACATTAGCTCATTTGCAATGCTATGTGTCTTGGACTAAAATGCACAAGTACCTAAAATTGTTAGAGGATGCAAAATTTGTTGCACTAGTCCATGTAAAATGAGGAATCTTCCACGCAAACAGGCAACTGGTTTGTTCGTAACAAATGTTTGGGTCCACTTTGAACTGTCAAAATCTATTGATTTGGTCCTTGGATAGAGATTCCAGGTTTGTAGGGAAATGTTGGTTCATACTTCAGGACAAAAAGGATACAGGGCTCCAAGAGAGTATTACTTTCCATCCATTATTTGATTGAATAAGTTTAAAGAGTTTTTACTAAGAGTCTACAGCATATATACATTCTCTTAGTCTAAGTTATAAAAAAAAGAAAGACTAAATCGATAGGAGTTGAAGAAGAGTCACAGAATATGGTCATCAAACAATATAAAACATCAAACAAGTGTAACAGGAATCACCTAGAACAAGAATTGCCAATATCAGTTGTTGGAGAGGTTGACCGCGAGGGCGGAGCTGAACATTGCACATTCGATTGGGCAGGGGCGCCATTTCTGCTATATAAAGTCACAAATAAGAGCTCCATATACAATCAATGTGGCTGACTCTCTTGCAGATACAATCAATGTGGTTGACATACCACTGGCATAATCGATTCCCCAATCTTCTTCACCCTATCCCAATCGGCATCACAATCTTCGGCTCCGCATCCTTATCATTCATGATGGCAGACACATTCCATGTCACATCATTTCACTAAAAGAAAGGAGAAAGCATGGAAGAGGGCAAACCCATTCTCCTCAATTAAAGGTGCCAGTGAAAGCAAGTTTTCTCTCAACGGTAGGGCAGGCAAACCCCAACACAATGGGCACATCATCACCCGAGAACTCATAGGAAGACAATAGCTCTCAAATTTAGTTGATTTTTAGAAAAGGAAAGATGATAGCTAATTCAAGAAGGTCTCCTCCAGAGAAGTGTCTGCCATGCTTCAGTTTCAGAGCTGATGACCATTCGAGAGCTGTTAGGGCACATTCTTTTTGTGAAAGGCCTGTTAGGGCACGCTTGAGAGATGGATACTAAAATCTTATTTGAAATTATTTATGCACATTGCAGAGATGGATGCACATTCCTGCTTTTTTAACCGGGCATGCTTTCTTTCAACGGGTATGCTTTTTTTACAGAAACGATAAAAAAGTAAAATCGATGAACTAAAACTATTTTTAAAATTTGATGAACTAAAACTATTTTTAAAATTTGATGAACTAAAACAATTTTTAAAAATTGATTTTCTTTCTGTCTTTTTTTTTGGTTTTTTTTTAACATTTACTAGCAATTGCACCTTGGAAGGTCAATTGGGAGGAATAATTTAAAGTTTGATCATAAAAAGTTTGATTCTTAACTAATTTGATTTTTAAATAATTGGACAGTTGAGTTTAAAGAGGCTTGGAGGAAAGTATTAAGTTTGACTCCTAGCAAATCCAAAACCATTTATTCCATTATTAGAGGGGCTATGTCAGACTCTAAGATGACTGAATTGATGGAAATTCGAACAATCAAATGAAAAGTACTTTCTTCCCTATTTCCACTACCATTCATAATTGTCATGTGTCACCTTTGGTTGATCCAATTTTACAGCCAACTCCCCTCATGATCACACATTTTTGGCGTCGCTTCTAACATTTCAACCTTTTCCCCAAAACATCATTGTTTTAAATGCTATGTCTAACAACTCCAAAAGGAGGGAGTTCTTCAAATTTAAATTATTTTAAAAAAACATGGTCATTTACTTGAGAGTTTTGAAAACTCAGAATGTCCTTGGTATCCTCGCTTCCAAAACCATCTTCTTTCATTTTGATTTCTTGTCCCGATACTCCGGGAATAAAAAATATATCCTTCAATACTACGAAAGTCCTCAACTAATGCCCCTTTGCCTTGATCCATCAGTGACACCCCAACAATTGACATGGTATCAACTACTTCATTGCCATCTCTCCGCATATGAGTTATTTTGAACTCCTCAATTAATTTTAGCAAAGATTTAATCCTTCAAATGTATTTGTTTACATACCAGAGACATGGCTCCCCTTTGATTATATCATTAATTATGACTAATGAGTCCCCTTCAAGATGAAGTTTAGATACTTTTAGATCTATTGATGTTTTAATTGCTGAAAGGGTTGGCGGGACCTTAGCCTCATTATTAGTTTCTTCCACTAATCTTTTCACTCCCAACATCAAAATATTGCTTTCTCGCCTCTCACCACATATCCAACACCCGAAGGCCTCAAATTTCCCTTTGAGGCTTCATCAAAGTTTATTTTTATCCATCCTATGTCTGGAAGGATCCAAGGCACCTCTTTTACATTCTTGGAAGTAGGATTAGCCCTCAATGGCCCATTAATAGACTTGAATTTAATCAAGGGCAATCTTGATTGAATTCTTGAACCTTCTTGGTTGAAATAAGGTTTGTCTATGTTTACGCATGATGTTGAATTACTCGGTAATTCTGAGATAGCTCTTTCTATCCGTGCTAGAAATCTCTTCATATATTCACATTTTTCTTGAAAGATCCTTCTACTACATTCTTTCCAATTTTTTCATACAATCGTTGAAGGACAAATATATTGTATGCATGAGAATATTGATGTGTTTCCTGGGAGAAACTAACTTTTGCCAAATCTTTCAAAGTGGTAGGCAGGGGCCCATACAATCCAAGGTGATTCAAAACAAACTTGCAATATTCTTGAGAAAATTTTACAATTGAGTAAGATATAATACAACGTCTCCTCCTCCTTGTTACAAAGGAAACACTTGAAAGGACCAAAAAAGCCAATCTTCTTCAATCTGTCCCCAGTTAAAATTCTACCTTGGAATGTCAACCAAGCAAAGGATCTCGCTTTTGATAAGAAATGTTTATTCTAGCACAAGCTTCCAAGCCATTCTTCCAACCAAGCTTCATTCTAAAGGATGTTGTATCCTATTTTGACTTAATATTCTCCTCTAATTGAACTACACCAAATAATTTCATAGGTTGTCCTTGTAAGAGAAAGAGACCTATTGATAAAGATGTCTCTAAGGACTTGAGTTTCATTTTCTTCCATCCCTAAGTTGTCCAGATCTTTCCAATGCCATTCCCTCTTCAAACTCTCCCCACCGGCCTCAAAAAATTACTAACCTTTGTACCCCATCTCTGCTCTACGATTTCCTTTATTCTATTATGTTCTCTTTTTCAACCAACAACTCCTTTCTGTCCTAGGAATTTGTCCATAAATTTGCACTTCTCCCATCCCTCAACTACCAATAAATGTGATCTATAATGACTAGCCTATAACTCACAATAAAATTCCATAATGAAGAGCCACGTGGAGAGTTCTAAATCTTTAAAATTCTAATTCTCTCATTGTTGTCCAAATACTTTTCTTTTGAAATCCTTTCCCATTTATGTTCTAGATACTTATACATGTTCCATACTAGCTTTGCACCCATGGCCTTATTGAGTATTTTCCAGTTCCTTAAACTAGCTCCACCCAAATCTTTTGGTTTACAAATTTGATCCCATGCCAATAGAGGAATCTTATCCCCATTATGATTCCCATTCCAAAAGAACTTCCTCATCCTTTATTCAAGAGTACATATCTCCTTCATTGGAATCCTCAAACACATCATAGAAAAAAGGGGTATAGCAGATATGACAGTCTTTAGCAATAGAATCCTACCTACCAATGTGAACCTTCAAATTTTCCAACCTTCCATCTTACCCATACACCCATCGACTAGCCCTTTCCAAAGAGAAGATTTGCACAACCTTGCAAAAAGGGGAATCCCAAGAAATTTACCTAGTAGTCTGCCTAGCCACATGTTGAAGATCCTCAAAACCTCTCTTTGAACATTTTGGCTTGTATTAAAAAAGAATGCTTCAAATTTTCTCCAATCAATAGTTTATCCTTAAACCTTGTGATATGTGTCCAAAACTCTCTTCATGACTTGTGCCTCCCTCAAGGTAGATTCCCCTAATAATATAGCATCATCAACAAATTGTAGGTGAGATGCAACATCAACTCCTCTAGCAACTACCACCTCCTTCCTCTGACCTTGCATCTTCCTTCTCAAAATCAACCTCCCCAACACTTCAACCATCAATATAGAAAGAAAATGGGAGATGTGATCTGCCTGTATGAGGCCCTGGGATGTAGGAAAGAACCCTTGTGGGCTCCCATTTACCAAGACTAATACACGATACTCAATTGTCATACCCTTAATCCAAGAAATCCATTTCCCACTAAATCTAAATTTCTCTAAGACTGTATACAAAAAGCCTCTATCCACTCTGTCATAAGCTTTCCTTATGTCCAATTTCACAATCATTTTTTTTCTTACCCACTTTGATCAAATGGATTGCCTCATGGGCAATAATTATTCCCTCCATAATGGATCTATTTGATGTGAACCCACTCTCCTCCTTTGATATCAAATTACCTAGAATCTTCTTCAACCTATTTACAACCATCTTCGAAATAATTTTATATATAACATTGCATAATGATACAAGGTGAAAATATTCAAAAGTTTTTATATCCTCCTTTTTTAGAATTAATGCTACCAAGGTATTATTAAAATATTTTACAAGGAATCACTTTTGCCTAGATTCCTTGACCACTTCCCATATTTTCATCTTGATCACCTCCTACAATTTTTGATAAAATAGTGCTTGAGACCCACCCATCTAGGTGACTTATCCTCTTCTAAGGAAAAAGGTAACTCTTGATTCTTCTAGTTGAATCAGAGGCATTAACATCTCATTATCTTAATTTGAAACTAGGTTGGGGATAATGTGGCCAAGAACATTGTCATACTCTACAATTGAAACCAAAATGTTTGTAGACCATAAAGAGGAAAAGAAAGAAACAACCTCCTTATTGATATCTTCTTCCTTGAAGTATCATTGTCCATTAGCAAAAATAATAAAAGAAATCCCATCGGAAGACCTTCTTGATTTGACAGAGCTATGAAAAATCTTTGTATTTTGATCGCCTTCCTTCAACCAATTTTATCTTGATTTTCTATGCTAATATATTTCTTCCCTTTCTAGAATCTTAGCATACCGGTCCTTAAAACCCTTTTCAATGAGAAAATCCATTTAGTCCTTACCATCTATCATTACCTTATTGTACAAAGATTCAAGATGACCTTCTAATATCCCTTTTTCAACAAAAATGTCTTTAAAATGGGTTTAATCCCATACCTTCAAGCTACCTTTGATAAATTGGAGTTACTTGAATAGTTGAAAACCTTTATTCCCTACACATGATGGAGAGTTGCACCACCAATATGCAACCATCTCCAAAAATCTAGCTTCACGAAGCCACATCTTTTTGAACTTGAAAGGGCACATTAAATGGATTGAATCCTTTTGCAACATTAAAGCCACAAGAAAATGGTCCAAGCCAATAAATGAGAGTATAGAAGCTTTGAAGATCAAGGGAAGATAATCAGATCACCTCGCCAAAAAGAAATTATCTAGTTTTTCTACAATATATGAAAATCACCGCCTTTTATTTGTCCATGTAAAAAATCTATTATGTACCTTAACTTCACACAACTCATTCCCTGTAACAAAATTCAAGTAATTAGTTTCGACATTTCCTAGTGATCACTTCCCTCCCTTCTTTTCGGCTAGTTCAAGGGTGGCATTAAAATCTCCCTCAAGGATAAATATCTCCTTATCCCATCTTTCCATTTTCTCAAAGATATCTCTCCACACTTCCTTCTTTTCCCTTGTCTTAGGCATACCATAAAAATTAAATAGAAATACATTGTTATATGCAAATACAACAAGTTAGCTTTTACTAGCTGCCAATTCTTAGGCTAAGAGATACACTTAACCTTGACCATCATTGGGTTCCATAAAAGTCCTAAAACTCTTGAAGCCACATTAGAGCTTACAAAATTTTGAAACCAAAATTTTCTTACTCCTAAAAGTACTACAACCTGTTCTTGCTTGAGCTTGGTTTCCTATAAATAAATCACATTTGGTTTTGTATGATCAAGACGCCTCTTGATCAAACCTCTCTTGTCAGGGGCATTGCAACCCCTAACATTCCACATTAGGAACTTCATTTCTTCCTAAGAGAGAACAAGTCTCTCCTAGATCTCAATTTAATTTGATCTTTCATGTTACCAGCCATTTCCAGTAACTCTTGGTTGGACTTTGTACCTCTAGTTTTTTTTCCCCTGTGTTGGTCTTTTAAGATTTTGACACTAGTAAATTTTAGCCTCATTTTCGATGCTCATGGGTCAATTTTTTGACTCACAATGGTCGATAGAATGACCATTTTTGTTGTCAAACTTTGTCGATTTTTCCACATGTTCCCTTAAAAGTTGAATATTTGACCTACCATTTTGTAAAAAAATTGACTAAAAACAATGTCCAAATTGTCAGCTATGATATTACCAACATTCATCATTTTCAACCATCCTTGGTTGAATTATCCACTATTGTATACATCATGAGCATGGTTTCGATGTCGAAGAAAATAGTCATGTTGGTCAAAAATTTGACGATAAATTGAGTATATATATATATATATATATATATATATCATCATCATCATTTGTAAATCCCTCCATGAAGTGCACAATGCATATTATTTTATATTAATAGTTTGGCTTACTATGTCAAACAACCATGCATTTCTCCAAAGTGATATTAGTTTGGTTTACTAGTTTAATCTGGATCATTGGTTTAAGAATGGTTTGTTTCATGTACCATTGAATGAAGTTTGGATATATTAAGTACAATCTTAAGACTCATGACTCTTCAAATTCTCTTGTTTCCTTCAGACCTCCATTGTTCATGATGAGCTGCAGAAGCGTAACAAGTTTGGACGGTTTCATAAACTAAAGACTATGAACAATTTTTTTTGTCCATGCGACCTTGAAATATTGAGCTTCTCTTTTTTTTGAGAATATTTTAACATTCTCTACTTAACAGGGCCAACCGCATGAAGGTAAAAACTCATATGGCCCCTCCTAGGATCTTCTTATGACCCTTACGACACTTTAAGACCTTCAACATGTATTCTTAGGATCGTAAAGGGTCATAATGAGTCATAAGGGATCCTAGGATACAACAACTGAGAAACATAAATGTAGGCATCATGTATGGTCACAATTCTTTGGAGATACAACATAATTGAGTGTATACCTAGATAATGCAACACAACCACTACTCCTCCAGTTCTAAGTTGGCACTATAGGGTTCAAAAAGCAATCAAGATAGGGACCAAAAGCAATAGGTATCTATGCTTTTTGGATCCTACAGTGTTAACTTAGAACTAGAGGAGTACTATTTGCGTTTCATTGTCTGGGTATACCACTGAATTATGTTGTATCTCTAAAGAATTGTGACCATGATGCCTACATTTATGTTTCTCAACTGTTGTGATATTAAAAGTCTTCTAAGGAACATGTCGTGTCTATGTGGAACTATGTAGGATCATCACCAAAGGTGCACAATGCATATTATTGCATATTAATAGTTTGGCTTACAATATCAAACAATCATATTGCATTCCTCCAAAGTGATATTAGTTGCACTTACTGAATTTATTTGTGGTTCATTGCTCTTCAAAACACATCAAGTTAATGCAATTCTATTTGTTGTCCTTTGGTTTACTAGTTTAATTTGGATCACTGATTTAAGAATGGTTTGTTTCATGTTTGAATGTACCATTGAATGAAGTTTGGCTATATTAAGTGCAATCTTAAGACTCACGACTCTTCAAATTCTCTTGTTTCCTTCAGACCTCCAGACATGTGTACTGTGAGATTTCTTGTAACAAATGGACTTGTGATGATTTTCACAATAGTACATGTGTTGTAGGAAATCTCACAGTACTGCTTAGGCAAATCTAAATTTTCATCACCTGTGCATATAAGAGTTGATCAAAGAAGGTATATGCATAGGTGAAAAACATGCAGATTTGACCAAGCAATACTGGGAGCTAGACCCAATAGTAAATGGACTTGTGATATGATTTTCACAATAGTACATGTGTTGCTGGGTAAGCTCCTAGTACTGCTTAGGAAAATCTGCATGTTCATCACATGTGCATATGAAGTGGCTTTAATGGCAGATATAGTCACTGAATCCTGCATACTCCTTATTTTGTTTTGGGTTGATATTGTCAAACATGGTTTTTCTTGAAGTGGCTCTAATGGCAGATACAGTCATTAAATTCTACATACTCCTTATTTTGTTCTGGGTTGATATTGTCATACATGGTCTTTCTTGAATGGAATGACTTGTTATTTGTAATTAACTAGAATGTTGGTGGAAGAAGGATGATTTGTTTGCAACCTGCAGATACAGACACTGAACAACCATTTTCTCAACTCTAATTTTCTCAACACAAAGGGACATTTATCATAGCCATAGAAATGTGATTATTTTTAAATGGAATACACCAAGGAGTACCATCAGAAATATTGACCATTTATAATCATGAACTGTAAACCTAAATCAAATAGCTCATTTTTTTATCAACATGTGTAGTCTTTGTGTATATGAAAAGTGAATGAAATATCTTGAGCTGAAATAAAATAGTGAACAAAAATTCAAACTTGATATCCCTATTTATTAAGAGCCACAAACAATGTGGAACCCCACAATCAAAAAAAGAAACACTCTTTGTCAACAATATTCAAAATCTTGTCACCAAGCACATACATAGGAAATCAAAAAGGGACAAAAGACAAGAAATAAGAAAAATCATTAGGACTATATATAAAAATCAAGTTATAGAAATGGACGGTTCTGATGCTTTCCCATTACAACAATTGAACATTCATCATTTGGTACTTCTTGGTGCATTCCATTTAAGTATGTCAAACATGTTGGTCAAAAAATCAAGTTCTACAAATGGATGGTTCTGATGCTTTGCCATTACGACAATTGAGCATTCATCATTTTGTATATGAATAGGTGAAAAACATGCAGATTTGACGAAGAATTACTAGGAACTAGACCCAACAACAAATGGACTTGTGATTATTTTCACAATAGTACACGTTTTGTTGGGTTAGCTCCCAGTACTACTTAGGCAAATTTGCATGTTCATCACCTGTGCATATGAAGTGGCTCTAATGATAGATACAGTCGTTAAACAACCATTTTGTCAACCCTAATTTTCTCAACACAGAGGGACATTTATCATAGCCATAGAAACATGATTATTTTTAAATGGAATACACCAAGGAGTACCATTAGAAATATTGACCTTTTACAATCATGAATAGTAAACCTAAATCATATAACTCATTTTTTTATCAGCATGTGTGATCTCTATGTATATGAAAAATGAATGAAATATCAAGCTGAAATAAAATAGTGAACAAAAATTCAAATTGAAGGCCTAATTTATCAAGAGCAAAAAACAATGTGGAACCCCACAATCAAAAAAAGAAACACGCTTTGTCAATAATGTTCAAAATCATGTCACCAAGCACGAACATAGGAAATCAAAAAGGGACAAAAGACAAAAAAAAAAGAAAAATCATTAGGACTGTAGAAAAATCATTAAGACTATAAAAAATCAAGTTCTAGAAATGGATGGTTCTGATGCTTTTCCATTGCAACAATTGAGCATTCATCATTTGGTACTTCTTGGTGTATTCCATTTAAGTATGTCAGGCACAAAGTATTCCATTTAGATTTCACAAACATGCATATTTGACCAAGCATTACTAGGAACTAGACTCGACAACAAATGGACTTGTGATGATTTTCACAATAGTACATGTGTTGTCGGATCAAATCCCAGTAGTGCTTAGGAAAATCTTCATGTTCATCACCTGTTCATTACAACAATTGAGCATTCATCATTTGGTACTTCTTGGTGTATTCCATTTAAGTATATTAGGCACAAACTATTCCATTTATATATGTTCAAAAATTTTCCAGTAATGTATTTGGGGAATGAAATCATGTAAAACAAAAACTAATATTATTATTGTGTTATATATCTAAAACACAATCATGCAAAACCTGTGCATATACAGCCTTCACGTGTGCATATAAGAGTTGATCAAAGAAGGTATATGCATAGGTGACAAACATGCAAATTTGACCAAGAATTACTAGGAAGTAGACCCTACAGCAAATGGACTTGTGATGATTTTCACAATAGTACATGTGTTGCAGGGTAATCTCCAGTAGTGCTTAGGCAAATCTGCATGTTCATCACTTGTTTCTTTGAAGATTTTCCATATTCTGAGAAGAGGTATGAGTGGAGGCTAAAGAAGGGATATTTGTGAAGGTTTCATAGACCTATGTTACTTTTGCCTCAACTCAGTAAAGAAGACATTCTCTAGAATTTTAGAGATCTAGCGAATCTCCACAAATATCCCTTCTAGCCTCCACTAAATATACGTGTTCTCAGAATCTAAAAACTTTGATCATTGATCTATTTGGTTTTGACAGTTAGTTTTATGATTGTTATAGAATAGTTTTGGGTAGTTAGTGTTAGAATAATTTAGAATAACAGAGAGAGGGGTGAATCAGTTGTTCTCAAGTCCAGATGTACCAATTGAACTTTCTAGCACTTCAACAATCTCAGATCTAATCACCTATACAACTCGGTCTCTATAACATATATTAGAAACATATAACATGCAATCTACTATCCAAAAGTAATTATCTTATAGAATATAACAACATTCACATCAAAACTTTCACACATGTATAACATCAGGATTTATAGTGGAAACCCAACTTGGGAAAAAACACTTTGTAACATGCTACTGATATTTCACTCTTTTGAAGTGAGCTCTATGAAAATCCAACCCTGTTAAAGGTTTACAAACACACTGCTAGGTGTGACCCTATTAAAGGATTTAAACACTCTATCAAAAGTGACCTAGTTAAAGGATTTAAGTACATTCTATTAGAATGCCACCTTGATTAAAGGATTTATACAATGATTGTTAGGTCAACCTTGATTAAAGGATTTAGACTAATATAATGGTTAGAAAGTAACAGTAGTTTCTGATCTGAAAAATATACAACTCACTTTGCAAATACAGATCCACTTGTCTCATATATGTTGATGTACTGACCGACCTTTGTTTCCATCTCCATCACTGATCTTCTTGGAATTCACTTCAATAAATCACAACTTTGTTTGGCTCCTTCACAATGTCACCTTCACCCTTCTTCTTATACTTTTCAGTCAATAACATCAACAACTTCAGCCCATCCTATAACCTCACAATTAGGTTTTCCTTTATACCTCTTCGATTAGGTAGATCCATATTTTTTCACTTAATATCCTTCGTAGATTTAGATTTAGGTCATATTTATTGAATCCTTCCATCATTATGTTCTTCATCCTTTCTTCTAGATACATCTCCAAACTTGTCTTTGAATCCATAATAAAATGATTTACCATGCATTAAATGCTCCATACAATTCATTAATAAAGTCAACACAATTTACATATCCCAAGAATCCAATTGTTTCATTTGGGAATCTCAATTATTTCTCTCAATGTAAATTACTGATACTCAATCAATACTGTGTTCTCCTCCTTGGTCATCACTGTGTGTCTCAATCATCTCTACAAACTGTCCATAGAAAATACTATCTGTCCTTGGTAATTTCCTGTCGCTCGGCATATACTTGATGTTCGGTCAACACTTAATTTACTTGGCATACACTGGCACTCAGTCGACACTAACATCACTCGGCTTAAACTAGATTTCTTCACTTTTTCTTGATTAAGCCTACCTCTTCAGTCTTTCTTCTTACTTAGATAAACAATAGAGTATCTTATCAATGTGTCAACTAATCAAGCACCCATTGAAGTATCAAATAACTCAACCTTTCCTTAGGTTCTCTTGTTATCTCCTCACCCTAATCCTCTTCATCAATCAATAGATATGGTACTATACTAGATAGAAATTGTCTTACCAGTTAAAGTTTGACATCAATGACAATATAAAAATTATTTCATTTGCAGTTTCCAACAATCTCCCTCTTTGGCATTGATGACAACACCACATGAATAACACATAATTTACCAAACAATCCAAAATCTATGTGCATCATATCTTTATAGTATCCTTCGCTTCATTCTAATTTACAATATCTTTTCCTTTCTTGAGCACATACACAATTACTCCCTCTGTATTTTCATCTCAATTTCTCCCTCTTTGACAACAATGCCAAAGCAGTATCTATCACTTACATCTTCCATATGTAGATGTCTTCATGTCAGTTAAGTATGCTATATTTCTCCCTCTATCATCTTACTTATGATTGATTATCATCTTTGCTTGTACTTCTCACAACTCTAGGTAGTTCCTAAAGTGTGACCTTTTCTACATCAATTTGTCAAATATTCTATGTAGCACATTTGATGTAGTGCTCCTAGTTGACTAGGCAGCCTCAGTTAGGGGAATCACCCCTAGTTTACCTTTAAGCTATTCATGAGCATCCTTAGGTAAAGCTTTTGTGAATATGTCTGCTAGTTGTTCCTTTCTATTCACATATTCTATTCTTAATTCTTTATCTTTTACTAGCTCTCTCAAGTAATTATACTTGATAGAAATATGCTTAGTCTTTGTGTCATCACTATATTCTTTGATATATTGATAGCACTTGTGTTATCATAAAAAATAAAAACCGGCTCAGTGATTTCCTCTTTCATTCCTTTTAACAATTGCTTGATCCACACCAAATTTGAACAAGTCACTGCAGTTGCTACATACTCATTTTCTGTTGTAGATTGGGAAATGCAGTTTTGTTTCTTGCTTGTCCAAGAGACTAATCTTTTTCCTAGAAATAATGCTCCACCACTTGTACTTTTTCTATCATCAACATTTCTAACCCAATCTACATCAATGTAGACTCTCAATTAAAAAAATTCATTCTTCTTGTAGTACAATCCATAATCCTCTATCCCTTTCAAATATCTTAGTATTCTCTTCATTGCCATAATATGATTTTCCTTAGGATTGGCACAAAATCTTTCCACAATCCCAATTGCTAGGGCTATATCGGGTCTATTGTGGACAATATATTGTAGCTTTCCAATCATAGATCTATACAGGGTTTGATTCACTTCAATGGTATCATCAGTTTTACATAGTTTTTGTCCAATAGACATAGAAGTACTTACTAGTCTGGAATCCTCCATACCAAAAGTTTTCATTATTTCTTTAACATATTTATATTGAGTAATAAAGATACCTTTCTCCATTTGATAAACTTATAAACCAACAAATAATTTTATCTCACCAAACATAGACATTTCAAACTCAGTTTGCATCTCATTTGAAAATTTCTGACATAGGACATCTTGTCCTCCAAATATGATATCATCAACAAAAATTTCAGCTAACAAAATCCCTTTACTTTCTTCAGTTTTCATATATAGATTGATGTTGTCATTTGTTCTTGCAAATCCAATCTTTATCAAATAATTATGCAGTCTCTCATATCATGTTGTAGGGGCTTGTTTCAATCCATACAACACCTTGTTCAGCTTGCAAACCATAATTTTCTTGTTTGGGTAAACAAATCCTTCAAGTTGTTCAATGCATACTTCTTCTTCTAATATGCCATTCAGAAATGTAGATTTGACATCCATCTGATATACTTTGAAATATTTATATGTAACATATGCAAGTAGAGTCCTCACTCCTTCTAATCTTGCTATAGGGGCAAATTTTTCCCCATAGTCTATTAATTCTTGTGCCTAACCCTTGCATACCAATCTTGCTTTGTTTCTTGTGACCTATCCATGTTCATTTACCTTGTTTTTGAATACTCATTTTGTTCCAATAACATTCTTATCTTTTGGTCTCGGCACCAGAGTCCAGGTATCATTTTGTATCATCTTAAAATGGAAGCACTTCCATGTTAAGAGTGTTTAGCCCTCCGAGTAAGTGGTTTGGCATCATGTCAAGCACCTTGATTGGTCTTTGCATGGATCTGGCTATTTCCCCCCTATTCTACTTCTCTCCCCTTGTTTCAAGCCTATTTCTGACAACTTTTCTATGAGAAACTAAAGATTTTGACTTTCTGGGTCAAGGATGACTTGAAGGGTCAAGGATGACCTCAACCCTAACCTAGATCAAGGATGACCTTGTCCCTGACCCCAGGTCCAAAATTTAGTTTCCAGAAGTTTCAGGATGTCGGGCTTCATAAAGTTTATTTTCCCACTTCTGCGTCAGCTATTTCAAATTTCAGAATGGTAAAATCTTAAATTGCATTTAATCTAGGTCCATTTCTAGGGGTTAAGGTTAATTGGGATTTAATTCTCCAATGTCAACCTCTTTAGGAGTTTGTGCCCTATATCACTATAAAAGGAAGCATTCCTCTCTCATTTTCTCCATCTCATAGCATCCGATTTTCATGAGCATCCATTATCAAGAAGCAATCAAGTGATCAAGAAAGCAAGAAGGACAAGGAAAGAAAGTAAGCATTCATTCATCCTCAAGCATTCAAGCATTCAAGTCCTCTTCTCCATTAAAGTTCTCCTTTGAAGATCAAGGATTCAAGCATTCAAGCCATTGAAGGGATTTGGTTCAAGCATTCAAGCCATTGAAGGGATTTGGTTCAAGCATTCAAGATTCATCATTCAAACCCTAGATCTATCCATCATGGTGGAGTGATCTTCCTTCAAGATCCTTTTTTCATCTTCAAGATCCATTCATTATTCCCTCAAGGTGGATTCCAAGCATACAATCATGGAGGTTTTGATTTAAATTTGTTGATGTTATGTTCAAGCTTTCATATCAACATACTTGTTTATATTTGAAATACAATTGCATATCTATCATATATCATAGATTCATTGTTAGATCTACTTCTACTACTTACTAGCATTCTCTATTTCAATTCCATTATTAAGGTTTATTCCAAACCAGGGTTTGACCAAGGCAAACCCCCCATCCAAACAACAACACCATTTTTCTTGCAGGTACAAGTACATGACGGTGAATTGAAGTGAAAATTTGGATACCCTTTTCGACGAACTTTTAAGATTCGCGAACATAATTTCTGTCGAAGTTGTTCCAGGTCAGGGATGACCTTCAATGGGGGGTAAGATTATGCCCCGCTATCTGGGTCAAAGTCGACTTGACCTCAGAAGGACAAATTTTTTTTGAGTTTTCTCTGTCTCGGCATTTCCAATCCGGAACAGGTTGCAAAATTTCCTGAAACTGTGTACAGACATTAGAAAATAGTGATTTCTTCATTAGCCTTCTTTCAAAATAATTATTTCTATTTTATTTAGTTTATATGTCCATAACATTTTTCATCACACACCCCTCCACTACATTTTAACTTATTTATCATACTATCAACCACACTCCATATTATTTCCACCTATTCATTTGAATACTATTCAAATCTATTCATTTTGATGGTCCTATATTCCCCCTTCATATCATATTATCAATCATATTCTCATCTACCGCTATTCAAATCTATTCATTTTGGTGAACCCAACAAACTTATCCCTTTTCTTTTGTGGATTTAGATGCCCTATTTTGTTAGATTTGTGGTTTAATCTCTTCTTGCAATAAGATTATGTTTATTTTACGCTCTTGCATATTAAATTCAAAAATACAAAAAAAATTCTATATATTCAATAAAATACAAAAACATTTCTTGCATTTCATTTACTATGAAGATTCTTAAGATGCTTTGGCGTGTGGTCATGTTCTTTATTACCCTTCTTTTATCATCTCTTTACCATACCTATGATGTTTATGAGAGTATCATTCACTTCATTATGTTGATGATCCTTCATTTTTCTCTTGCCTACGCTTTTGTGAAATTGACTGATACTAATCTTCCTACACTCAAAACTTTCATTAAAGATTCATGTGGTAGACTTATTATCCTCTTGGATTATGTGAAGAATTTGGTAGATGATACACCATCTCCTAATCTTCCTAATCCTAATCCTATCATTCCTAATTTGATTCCTAATCTTCCTATCCCTAATCCAATCCCTAATTCTCCATCTATTCATCCTCGTCCTTCCCATACTTATGATGGGATTCAAGCTATAGTTCAGGATGCAGATGTGCAAGATTTATTTGATTTACCTTCTCCTCCAATTCAAGATGATATTAAAGAAAAGGTTAAAGAAACTTCTTCAAAACCTGTTATTCCACCTTATACAACCTTTACTCATGAACATGATAAGCAATCACCTCATGTAGAAGCTTTACATGATATGTACACTACAGGATATAATATGATAACTAAACAAGGTTATAGAGGTTTAGGGCTTGTAGTTAATGATCATGGTATCAAGTATCCCATTCATATACCCCCTAAGCTGGATATGCATGGTGTTGGTTGTTCACAATCTCAAAATAAAGTGGTTGATGTTAATCATTGTCCTCCTCTTCATGATCTTCTCCCTACACCTATCTTAGATAACCTTAATAATCGTCAAGAAGTGACTAAGAAGGTATATGTTGAGTTAATGAATTCCAAGAAATAAATCTTTAGACCTATGCCAATAGATGCTTTATACAAATTCAAATGTCCTTTCCATTATCGTAATACACATTTACTCACTGATTGTAAACATTTCAAATTATATGTTAGAGAAAGAGCTACTTTAGGAATTATATATCTCTCTCTCTCTTGTGCAGTTTTACAATTCCTTCATAATTTTGATATAGGGGATTCCCCTCGTTATGATATAATATAGATCTCTTCTCCTCTTGTCTCTGGACTGGGGGGAAAGAGGTGTATTTTCATCTAGTCTCCTAGGATCCATTAGGCTTTTAGCATATATTGTGTCTTGAGCTTAATCGACATTCTTTCTATCTTATCTCTCTATGGTTTTGTATTATATTTATAATCATCCATAGATTCTATTTTCTATTCAAGATATCTTTTCTAAAGACATTATTTTTGCAAAGGTATCCCTTGTCTCCTTCCCTGGGGGGAAAGGTTCTTCCTTCTTTCTCTTTGTCTAGGGAACTACTTTCCTTAGCTTAGTGGTATTTATTTATATTGCAATATTATTTCATCATACTGACCAATGTTTTGACCGTGGATAACATTTTCTATGAGAGGTTGTTGTCTTAGGCCATCAAAAGATGCATTACAATTGCAAGCACAATTTATGGGTGAACTATTAGGTTTGGCCACTTGTTTGGCTTTCCCTCCCTTGGTGATTCACAGTAAGGTGGGCATCTTACTTGGCGGGGTAATCACTTTCTCTTTTCTTTCTTTTCACTTTCATGCTAGTAGGACTGGATTGTGAAGCTATATTATTTATAGTGTTTCTCTTGTCTTTCTTATGTAATCATTTATGCTTTTATGATAGCTTTCCAAATATGATATTATTATAGGAAATATTTCTTAGTGAGGTTTCCTCTACTAGTTGATTTGGGTTTGTTTGTACTAACCCCTCTTTCATGTTGCTTTTGGTTTTCTTTTCGCACCCTCGTGCATGTATGTTGAGTTAGAATCCTTATTCTGGGGGCTTGTGTCCTTAGCTAAGTGTTATATTATCTCATTGTGAATCAACTTGGATCTTTTCTTTCTTCTCCTTTACCAAGAGTTTGCATCGAGTCCATACTTTTACTAAAGTGGGGGCTTAATGTATCATCTTAAAATGTAAGAACTTCCATGTTAAGAGTGTGTAGCCCTCTGAGTAAGTGGTATGGGGTCATGTCAAGCACCTTGATTGGGTCTTTTCTTGGATCTAGTTGTTTCCCTCCTGTTCCGCTTCTCTCCCCTTGTTTCCAGCCTATTTCTGACCACTTTTCTCTGAGAAACTAAAGATCTTGAATTTCTGGGTCAAGGATGACCTTGACCCTAACCTAGGGAAGAGGTGACCTCGTCCATGAACCTAGGTCCAAAATTTAGTTTCCAGAAGTTTCAGGATGTCAAGCTTCAGAAAGTTTATTTTCCCACTTTCGGGTCAGCTATTTAGGATTTCAGAATGGTAAACTCTTAAATTGCATTTAATCTAGGTCCATTTCTAGGGGTTAAGGTTAATTGGGATTTAATTCTCCAATTTTAGCCTCTCTAGGAGTTTGTGCCCTAGATCACTAGAAAATGAAGCCTTCCTCTCTCATTTTCTCCATCTCATAGCATCCGATTTTCATGAGCATCCATTATCAAGAAGCAATCAAGTGATCAAGAAAGCAAGAAGGAGAAAGAAAGAAAGCAAGCATTCATTCATCCTCAAGCATTCAAGTATTCAAGTCATATTCTCCATTCAAGTTCTCCTTTGAAGATCAAGGATTCAAGCATTCAAGCCATTGAAGGGATTTGGTTCAAGCATTCAAGATTCATCATTCAAACCCTAGATCTATCCATCATGGTGGAGTGATCTTCCTTCAAGATCCTTTATTCATCTTCAATATCCATTCATTCTTCCCTCAAGGTGGATTCCAAGCATACAATCATGGAGGTTTTGATTTACATTTGTTGATGTTATGTTCAAGCTTTCATATCAACATACTTGTTTATATTAGAAATACAATTGCATATCTATTGTATATCATAGCTTCATTGTTAGATCTACTTCTACTAGTTGCTAGCATTTTCTATTTCAATTCCATTATTAAGGTTGATTCCAAATCAGGGTTTGACAAAGGAAAACCCCCCATCCAAATAACACAACCATTTTTCTTGTAGGTACAGGTACAAGACAACGAATTGAAGTGCAGATCTAGATACCCTTTTTGGTGAAATTCTGAGATCCGCGAATAGAATTTCCTTCAAAGCTATTCTAGGTCAGGGACAACCTTTAGTGGGGGGTAAGATTGTGCCCCAAGGTAAGATTGTGTCATGTTATCTGGGTCAAAGTTGACCTGACCTTAGAAGGACAATTTTTTTTTGGGTTTTCTCTATTTGAGCATTTCCAGTCTGGAATAAGTTGCATAATTTCCTGAAACTGTGCACATACATCAGAAAATAGTGATTTCTTCATCAGCCTTCTTTCGAGATAAGTATTTCTATTTTATTTAGTTTATATGTCCATAACATTTTTCATAACACACCCCTCCACTACATTTTAACTTATTTATCATACTATCAACCATACTCCATATTATTTCCACCTATTCATTTGAATACTAATCAAATCTATTCATTTTGGTGGTCCTATATTCCCCCTTTCATATCATATTATCAATCCTATTCTCATTTACCACTATTCAAATCTATTCACATTATTTTCTATTTGATCAATTTCTTCATTCATAGCTTGTATCCAGTCATCATTCTCTAAAGCATCTTTTACTATCTTAGGCTCAAACTCACATAGTAAACATGTAGGGTCTTTCAACTTACTTCTTGTCAAGACTCTAGATACTTTATCTCCAATGATTTGATTAGGCTTATGATGTCTTCTTACATACTGTGCCAATGTAGGTTCAGATTTATTTTCTCCTTAATCTTGACCTTTAGGTTCATCATGCAAGTTATCAGCTTCATCTTCTGATTGCTCTATAGCATCCTCTTGATGCTTGACAACATTTTCCTGATGCTCGACATTCCTTTTCTGGTTCTTGATAGCATCCTTCTGATGCTCGACATTCCTTATATGTGTCTTTTCAGCTGGTTCAAGTGTATTACTTGCCTTTCCTTCTTCCATGTAAACAAAAGATTTGTAATCTTTAGGTTCTTGTTTGTCTTCCAGTTCATTATTTTATCCATATTCATCAACTCTCACATTTTCACTTTCCACAACTTTGTTTGTGTTAGAATTCAAATATTTATAAGCTTTTCTCTTAGTGGAATAACCTAGGAATATGCCTTCATCACTTTTTGTATCAAATTTTCCATTCCTATTGTCTTTCAGTATATATCATTTACTCCCAAAGATTCTAAAATATTTTACATTAGGTGCATAACCATGCCATAACTCATAAGGTGTAGCATTTGTAGCTTTCTTGATTTGTACTCAGTTTAAGGTATAAATAGTTGTACTTACATCTTCTCTCCAATATTTTTGTGCAACATTCTACTCAATCATCAGTGTTCTTGCACAATCTATAATTGACTTATTTCTTCTTTCTTCTATACCATTATGTGGAGGTGTTCTTAGTGCAGACATTTGTCTCTTGATTCCTCTATCATTGTAGAATAGATTGAACTCATTTGATATAAAATCTCCACCTCAGTCAGATCTCAAACATTTCAAGCTTCTACCCATTTCTTTTTCAACTTTTTCCATATACCACTTAAACAACTGAAATGCATCAGATTTATCTTTCAAAAACATTATAGTCATCATCCTAGTGTAGTCGTCAACAAACAGAATAAAGTACTTATCACCACAATAACTTTATATACCCATAGGTCCACAAAGGTCAGTATGAACCAATTCCAAAATGTTTTTAGAAGTAAATGTCTTGCTCTTAAAACTAGACTTGTCATTTTTCCCAATTGACACTATTTACATATCACATTATCAGGTTTCTTCAATCTTGACAAACCTCTAACTTTCTTCTTTTTACTAATATTTGCCAGATTGTCAAAGTTCACATGACACAACCACTTATGCCATAACCATACATCATCAAATTGTGCAAACAAACATGTTTCTTCAGATAGGTCTAGATATAACAAGTTACCTCTTATTTGTTCTCCACTTCCAATTAGTTCACCAATGGCATCAAATATTTTAGCCTTCTTGTGATGAAACTCCGCTCGGTAACCAATACTGTTCAATTGTGCAACACTCAACAAATTATAGCTAAAATCTTTAACCCAATAAGCATTTTCACATGTGATCTTATCAGTCAACTTAATTGATCCTTTACCTCTCATAGGACATAGTGCATCATTACCAAAATTAACACTTCTACCTTTGTAATGATCTAAGGTTTCAAATTTATTTTTATCACCAGTCATGTGATGTGAGAAACCACTATCAATAATCCATTTATCACCTTTACTCACATAAGAAATAAGTACAATTTTCCCATCTTCATCGGAATCAACTTTTATAGCAACATATACCACTTCAATATCACATTCATCAGATTCACTAGTGTCACTATTAGTTTCCTCTTTAGTAATATAACATGATTTCTTATCTTTGTCTTTGTAGTCTTTGTACCTTTGGTGATCTCTGTCATTTCTCTTATTCTTGTACTTGCCTTCTCTTCTCTCATCCTTTTTAGTCATGTCAGGGCATCTTGTTGCAATATGACCAACTTTGTTACATAAAAAACAAATAATAGGAAGTTTACCTTTATATTTGTTTTCCCTCTTTTTAGTCTTCTAGCCATGAGTGCCTCAAGATCATCTAGTTCCTCATCAGAAGTGTCACTATCACTCACTATCACTATCACTTTTCACACATTTTTCTTTTTTCCTTTTAGACTTATGTAAAACCATTTGTGACTTGAATGCAGACTCAACATTGGGAACAATGTAGTTATCATAGTTAGATAGCTCAAAATCAGTAATCTTACCAACAAGACTTTCCAAAGTTAGAGAATTACCAGGGTTACATCTTGATTCTTGAATTGTAGAAATTCTAAAAGCATAGATAGAAAGAAAATTTCTCAATACTTTACCAATAACAATCTCATCATCAATGATTCCATTAGCTCCTCTAATAGCATTCACTATCTCCTTAATTCTACCACAATAGTGAGCAATATTTTCACCTTCTTTTATTTTCATTTCATCAAACTTACCTCTCAAGCTTTCAAATTTTCCTCTTAGTACATTAGTATCACCACCATAGATAGTTGCAAGAGTATCCCACATTTACTTTGTAGTAGTGCAGTCTTTGATATCTTCAAATTTAGGATAGCTTAAGGTAGATGCAATCTCCAACATTGCTTGATTATGTTCTTGTTAGGAATGAATGTTGAATATATCCTATGGGGGAGTATTCATAGCCATTTTGTAGTAGTTGTTGTTGCATTCATGAATGTGATTGTCATTAATGTCAACACAATGATCTACTAAATATTAGCAGAGAAGCAGACAATGTTTGAGTTAGCACACGTGGGATATTGAAGATCAAGCTATGTGGAGTTGAGGAATTAATCTATGATGTTCTATAAGATTGTGGTTAAGAGAGCGTACAAAAATTGATTTATTCATGAAAGTTATGTGTAATTCAGTGGGAGCAGTATTAAGGCAGTGTTCCTGAGTAGCAGTTTTTGGTAATTGTATGATATCTCCTAATCAGGATTGAATCTGAGTATCTAAAGTTGAATAGATGTTGAAGACATGATAATTGTGATGTGGACATGACAACAAGGTCAGAGGTCACACGAGTGAAGAGTTATCTTAATTGGAAGTCGACAATTTTATGTAATTATGGAATTTTTATGTAACGTGTGGAAGATTTTATTTTGTAATTTGTATGCTGACTCATTTGTAATAAATTGAGTGTGGTATAAAGGAAGGAATTTTTTCCTTATTTTAATATGAATGGGTATGTAATATTGTGAAAGTGAATTGCAGAATTGTGCAATACTTGTTGGAAGAGGATATGCGAAGTATAGAGATCTGGTATTGAGATCTGATGAAGCAATTGGTGTGGTTTGGCATAGTCAGAGGAGAAGTGTTAATTTGATGAGATTATTAATATTTTGGTATTATTCTATTGAGTAATACAAAGATCAGTTGGACAGTGTGTTCAGTGATCTTACACCTAAAGTTGTTTGGGCAATGGGTCCTTCTGTCTTCCATAACTCCTAACAGAGTTAGTATCTTTTAGTAGGGATTCAAAGTCTTTTAGTAGGGACTGATATATACTAAATGTATTTCATAAGACTCCTAACAGTTTCCATCCTCTCACAAGGAACTTTCATATTAGTGCATCTTTTGTGGGCATCATTCCCACCAGGGTTTACTCTTTGATCAAGAGGTTCCCTAGTCATCATATCTTGTGTTATTGTGTTGTTGTGTATGTATATCTTTCTATGGTTCTATATCACATTTCTTACATGGTTAAAATCTATTGAAGTTGATAAAATTTGTATTTATTTGATAACTGATTCACCCCCCCCTCTCATTTATCTTGGTGGACTTTACTTTCTAACAGTTCTTGTTTTTCTTTCATCTCCTTGACAACCAAAGGTGCAGTAGGTATAACATAGTCATGTTCCACATAGTACTTCATTGAATCACCAATGCTAGCTAGATGCAATTTTATCAGACTTTTCCATGCAGGGAAGTTCTGTTTGTTCAACTTCGATACCTCCTTTTTATACATCTTGATCATTAGCTTCAAGTACCTTAAAATTTTTTTGTGTAAGCACCAAGATCTCTGATACCAATTGTTAGATTAAATTAGAACAACAAAGAGGGGGGGTGAATCAATTGTTATCAGGTCCAGATGTACCAATTGAACTTTCTAGCACTTAAACAATCTCATATCTAATCACCAATACAACTCGGTCTTTATAACATATATCAGAAACATATAACATGTAGTCTACTATCTAAAAGTAATTATCTTACAAAATATAACAACATTCACATAAAAAATTCACACAAATATAAAAACAAGATTTATAGTGGAAACCCAACTTGGGAAAAACCACTTTTTAACATGCTACTGATATTTCACTCTTCTGAAGTGAGCTCTATGAAAATCCAACCCTGTTAAAGGTTTACAAAACACTGCTAGGTGTGACCCTATTAAAGGATTTAAACACTCTATCAAAAGTGACCTGGTTAAAGGATTTAAGTACATTCCATTAGAATGCCACCTTGATTAAAGGATTTATACAATGAATGTTAGGTCAAACTTGATTAAAGGATTTAGACTAATACAATGGTTAGAAAGTAACAATAGTTTTTGATCTGAAAAACATACAACTCACTTTGAAAATACAGATCCACTTCACTCATATATGTTGATTTACTGACTAACCTTCATTTCCATCATTGATCTGCTCACAATTCCCTTCAAGCAATCAAAACTATGTTCAACTCCTTCACAATTTCACCTTCAACCTTCTTATACTTATTGGTCAATAACATCAACAACTTCAGCCCATCCTGTAACCTCACAATTAGGTTTTCCTTTATACCTCTTCAATTAGGTACATCCATATTTTGTCACTTAATCTCCTCCATAGATTTAGATTTAGGTCAGATTCATCAAATCCTTCCATCATTATGTTCTTCATCCTTTCTTCTAGATACATCTCCAAACTTCTCTTTGAATCCATAATAAAATGATTTACCATGCATTAAATGCTCCATACAATTCATTAATAAATTCAACATGATTTACATATCCCAAGAATTCAACTGTGTCGGTTGGGCATCTCAATTCTTTCTCTAAATATAAATTACTTACACTTGGTCAATACTGTGTTCTTCTCCTCGGCCAGCACTACGTGTCTCGGTCATCTCTACAAATTGTCTTCCTCAGCAAATAGTATCTTTGCTCGGTAATTTCTTGTTGCTTGACATATACTTGATGTTTGATCAACACTAAATTTACTCGACATACACCAGTGCTCGTTTGACACTAACATCACTCGATTTAAACTAGATTTCTTCAGTCTTTCTTCTTACTTAGATAAAAAATACATTATCTTATCAATGTGCCAACTAATCAAGTACCCATTGAAGTATCAAATAACTCAACCTTTCCGTAGGTTCTCTTGTTATCTCCTTGCACTAATCCTCTTCATCAATCAATAGATATGGTACTATCCTAGATAGAAATTATCTTACCAGTTAAGGTTTGACATCAATGACAATATAACAATTGTTTCAATTGCAATTTCCAATAGCTAGGTGGTTGTAGTCGGGTTTATTTGAAGAGTTTTAGTCTATTTCTTTGTTGATCCACATGAGTGGAAAGGGGGGTGTAAAGTAGATGTGTAATAAAACCATAATGTAATTGGTTCAATCAATAAAATAAACATTTTTCTCTGCATACCGTATTCTATCATGTGGGTCCTATCTCTCAACCTTGTGTCTTCAAATGAGTTTTGTGATATGTTAATGTTTTGTGAAGGAAAAGTGAGAGTTTAAAATGTGAATGAGGAAGATGGTAAGTCATCACAATCAGAAGATGCAAAAAATTGAGAAACACTTGTTTTAAGAAGAGTCTTGATGAATACAGGACAAGAATACATTTCTAGGGCTTTCTAAATCTTTGTCTTTCAAGAACTGTTAGACCAAATTGAAATTTGTTTCACCTTGCATTCAACATAAAAAAGCATTCCAAAACCTAAAATATACCCTTCATTTGACTAGAATGTCTACTGCATTACCCTTGCCATTAAATTCAATTCTTTTTCCACCATTTGCTGACTAATAACCCTCTAAATAGCGATAGTTTTGTAAACCATTAAAATTTCTTATGAATGCCTCCAATGTAATAAGAAAAGATGATGGTTTTTAGGATTTATTTGTAGGAAAATTTACCCTTGATTAATTTTATCCTAAAAAAAATCAACCTCTTAAACCTAATCAACTCATCCTATTAATTTCTTATCAAAAGTTTAAAACCAATAGAATCTTTGACTTATCCTTTAGTAATGATTTGGGATCTAATTTTATTGCTACCCCCAAGAATCCTTTTTTATCTATGGATATGGAAGTATCTCTTTGTGATCTACATCATATATTGAGACTCTTTAATACTCCTAATATGCCTCCTATATATTTTGTGGTTCCACCTCCATAAACCTATAAAGAAAAAAGAGGAAAACAAATAGCAACTCCTATATCTCAACCTTTAGTGGTTCCTTTTATTCCTAGATCAAAGAAAGAAAATGAATCAATCTTGAGTGATCCCAAAGCTTCTTCTACTTAATATTGAAGTCATAATTGATGAAATTGTAGTATGAGATAATTTCAATGAAATTTTGAGTGTCACTGCTTGTGAGATTGCTCAAAAATTAATTCTTCTCCCAAGTAGTTGAATGCAAATTTGATCTTGACTTCTCATCTTTCCTTACCATCACCTAATCCTAGAGATTAGCCTTACCTTTACCAACCACATTTAAATTTGAATTTTTTTAATCCATGTGATTCCTCTTCTTCTCCTCATCTTATCGAATATATATCCCTTTGGAGGGTGTGTTTGTTTGTGTAGGGGTGTTGCAAAGTGTGTCCTTATGTTCCATGGTGAAGGTGGAGGCTAGTAGATCTAAGATGATGGTTTGTAGGATGTATTTTTGAGTGAGGACAATGACTGTCCAGTTAGGACAATAAATAATTGTTTTGTGTTTATGTTTATGTGAAAGCTTTGGTAGACCATATGAGGGTCTAGAAAGGGGGACATGGCCTAGAGAAAATGTGTGAAGGTAGCTAATGGTTTTTTAAGTGAGAAAGAACAATACAAGGGTTATGTAAGTGTATTTTGGAGAGAGTTGTAAGGAATGTCATAGAGGACAAAATGTGTGGTGTCTAGTTGAGAGGAAGGGATGTTGTGAGGAAGATAGGAAGGTGTAGTGGACTGGTAAGATAGGATAATGGCTAAGAGAGTGTGTGGAAATAAGGACTAGGAAGTAGGTAGATTCAAATCATATGACATGGACTTGAGCTATGACAACCCTTTAAGATCTATGATCTCTTTTTCTTTTCCTTGACTCCATACAAAATCTTCATCTCCTTCTACAATGGTTCCCTCTTAAACTGTACAACTATACTACACTTGGACAACCTAGACTATCTCTAAACATGTTCTTCTATTTGCAAGATATAATTCACTAACATTGTTCTTCTATTTGCAAGATACAACTCACTAACATGGTTCTTCTATTTGCAAGATACAATCCACAAAACCCCCCAATTTACTTCAATTTTATTCTAAGCCATTTAAGAATCACAAATTCACATCACTTTATGAGTCCTTATGTTCCATTATGCTTTAATTGACTAACAAAAATTTGATGCATCTTCCCCTTATTGAGTAAATAAGGTCAAATTTACTCTAATGGTTAATCAAAATAATTATACTTATTTAATTATTTGTACTTACCATTCATGAATTATTTAAATCATATTCAATTTTTTTAATTGTAACCTTCATCCATCACTAATTAATTCAAAAAATTCTTATCTAATTAATTATGTAATTGCACATTCTTTTTATCATATTAAAAAAAAAAAAAATTAGGATAGGATTTGAGTCTACCTAGTTTAGGCACTATCCCCAAGCCCTCAAGTCCTCCAAATGACCTCAATCTAACCAAGACTAACTCAAATGGAAAATGGTGATGGATATGGTATCTTTAGATTTTATTAAGGTGTCTTCAAGTGGTTTTGTGGTTCCAAGTACAACCCAACACTCCTAGACCTTCAAACTTATCCAAACTACCACTAGGCCTAATAGCCCTGCAACAACCTTCATAAGACCTTATATCCAACCATTTTACAAAGAAACATAATAAATAATAAGTGATTTAGATACCCTTTATCCTTTACTTTAACATACTAAACACTTTATATTTAGACTCTTTTGGACCATGTGTGACTATCTACACACTGTGGCTTAAAAAATGCATAAAAAGATCCCAAATAACAAAGCAACCCTATACTCCTTGTACTCCCAAGACCCAAAACTTTCAGTAGTCTCTAATAATGGTTCAAAATGGATAAATCTCCAAGCAATTAGGCACAAACCCCCTGCAACACCAAAAGCCCCAAGTTGGACACTCCAAACCCTTATTTTTAGGGATTTATAAATGGCATGCTTCCAATCAATTCTAAGCATAAAAGACACTTGATTAAACATTAAATGAATAAAATAAAACAATCCAAATCATTAAATGTACCCCTTTTATTACTAGATAATTCACTCCAATACTTGTGCCACCAATTCCACCATATTTTCTTCATTTTCTAACCGTGATCACTTCCTCTTTCCAATTTTCTGCATATGCATGGTTAAAGGACAATGATAAAATGTTAGATAAATCACACTCCATGGATTCTAGGCCTCCAAGTCCATGGAATGGTTAGTATTTATAAAGAAATTCAAACTGTTGTAGAAAATGTACAGGAACAGTGTTATCTACGCTGTGAATGGGAGGACAGTCATATCAAATGACTTTCAAAACAATCAAAAAATGTTAATATTACCTCCTAAGATCTTTTACATTCTTTTCAAACTTGTTCCAATCAAAGCTCACATAAAACACCCCATATAAATCTTAGAATTGATCAAAATACAGTCTTATTCCATTGTCTAGCCACTATCCGTACAAAACCAAGCTTGATCAAAATACTGTCGTATTCCATGAGAAGGTATCTATTTGAGGTGGTCTAGTAAAAACTTTACATGCATTGAGTATGATTCCACATTTTGCATACACATCTATTAGATAATTTATAGTTATGATATCTAACAAAAATACACTTTTGATTATACTTTGATGAAGGCTTGTGTCTAGTTCTAAAACTTCCTTTTTTATATAGGTTGGAGAGATGATGGAAAAGGTTGTAAAGTATGGCATTATATCCATCAATATCATTTTGATTAAAAGTTTTTATATCTAATTAAACAAATTTACTTATTTTTATTCTTCAATAATCGTAGTCCATGGGATGACATCTCGTTTTAAACAATTAAGGTGTGTTCTCTATATTTCCATATTTTGTAGCATTTTTTATATAGAATAAGAGAGAGGAAATGTTATATTGATATGGAGTATGCACCTAAAAAAGGGATCTTTTTGAAAGTCCCTTTGGGAGGCTTGGCTATGTGCCTATGGGCATGTATCTACAAACATACTAGATAGGGAAGTATATAGACCATTTATGGATGTTTTGAATTTTTTGTGTCTTTGTTTGATTCTAATAAGGTCACATGGACCATTTAGGGATGTTTTGAAATGTTTTGAATCATTTTGTAAGGTATTCATGCCAAATTGATCCTATGTACTCATTTAGGACCTCCTTGGTCAAACCATAGTCAAACCATAACTAGCATATTGGAAGAATTATAGGGTCATAGGAGGTCATTAGATAGTCAAATGACAAAAAAATGACAAAATTGTATAACTTACTTGAGCAACTTGTCTTCAAAACTAAACATTTTGTATTCCAACAGTCAACTGATTTGAAAATTAGTTATGGAGGTTTGTTTTATTCTATTTTTGCCTCTTGGGGTCGAAGAATACATAGTTTTTGAAGCTTTGAATGAGATCAATAAAGATTTGTTTTGAATTTTCCTAGTATTCTATGTTTTCCTTGTAATCAGTCAATTTGTATGACCCTATACGGATTGGAAAAAGTATAAAACACACATTGATGTGTAGATAAGTGAATTACCTTTATTTTGGATTTGGTTTGACATAGACCCATTTATACTTCAAGGAGCTATAATAAATTTTGATCAAACAAGTATGAAACCCTAATTGGATAGGGTTTTGTCACAAAAATGTCAATGTGATGGATTGTGTGGTTTTATGATCACATTTCATAATGAAATATGATCTCTACATTTGCAATATCCCACCTCAAGACCATATTCAAATGAAAGAGCATTTAAAAAAGTTCAAGCCCACCAAGAATGAGAATTTTTCCATGGTGGCATTGAGAGGAAGAATAAAAAAACTCCAAAAACCCTAGGTTAGGGTATAAACCTGACCACAGAAGGACTATGATAGCTTCTCTCAATCAATAATCAACCATTTAACCTCAGACTTGTAGGATGAATATGTACAGGTTCGTACAAATCGAGAGCCAAAGAAATGAAAGTTTTTTATCCTTTCTGCCATTCATCTATTTATTTAATTACTATGATAAGAATCATAGATAAAAATGCACTGGATTCAATAAAAATGCATATCACTATACTAAAACCAGTTGTAGAAATAAGAATATACACCAAAGTATGCAACAAATATTGTAACGAAATCCCAAAGGGCACACGAGTTCAAGCGGTCCAAATGAAAATGAAAACGCAAATGCAAATGCAGGAAAACACAAATCAAAATCCTTACAGGCGGTCAAAATGAAATTGCAAAGAATCCTCTTTGTGCGCTACCATTCTTTGCCATGGGGAATAATGAAGTGATAAATGAAACATTTTTTTAAAGTTATGCCCGGGGCGGTTGAAATTTTGACCACCAAGGTATTAGTCAAAATTTTGACCAACATGGGCATGGATTAAAAAAATCAAAATTTTCCTTCTATAATCCGACCAACCTAAACCTTTTTATTTGTTGGTTAATAATTTTGGTGGAAAAATAAGGTCAAATGTACTAGTGTGACTTTTTCTTAATAATATACCTTTTTTCCAGATTTCTTCACCATCTAAAACTCCTAGTGTGTCCTCCTTTCCCTCTTGACCAATCAGACCCTCCTCTTTCGAACTCTCTTCCTTCATTTGAGTAGTTTCATCCTTCATAGGAGACATGTGTATATCTTTAAAAATCATTTCACTTAGGTCTTTCTTTTCTTCATTAACATCACTTAGTGGGAACACCTAAAGTCTATTACTTTTTTCTTTGGATTCTATTGTTGTAGCTAGATTTTTATTGTTGTTACATCTTGATGGTTCTTCATAGCAATCATATTTTCTTCTTGCAACTACTAGGAACTGGTCTAGCTCCCATTCCCTGTAACCGCACTATCAAAACTCCCTCCCTTCTTATTTGTCTTGATAATAAACTCTTGTTGCCCTTGATCTATGATCCCAATAACCTGTATTTGATTTTTTCAATCTTATAAGGCACCTTCCTCTAGTTGAGTTGTTGAACCTAGCTCAAGGGAGCTTCCCCTACCAACCAATGTTGTGTCCTTGATATCCTTCATCTAATTGCCACCTATATTTTCCATCCCCAAAAAATCCTGTGCAGCCTCTACAACAAAATTTCCTTCAACATACTCTTGTTGATTATCCAACAGAGTTGCAAGTTTAGTCTCCAAGATGTCTTTCTGTAAACCCTTTCCTTTTTTTTATCTAACACATATTCTTCTATTTCATGACCCTAGTTGTTATATTTTATTCACTTTTATATTCTCCACTCAACCTCAATCTCCTACCACCATGATATACCTTCACTTGTCCAAATATCCACCACATGAGGTAAAGGTGGGTTGGGTTTCTAGCCAATACAAATTATTGCATACATGCTAAAGTCCTATTGCTTCATCTACTTTCAAGAACTTTCCAAGATGGTTACCTATTATGCTTAATGAATCATCCTTCTAATATTTATGAGGTAGATTATACAACCATATCCATATCAGAATCTCCTCTATTGATACTTGTTTTGTGTTGAAATTGGGACACCAATCTTTGATAAAGAAACCAATACATCGCATTGAGAATGGGTCATTATACATGACCCACTATTTCTCCCAAGCACACCCCATAATTACTAGGAAAAGTCAATTGGTAGGGTTTTTAAAGAGATATTATTTTCCCTATTTTCATCACACCATTTCCAAATATGAGAATAAGTCATCCATCCTCCACCCTATTTCATGAAAAAAGCCTTTTCTTTGAACTGATCCATTGATTCTTTCCATCCTTTTGATTCTACGCGTATTGAGCTTACCTTGTTATCCACAGTCTTTGATTTCTCCTTTATTTCCTAAGTTTCCTAGAATGGGTTTTTTGGTCTCCATTCCTTGGACTTCAATCTCTTGAACCCATCTTTTTTCCCTAAAATAACCTTGAAAATCCCCATGGATTCCTTTCCAACCCTTTCTAGCTTCTTGGCCTGTCTGCAAACTTTTGCTGAGCCTGCCAAACCATTCTCAAAGGATTCCATTCCAAGATTCTTCTCACTTCTCATCTATCACCATGCAATATCAAATTTCATTTGCTACATCCTCCTCCATGAAAACCTAAACCTTTGATGGTATTTTTACACACATAAACGTGGGATTGAAATGTAGCTATATAAAAAGAGTGGATCAATTTTAACAATGAAGGTTGAAAAAGGTTGCATCACAAGTCACTTGAATATAAAATACATCAATCATTTAAGATTTGCATTAGAAAATCAGATTATGGTTGCTAATATTAGGTTACTAGTGTTCAATTTGGACTTTCAATCGAAGAGGTGAAATTAAGTCCTCTATATTGGAACATTGAACAAGGGATGAATCTAATTCTATCTCCTCCAATAAACAAATTTAAAGTTTCTTAATAGAGTAAAAATCTCACAAAATAATTAATTAAATACTTCTCTTAAAATTCACCCACAAGAGGGAATCAACATGGATCATGAAGTCATGTTGAAGATAGAGACCTTAATTGGATAGTTCTACATTGAAAGGTGGTCCAAAACTCTAAACATAAGGATATTTTCTATTCAAATACCAATTCCTTCAAAGGTCTTGAAATCAAAAGTGTACTTGATGACTTCCTATGTAAAATCAACAATATGAGAAACTCTACAATACTTCCAAAGGAGTGAGAAACCCATATAAAAAAAGTAAGGAACTAAAACAAAGCCAATATATGAGAAAACAAATTTGATTATTATGCAATACTTAAGGACCTACAAATAAATTCCAATAGTGGCATGTTGTGATGGTTAAGTTGTTTTGTAGTTGTCCTTTCCATTAAGGTCCAATTCCCATGGGGAAGAAGTCCCACATTTGTGGCCTCATTGGTTCATAGATCCGAATCAAAATGTTTACCCCTCTTTTTAAAGAAGAAAGGACCTAAAAAAACTAATACTAAGATAGGTTTCGACACTATGTTTAGGAGAAAATGATCAAAATTTCTATGATGTCACATTGAACTCTAAAAAACAAAATTAAAGTCAATGTTTGTGCCAATGATAATGATTGTCATGAAGTATATCAATACAAGTTTTGAGTGTACATTTAGGAGGAAATTATGACAAATGATCTAAGTATGTCACGCAACCAACTTTTCAAGATAACAAAAGATGAAAAATTTATATTTAGACTTAAGAGAGAAAAAAATATTACAAATATTTCCAAACTATAACTAAGACTTTTCATTTCAAAAGCCTTATATCGTAGACCAATATTGGTGGAAATAATAAAACTTAAAATCATATATTTTAATTGTGATTGATCAAATAATTATAACTTTGTTTTCTTCATTTCAAAAATTGGTGTCTAGCTAATCGTTCTTTTATTTTGTTGAGAATATCAAATCCACCATATTGTCAGAGTAATGTTCAAGACCCCAAAACTATTCAAAAGGAAATATAGGGGTATTATATTTTGTTGAATAGTAAAAATAATCCCTTAACAAATGTACTTTTTAGAAAAATGTTGCATACTTTTTAGTTAATTATTAGGGAGCTAATGTGTTAGAATGATTTTAGAATAACTAAGAGGGGGGGGTGAATCAGTTATCCTCAGGTCTAGATGTACAAATTCAACTTTTAAACACTTCAACCAACTTAGATTTGTTCAAAAATTAACTTGGTCTCTATAGAATATATCTAGTAACATAAACTTGCAGTCCACTGTCCAAAATTAATCAGCTTGCAGAATATAGAACACCTAACTGTAAAACACATCAAATAACATTCACACAAGTATGACACCAGTATTTAATGTGGAAACCCAATTTGGAAAAAATCGCCAGTAACATGTGACCAAATTTTTTCTCTTTTGAAGTGAGCTATGTGAGAAGCCAACCCTATTAAAGGTTACAATACACATTGTTAGGTGTGACCCTGTTAAAGGATTTAATCATCCTGTTAGCAGTGGCCTAGTTAGAGGACTTAAGAACATCCCATTAGAATGTCACCTTGATTAAAGGATTTACAAATGACTGTTCGGTCAACCTTGATTAAATGATTTTGACTAATACAATGTTTAGAAAGTAACAATAGGTTTTGATCTAAAACATACAACTCACTTTACAAATATAGATCCAATGTAGCTCATATGCTGATCAATTATCTGGCCTTCAATTTCATCTCCATCTCTAATCTACTCATAAATCCCTTCAAGCAATCACCACAACTCTTCTTAGCTCTTCACATCTCTTTTCATCCTTCTGCTTAGGTTTTCCAATCAACTAAATCAACCTCTATGCATAACCTACAACTAGGTCATCCTTATACCTCCTTGAGTAGGTAGATTACTCTTTTGCTACTTAATCATCTCCGTAGATCTTAGGTTTAGGTGAGATTCATCGAATCCTTCCAACATTTCATACACCTTCCTTTTTATCCTTCTAGATACTTTTTAAACTTCTCCTTGAATCCATAAGAAAATGGTTTACCATGCATAAAATGCACTAGTTCATTCATCCTTATCTCAACAAATTTTACATATCCCAAGAATTCAATTGTGTTGGCTAAGGATCTCACATTCTTTAGAAACTATAAATTACTTGCACTCGGTCATCACTATGTTCATCTGCTTGGTCATCACTGGATATCTTGATCATCGCTAAAACTATTATCCTCGACACTTACTGATTTCACTCAGTTAATTCTTGATACTCGACAATTATTGATGCTTAGTCAAAACTAAATTTTCTTGGCTTATACTGGCGCTCGTTCGACACTAGCATCACTCAGCTTACACTAAATTTCCTTAATCTTCTTCTCTTTTGCATGGTCAAGCCTATGCTTGCAGGCTTTCTTTCCTCACTTAGTGTTATAAATAAACAACTCATTACCTTTTCAATGTGCCAACTAATCAAGTACCCATTGTAGTTTACCATAACTCAACTTTTCCACTAGATCTTCTTGTTATCTCCTATTTTCAAATCCTCTTCATCAACCAAAAGATATGGTACTCTACTAGATAGAAACTATCTCATCAGTTAGTTTTAATTTTAGTTTCCAACAATCTCCCTCTTTGGCATTGATGAAAACACCATATGATACCATATGCTTAACTGTGTGCATAGTTACCATACAATCCAAAAAGTATGCTCTCTCTCTCTCTCTACTTTGATCTTCATTAATATCCTTAGCTTCATTATGATTCCCATCCAAATATCAGCTCCCTCTTGGATAGATTTCTCTCTCTCTCTCTCTCTCATCTGAATCTCTCCCATCTATTCATTGTAACTTATACTGTATTTATTCCTCTACTGTATCTCTTTCTTATGGTAACTTCTTCTAAATCTATACTTCTAAATCTCTCCCTCTTTGACAAAAATTCCAAATATAGTTTCATCTTTTTCATTCATCTTCACTATGTAGATATCTCTATGTCATCTTTTTGAACTATATATACTCCCTCTATCATCTTTCTTATGACTGGTTAACATCTTGTGCTTATCTCTTCATAGCTTTAGGCAACTCCTAAAGTGTGACCTCCTTGCATCAATTTGTTTGATATTCTGATTAATACATTTGATGCAATGCTCCTACTTAACTAGGTAGCCCCAATTAGGGGAATTACCCCTAATTTACCTCTTATATATTCATGAGCATCCTTAAGTAAATATTTAGTGAATATATCTACTAACTATTCCTTTGTATTCACATACTCCAATCTCACTTCCTTGTCTTGAACTAGCTCTCTCAAGTAATGATACTTGATAGAAATATTCTTGGTTTTTGTGTGCATCACGGGGTTCTTTAATATATTGATATCACTTTTGTTATCATAGAAAATAAAAACTAGCTCAATGATTTCTTCCTTCATTCCTTTCAACAATTTCTTGATCCAAACTATATTTGAACAATTAACTATTGCTACTACATATTCAACTTTTGTTGTAGATTGAGAAATGTATTTTTGTTTCTTGCTTGTCCATGAGACTAGTCTCTTTCCTAGAAAGAATGCACCACCACTTGTACTCTTTCTATCATCCACATTTCCTGCCCAATCTGCACTAGTATAAACTTTCAGTTCAAACTTTTCATTCTTCTTTTAATACAATCCATGGTCCTCTTTTCCTTTCAGATATCTCAGTATCCTTTGCACTACCATCATGTGATTCTCCTTACGATTAGGAAAAAAATCTTTCAACAATCCCAACTACTAATGCAATATCTGGTCTATTATGAACAACAAATTTTAATTTTCCAATCATTGAACTGTACAAGGTTTGATTCACTTCAGCAGTATTATCAATCTTTGATAGTTTATGTCTAGTAGCCATGGGTGTACTCATTGGTCTTGAGTCCTCCATGCCAAAATTATTCAGTATCTCCTTGATATATTTAGATTGAGTAATATAGATACCTTTCTTCATTTGATAAACTTGGAAACCAACAAAAAAATTGATCTCTCCAAACATAGACATTTCAAATTCAATTTGCATCTCTTTTGTAAAATTTTGGCATATAACATCTTGTCCTCCAAAAATGATATCATCAACAAATATTTCAGCTAACAATATCCCTTTACCTTGTTCAGTCTTCAAGTATAGATTGTTGTTTTCATTTGTCCTTACAAAACCAATTTTAACCAAGTAATTATGCAATCTCTCATACCATGCTCGAGGGGCTTGTTTCAGACCATATCGTGCTTTGTGTAACTTACAAACCATGTTCTTCTTGCTTGGATTTACAAATCCTTCTTGTTGTTCAATGTATACTTCTTCTTCCAGTATCCCATTAAAAAATGCATATTTGACATCCATTTGATACACTTTGAATCCTTTGTAAGCTGTGTATGCAAGTAGAGTTCTCACTCCTTCCAATCTTGCAACTAGGCCAAATGTGTCCCTATAGTCAATGCCTTCTTCCTGAGCATACCCTTTGCATACCAATCTGGCCTTGTTCCTTGTGACTTCTCCATGTTCATTTATCTTATTTTTGAACACCCACTTGGTTCCAATTACATTATTGTCCTTTAGTCTCGACACTAGTGTCTAGGTCTTGTTCTTTTCTATTTTCTCAATTTCTTCATTCATGGCTTGAATCCAATCTTCATTATCTAAAGCATATTTTACTGTTTTAGGCTCAAAGTCACATAATAAGCATGTTTGATTTTTCAACTTACTTCTTGTCATGACTCTAGATTCTTTAGCTCCAATGATTTGATCTGGCTTATGATGTCTTCTCTATTACTGTATTAATGTAGGCTCTGGTCCCCTTTCTTCTTGCTATTGATCTTCATATTCATTTTGCAAATCAATTTCAGGTTCATTTTGTGTCTCTTCTTCCTCTTCTGATTGCTTGGAAGTTGCCTCCTGATGCTCAACATCTTCTTGATGTAACTTGACAGACTATTGTTGTTTCTTTGTAGCTTTGTTCTCTATTTTAGATAGATTGTTAGGCTCTCCTTTATTCATGTATACAAAAGATTTGTAATCCTCAGGTTCCTTCTTGCATTCAACTTCATTATTTTCTACATATTCTTCAACTCTTACATTTGCACTTTCCACAACTTTCTTAGTGTTAGAATTCAAACACTTATAGGCTTTTCTCTTAGTGGAATATCCTAGCTGGAATATGCCTTCATCACTTTTAGCATCAAGTTTTCCATTTCTATTATCCTTCAGTACATAACATTTTATTCCAAAAAATTTAAAATATTTCACATTAGGTGCATAACCATGCCATAAATCAAAAGGTGTAGCATTTGTACCTTTCTTGACTTGTACTCAGTTCAAGGTATAGACAGTTGTACTTACAACCTCTATCCAACATTTTTGTGCAACATTTTTCTCTATCATCAATGTTCTAGCACAATCCATAATTGATATATTCCTTCTTTTTTCTATGCCATTCTGTGGAGGTGTCCTTGGAGAAGACATATGTCTCTTTATTCCCCGACAAATTGATTTTCGAAGTTGGAGTCAAACAAACTAATTTTTGAGGACTACAACATCGAAAGTGTCTACTGAGAGTCAAAATTTTGATGACATCAGTTTATTTTTTTAAAAATAAAAAATTTGGCATGCAATTATGAGATGCCATTTCAAATAGCTATCATATCATATAATTAAATATAGATGTTATTCAACAAATTTTAAAATTTTCTTGAATTACCTCATGTTTTGGGAAATAATTATTTATTTTTATTTTTTTTGGTTTCAAAAAGTTAAGCTTCATGATTGGCCATGAATTTTGGCTAGTTTCAATAGTATATGAGTTAACAATGGTTATGATTCTAAGAACTTCACAAATTACAAGAATCCTTGGTGGGAAACATAGTTATATAAGATGGGAAACAAGTGTTAGAAAAAACTTAATGGAGGGGAAACACATTTAAAAGTACATTAAATGTTCAAAAGAATAAAATTAGATGAAATTTTCCCATATTCAATCATAATTGACAAAATTATTTTCTTCTTTGTTGCCTCTAGATTTGTATATATTTTTGTATCAAATTATATTTGATGCAAGAGCATCAAGGCCAGTCATAAAGGCTAAAGAGGAACACTAGGGTCACTGATAGATCCTAGGGGGATTTGAAGACAACCGTGACCATGATGGGTCATTTTAAATGTAATAAGACCATATTTGGTCATTTTATTATGTTTTGAATATGTTTTGTTAAGTATGTTGATCACTTTGTAAAAGGATCAATCTTGTAAGCCATGTTGGCATTTGGGGTTAGAAGTGCACCTTGGAGTCACTTAAGGATCCTAAGAATTAATGGTATTGGAAAAGAACTATAAGGTCCATAATGATTTTAAGTTGGCCATTAGATCCAATTAAAGGTTTCAAATGCACTAAAAGTGCCAAAAATGTAATATTGTCTAAATTGGCAAAATATGGCCTAGAAGGCTAGTAGAGGGTTTAGAGTCTTAAGCATTAGGATTTGATACTATGATGCTTTGAGAAGTCAATTTAAATAATACAAATTCCTAAAGGATGGAGAGTTTTCGAGTTGACAACAATAAACTAATTGTAACAGTCAATTAACTGACTGTAACCGGTTGGAGAGAAGTTGGAAACAATTAACCAACTTTGAGGAGGGTTATTTGTATAGTGTGTGCATGATTTTGAGAGAGAAGAGGTGTTTAGTAGATTGGTAGAGTGTTGTGTGTTGAGGGAAACAGATTTAATGGATTTTTGAATCAATAAAACTTTTATTTTCCCGTGGAAGCTCATTTGGCCCCTCCCCCCTATAATCACTCTAAATTCCCCATTAACATCTAATTACATATTTCATTCATTCATTCATCCATTTACGAACTATAGCATTTAATCATTACAATCACCTAACATTGATTAACATGACATAAATTGATTAATACACAACATTCATCAATAATTCTTTAACACATCAATCATTATAATCACATAAAATTTATTACCATGAAATAAAATTCATTAATCTGGAACATTCATCAATCATTCATCAACACATTCATTAAGGAAATGTTCTTGCATTATCAAACAAGGTTTATAATAATCAGTTCTTTTTTAGTTTTTTCTTCGATTTTTTAAGGAAAATGCTAATAGTAACATCAATATCTTTGACATTCTCCTCTTCTTGTGGTTATGATGTTATGATATGATGTCTCCTCATATTTTTTGGAGCATGAGGCTACTACACCAAAGGGGGGTTCACTGCAGTAACAAATACATGGGTTAAATTCACAACTTTGTTTATTAATGATAAAAGTATTTTATTAATCAAAAGAACATAACAAGGATTTTTCTTTACTTGACAGTGCCACATCATCTACACTCACATTTTGTTTAGCCCCAACCTCAACATGCTGAACACTAAGATCATTCTCCACATCGTCACCATGACATTTTGCATGCTCTAAAATATTCACAAAAAGGTTACACCAATTGCAATTTAAGATGTTAAATTGTATTAATAATTACATAATTAATTTTCAATAGAAAATGAATACCTACATCATTGTGATGCACATCATGGCCTTCATCATGTGTAGGTTTTGTGCCAGGATTAGAAGGTTGTAGTGAAATGTAATGAACATTGTTATCATTGTTTGCTTTATAAAACAAAAATAGTTCATTTATGTTCAAAATTAACATCAAATAGATTATTTCTCAAGTATTCAATTTGAATTATTTTTCATTAGGCCTATTCACTTGTGTGTGAACTGGTGCACCATAATCTTCTCTTTGGCCACAAGATTCTATGCAGTGGCATGCAACCATGGCTTTATAGCCTTGCTTGAAGCATATTTGTTTTTCTTCTTCTGTGGGTGCTACATTAAATTCAAAGCCCTTCTTTTTTGGCTTAATATCAAAAATATTGCATGTATTGCTTGATTAAACAATTTTTTTTGTAATTTTATATTAAAAAAATTGATACAAAATTTTATTTACTGGTACTTACAAGTTGTGCGTGAAAATTCATATATCCACCAGAGCCAAGATGGTGTTGGCCAACCTTATCTTTTTTGGCCTGTGTAGCCTTTGATGTGTCCTGCAGTCTATATATGAAAATTTTGAAATATGTTAGATTATATAAATATAAAGATCACTAATTAGTGCATATTTACGTTAATACTATCACATACCTATTTTTGCCTTCTATTGGTCGAATTCCTTCATCTCTGAGCCTTTTCTCTTTTGCATCTTCAATGATTTCATTCCACTCCATCTCTGGAACCGTAGGAGGATGCTCGTACTTTGGGTTAAGCTTTAAAGCCCTTTTGTATTGGTCCCTCACACACTTCAGATGTTTGTAAGCTTTCTGAATAATTTTGGCTTTGTCAAAAATATTTTGACCAAACAGATCCTCTAAAGATCTTATGAGCTGATTTTTTAATTCAAGAGCTTGGTCATTCCACCTTTTAAGAAAAAAACAAAATTATTAGATAAAAAAATTAGTTGAAGCTATGTACCTTAAATATAGTACAATAAATTGACAAAAGGAAAAATATTCTACCAATGATACGAAGCTACGTACTACTTATGTATGGTTGGCCCGAATAGCTTCAATGTTATTTCATAAAGAATTTCATAAAAAACATCATGGGATCATAAGTCCAAAATGAGTTATGAATAAGTAAACTACAATTACACTATAAATAATAATAATTTTAAATTAAGTACTTGGAAGCTTAGGTAATTTTAAGGGAATCATATCTTTCTCGACTAACAAAAATGACATCTACAATGATCTCATACTATCGACACGAGCTGATCTAGGAAATGATGGTAAATTATGACCAGTAGTGGTCTCTATTTTATCTTGTGTATCTGTTAATGCAACAAGTTAATCAATGACTATGATCAAATGCATCCAAGAAAGTACAAACCAAATCATAAATTACACAACAAAATATAGCAAAACAAGGATTTACCAGCTCTTGTTGGAGTAGATGTGGATGTGTTGATGCTCCTTGTTGCCGACCCTGCAGTCGACAATCTTGGAGTGGTGGTCATCCTTAAAGGAGGCATTTGTGCTTCATCATGACCTGAAAAACAATCATATATATAATGTCATATCTTTTTTTAATTATAGCGCTAATCAATATACACAATGGATTATTGAATTTGATCCAAAATGTTATAGTCAAACACAAAAACAATCATTCATACAATGTTATCATCTAGAGATACTTAACTTTCCATCTAGAGCCACAACCCATTTAGCATATGACACAAAATAATGTTTTTTTAATTTCCACATAGATTTAGTCAATCTATTCCTACAAATGAATTATTTACCTAAAGGAACTGTGCTAGTACCCTCATCATGTTGAGCAACTCATTGAGGTCTAAAAAATCCCTATAAGAAGAACACACATATTTTAGTTCATGATCCATAAAATAGTAATAAATATAACCTTTATTGAACTTTTGTTATAGCTAAAGATTCATTGATGGTTACTTCCAGACAATGTGCCTCTGTCTCCTCATTTGGATTTGGATCCACCACAATGGTAAGAATTTGCAAATTGATTTTTTTAGGCTCTTTTTAATCATGCTTATGGGGTCACCGATATATGCAATGTTAGCATCGCATAATACTACCACCTCCATTTCAACAACTAATTTCTCATTTGTTACTAGTATTTTTAACTTTCCCTAAGCATCAATTTGTGATAGAAATATCAATAAAAAAATTAAAATAACTACAAAACCCTATTGAAAATAACATAATAATATAACATTTTGTACAATTATAATTACACTGATTTTTACACTAAGGTTTACCTTTGCCAAAGAAAGGGTGGGAGGAACATCCCCGACCAATGCATCCATGTCACCCTACGACAAAGATTAAATATAAAAACATTAGTGTAATGAAAGCAATAGACGACTTCACAAAAAAACTTATTAATAAAATGGTATATTGTATATTAGAGTTATTAATTGGAGGTAATTAGTTTAAATGTTATATATATAGTATTACTGGTCCCATGATCATAATTTTTTTGTATCTATGTGATTCAAATTGTAATCTATTAGTATCTCTTCCCCTGCAATTATTGATTTTATCGCACATACAAAAACATGATTATTTCCCTCATGCACCTCAAAAATACAATTGAGTAAGTTATTAGTTGACCTAGGACATGTACTATTTATAAAACCTACAATGTTCCTTGTTGCTTTTGGCCTTTTGTCGATGTACATAGAAAGTCTTTTACTTTGATCATTTTATTTCCATTGTAGATAATTTTCTGACAGTTCATACCTACACATACTTTTTTTATATTGAACTACCTGCATCCAAATATTGCAATTTTAACAAGGTCTTGCCTACTCCATCAATTCAACAACTTGTTTATAACTAACCTTTATGTCATCCATGGAAATAGGCCCAAACCATGTACTAACGATGCAACTATGTGGTATATCCTCTCAATAGCACAAAAATCAGTGTTAGGTGGAGGTAATTCCTTGGGTACCCATTCTTTTTGAACATGTGTGTACCTCAAGGGAATGTTGATGTCTCCTTTTGTCTCATCATCATAAGAACATGGCCCCCCTTTAGCAAGGAAAAATTGCATGCATTTATTGAATTTTCTTCTAATATTTTGACCTCTAGTTGATCTCCCTATTGTAGACCTACTACATGTCTCACTTTCATCTTCTCTTCCTACATTTCCCTCACTCGAGGAAGGAAGATCTGACAAATAACTATTTGGTGGTACTTGTAGCCCATCAAATGAGAGATACAATTGAAGGAGCCAAATATTTTGCTAAATGAGGGTAATGTTGATGAAGTCAGCCTAAAGTTGATGTGGAGGGTAAAGAGAAAGCAAGCAAATAATAAACTATATCTATAAGGTGTATTGACTTATACCTATCCATCCATGTCACTATGTAGGATCCTTGTCAAAGGGGTTAAATTTCCTACATATGAAAATCATTTATCTTAAGTTAGTTAAAAATTACATGATACATGTGCTACAAATTACATAGAGCACAACATGAACAATATGCATACATCATAATCATTTTATATTTTTTAATTTGTTACCTCTACTTTATGTGTGCTAGTTATGCAAGATCCTCAGCAAAAGGGGTGATGATGTCTGTAGTCCTTTGCCTGCTTCCACAAAGGGTGAGAATCATGCACACAAAATATATTATAGGTAATCAATACCAACAATTGAGCATCATAACACTTATTTGAAACATGTATATCATAAATCACCTATGATTTTGTCATTAGAATTGAACACAATGAATTAATTATACCATGCCATTAGACTTCAACATGAAATAAATTAATCATGAAAATATATGTCAAATAAATTTCTATGAATAAATAAATACCTCATACATTTCATTGATCACGTCATTGATCATCTTCTTCATCCATCTCATCATCATGACCATCATCATCATCATTGATCATCTTATTCATCCATCTCATCATCATCATCATCATCATCATCATCATCATCATCATCATCATCATCATCATCATCACCATCACCATCATCAACATCCTCATGCGCATCATCATCATCATCACCACCATGACCATGACCATCATCATCATCATCATCATCATCATCCTCATCATCATCATCATCTTCATCATCATCACCACCACCACCACCACCACCATCATCATTATCTACTTTGTTCTCTGCTTCTGCAATATATTCCTCTTCCATCACATTATACTTTACCGATCTTCCTCTTGGATCATTTTTAACAACAAATGACCAACCCGGTTTATGTGGAACACCTAAGTAAAATACCTACTCAAATTAGATTAGAAGAACATAGGGCTCATCCCCAACTAGCTCAAACAAAATTATATTAATCATTGGAAATCCATTTTCATGTTCAATAAAAGTTCTCTCAGGATCATTTTGATGTTGGAATTAAGAGAGATAGGGTATTGAGAGGGGAGGGGTGAATCAATGCCCAAAAAAACTTTACACATCAACCTTTCAGATCTAAAACACAAAACAATAGTAACCTTGCAAAATAACTTGTATCTAATGCATGCATCATTCATCCATTCAACTTGTAAAAGTAAATAACATGAAATCAACAATATAACAGTCCCATAACACAAGTATTTTGGAAATGCAGAAACCCTTGTTAGAAGGTAAAAACTGCATCGGGGATGACACCCACAAATTCCTCACTATTGCAGATAGAAAAGGTTTTCCTATTAGGGCTATAAGTTTTGATCACTTCTGGTGATCTTACCCTGTTAGGACTAATATATTAGATTAGCTAGATCTACCTAGTTATAGGATTTTAGCAACACTACTTGAGTGTGCACTTAGTTAAGAGATTTGCAAAAAGACTGTCAAGTCTACTCTGTTAGGAGATTTTACCAAAACTCTATTACAATGATTAGAAAGCAATAGGTAACTATCTACTAATGACAACTCAATTTTTTTGATACAGATCAATAAAGTATTGAATATATATCACCTTTACTATGATGAATCTCTGCTCTGAATTCTACTCAATCTAATTTCCTCTTAATACTATTCTACTCTATCAACTGATAATCTTAAGGTTTGGCTAGTGCTTCAAGTGCTTCTTCACTCATACATCAGTTCACATAAAAAATGATGTAACATACAAATATATAGCATACTACTTTATGCCTCTTATACAAAATTAGGTTTCAACAACTTAGAGAAAAACCCTAAGATCTATGGTGTACAAAAATAACCTAGATCTAACATTTAAAAATGATCCTCGATCTTGGTAAAACATTTTTTGATTTTGTTGTAACCATTTGCATAGAAGAATGTGCCATTCCTGAATACTATGTCATTTTTTGTGATCCTCGCTAAACATTGTATAAACTGCTCAGTGATTATACTGATGCTCGGTGTTTATTGTTGCTTGGTGTTGGTGTTTGATGCTTGGTAAAACTCTCTGGTTCTTGGTATGAAGACTTAACCGACTGGCTTGTATTGCTTATAGTTACCGGCTGGTTTCATAAAAGTAATCGACTGATGTCTTTGACTTCCTTTGATACTAATGACAATCATAATTGCTCAATAGAGATAACAATCTCCCCCTTTGGCATTAGTATCAAAACTTGAGTGTATATATACCTTATGTCTCCAAACTTATATCTCTACCATATACATATACATATCAAAAAATTTCTAAATACTCCCCCTCGGTGCATGCTCTGGTAATGTATAGTATACTTAGAAAAAAGTTACATATTTGGCATAGACATGTTATCCTCCTTTAACTTCATCTTCTATATACATGTTTTCCCCCTTTTTGATATTAATGCCAAATAGAAAAAGTGTATACTTACAACTTTTCAAAAATGTGCCGATTGGTTTTCTTCAATGACTCCAAGAGGCTTTCCCATTCCTCTTCAAGTTGGTGAGAGCAATGTTCTTAAGACTGACTTGTGCATGCATGTCAAATGTGTTGTCCAACATAGAAATCTTTGGTGTTGAAACAAGCGTTTGTGCCCTGACAATATGTTTCTCAAAACATTTTAGGTATGGAAGGAGTTATGTCTATAACTCAGTAACTTGATCAGTTATCTGCTCTTCTTGCTTCTTGAGATCTGCTATCAACCACTTGAGTTCTTGAACTCTGAGTATATGCTTTGAAAAATCTTGTGGCTCGGTTGTAGTTGCATTTGCACTGACTGATATTTCATTCTCAAATTGTTTAATCTTTTCACTGATCTCTGTAGTGAATGTTGTGATAGCGCATAGCTTAAATAAGATTTGGAAAATACAATTAGTAATACACTGAATCTCAGTTATTACATCTGAAAGTTTAACCTTGTAAATAGCCACTTCTTGGCTAATTCTCTCAGCAATTTTATCTTGAATCTTGGACTCTACCCTTTCCTCTATTCTTTTGTCAGCTTCAATATCTGGTTCATTTATCTTCTCGATAAGTGTTGCAAGATGATCCATGATCAGAGTATCTTCATCTATGTTCACCTCAGGTACTACCTATTGTAAGATATCCGGAATACTTTCTAATACTTCCTTGTTCTTATTCTCTTGCTTCAACTTCTCTTGTGTTGCTTTTCTTGTACATAATTCCCCATATTTTCTCAATTCCTTAGGGCTAAGGGTACTTGGGTCACAGTCAAGTATCATAATGACTTCATCTAGAGTGACCTTCCCTTTTCCTTTCTTCTTCTTCTTCTTCTTCTTCTTCTTCTTCTTCTTCTCCAGTACAAGTGGTGACTTCTTGACAATGGTGACAATAGCTTTATCCTCTACCCTCAGAGTGTTCTACCCGATTGACATACTATCTTCCTTCTTCTACTCCTCGGTAACCTATGTGTAGGTTGAGTGAGGTGGAGCCTCAGATGTGGTGTCAGGTGGGGTAGCCTCAGTTGCCTTAGGCTCTTCTTGTACCTTCATTTCTATTTTAGTAGCCTCTTTTCCCTCAAGCTCATTTGTCTCTATAGGTATCTCAGTGCTTTGTTCCCCTATTGTATGTTTAGGTTGCTTGGGGTCTAAGCCATCAGGTTGTTCCTGAGATAGAATTGCTACGGCTTCAACAAGTAAATGAAGCTCACCTGGTAGTGATGGAAATGCACACTTGGTAACTTGTGCTTCATACTGTGTGTTGTCTTGTGCATTATTCACATCATCATCTTCATCCCTATCATTAGGATCACCTTTTGTGATATCCTCAATGAGTACATCCTTGTCATTTGTATCCTAAATCTAAATCACTTCAGGATTTGGTGCATCCTGTGAACTGTTCTTGATTTCTTGACCAATTGTTTCATCAATTACCTCAGTAAGTGATACCTTTGACTCTTTATTCTTCTTTGCTACATTATCCTCAATGAATATTCCTTTACCTTTTGAATTATGTCTCTTTTTAGACAAATTTTGAAATGCAACTTTCTCATTATGCTCTCTGACAACCAAAAGTGAACTCCAGATAAGTTGACTAGACTCGTCAAGGTCTACCAGATTCTCATCTATTATTTGCATAGCTCGGTGCTTGACTTTGAATCTCTACACATAAGTATCCATAAGCTCTTTAATCTCATCAAGAGATAAGTCTGGTGCAATTGATATAAGGGTTTGTTCCCTCATCCTCTTCTCGGTGTCCAAGGCATATGACCACTTTTGATTTATTCGGTCCTGTAATGTCTTGGGCACCAATATTTAAAACTCTAATGGAACTCAATTGAAGTGTATCATCATCTGGATGATTGCTTCTACAATTTTGTTTTGGTCTTCATTTGACATGCTATCAAACTTACTAAGTTCCAAATCTGCAAGATTTCCATTCTCAATTATGTCTATGGAAACCTCATCAATTGACCTATTCTTATTACTAAAAACCTTGAATTGATCATTGTCATCTTTGTAATCCTCAAGGTCTTGTATGTTTCTTATCAATTTTCTCCTTTTCTTTAGTGCCTCTACTACAACCTTGGGTCCTTTCTTTACATAAGTCTTTGTCAGTGTAGCAGCCTTTCATTTTGCTATCTTCATAGCTACCTTCTTCTATGGTGGTGAAGCTGCAATTGATAACCTTGTGTGTGCACCTGTTTGCACTGGCAACTACCTCTTCTCTGGAGCTTGAGTGGGAGAAACCTGTGTTGGTTCTTGTTCTTCTTCGGACTTGTTTTCTTCACTCTCATATTGTTGGAATTAGGAGAGATAGGTACTAAGAGGGGAGGGGTGAATCAGGGCCTTCAAAACTTTACTTACAAAACCTTTCTGATCTATAATTGAATACTGTAATAACCGATCAAAATAACTTGAACATAATTGCATAAATCAATCATCTAGTTAACTTAGGAAAGTAAACAATATGAAATTAATATGACAGTCACATAACACAAGTATTTTGGTAATGCAAAAACCCTTGTTAGAAGGTAAAAACTGTGGTGGGGATGACACCCACAAATTCTTCACTACTACAAATAGAAAAGGTTTGCCTATTAAGGCTACAAGTTTTGATCACTTCTGGTGATCTTACCCTATTAGGAGTAACATATTAGATCATCTAGATCTACCTAGTTATAGGATTTAACAACACTATATGATGTGTGTACTCGGTTAAGAGATTTCACAAAAACTCTATCACAATTGTCAGAAAGTAATAGGTAGCTATCTGCTAGTTGACAACTCAATTGTCTATAATAGATCTATAAGTGCTTATCAAAATATCACCTTATCTGTGATGATTCTCTGCTCTATTCTGCTTGGTAAACTGATTGACTTGAAGATAGGTAATTCTTCAAGTGCTCCATGATTCATATATATCAATTCAACAATCTCATAAAATGGTGCGAACATATACAATATATAGTGTTTTGTTTTGTCGCTTAAGAAAAAATTAGGTTACAAAAAAAATAATCATAACCCTAAGATCTACAGTGCAAAATAACCTAGATCAACTAATACACATAAGATAATCATTGCATTTAATGAATATCATTTACAAGAAATGCTCCTCGATCTTGGTAAGCCATTTTACGATCTGTTATAATCATTTGCATAGAATAATGTGCCATTTTTTATTACTATGCCATTTTCTGTGATCATCGGTAAACACTGTATAATCTGCTTAGTATATACTATGATGCTCGGTGTTTATTAACCGTCGGTGTCAGCGTCACTAGTGCTCAGTTAACTGTGTGATGCTTGGTGTAAAGGCTTTACCAACTACTCTATCTTGGTTCTAGTTACCGACTGTCTCAATATAAATAACCGACCGACCTGTTTACTATATTTTGATACTAATGACAACCTTAAATGCTCAATAGAGATTAACAATCTCCCCCTTTGGCATTAGTATCAAAACTTCAAATGTATATAGACAAAATGTTTCTATATATTCCTTATGTCTCCGCCATATACATATCCACAACAAAAAACTTCTAAGTACAAAAGTACTCCCCCTCGGTGCATGCTCTCGATAGTATGTAATATACATATAAAAAATATACTATTTGGCATATACATGTTTTCCCCCTTTTTGATAATAATGCCAAATACCCAAAAACAATATGTAATGCATACTTACATCTTATCAAAAATGTGTGGATGGGTTTTCTTCACAGACTCCAAGAGGTTGTCCCATTCCTCTTTCAAGTTGGTAAGAGCAATATGCTCAAGACTGACTTGTGCATGCATGTCAAAGATATTATCCAACACTGAAATCTCTGGTGTTGCCACAAGTTTCTTAGCTTTGACAATATGTGCTTCAAAAATCTTTAGGTAAGGAGTGAGTTCTTTCTGTAACTCTATAACCTAATCGGTGATGTGTGCTTCTTGTTTCCTTAAGTCTGCTATCAGCCGCTGGAGTTCCTGAACTTGGTTAATGTGCTTTAAGAAAGTATTTGGCTCGGTGATAGCTACTTGTATACTTGACTTAATTTCTTCTTCTAAACCTTTTATATTTTCACTGACTTCTATAGTGAAGGTGTTTGAAGTACAAATCTTTATTAGCATTTGATAGGTTATCTAGGTGATAGCTTTTACCTCGATAATGACCTCAGATAATTTCACCTTGTTTAGTGCCACTTCTGTGTTAATCCTTTCTACCAATTTGTTTTGAATCTTGAATTCTTCGCATTCTTCAATTCTTTTGTCTGCATCTGTATCAGGGGCATTGATTCTGTTGGTGAGGGTGGCAAGTTGATCTAAAATGGGAGTATTCTCATCAATATTTGTTTCCAGTACTATCTATTGTAGAATATCCTATACATCATTTAACACTTCTTTGTGTTTGCGTTCTTGCCTTAACTTTTCTTGTGCCGCTTTCCTTGAACATAGTTCTCCATAATTACTTAGATCCTCGGGGCTTAGGGTTCTCGGGTCACAATCTGGTATAATGATGACTTCATCAATGGTGACCGGCCCTTTTCCTTTCTTCTTCTTCTTCTTCTTCTTCTTCTTCTATGCAAGAGGTGACTTCTTCTCACTTACAACAATAGCTTTTTCTTCACTCCTCGGAGTATCTTTCTCGGTTGACACTATATCATCCTTCTTCTACTCCTCGGTAGATTGAGTGGGAGTCTTAGTGGTAGTGTTAGGTGGGTTCACCTCAGTTGACTTGGTTGCTTCAGGTTCCTTTTGTTCTATAGACTGTGCCTCTGGTTGGTTAGGCTCATTTGTATATGTAGGTTGCTCGGGTGCTTGAATCTTAGTTTTATCTTTGGTTGGCTCAGGATGAGAGAAATCGGGTTGTACTTGTGAAATTATTTCAATTGCCTCTACAAGAATAGGTAGTTCACCCGGTAGAGATGTACACATATTATCAGTGTTTAATGCTTCATCTTTGTATTGTATAATTATTACATCTTCATCATCCTTATCATCAGGATCACCGTTAGTGATGTCCTCAATAAGTGCATCATCATTGGTTTTCTTTTGCAAGTGGATCTTGACTTGATTCGGTGCATCCTGTGAAATTTTGATTTCTTCCTTTTGGTCAATGATATCAATTACCTCAGTAACTGATATAGCGATGTGTTCTATTTTCTTGCCTTTACTATCATCAATGAAAATACTTTTACCTTTTTAACTATGTCTCTTTTTAGATAGTTTCAGGAATGCTTCATGTTCCGCTTTCTACTCTGCTTTGAAAATTGATGTCCATAGAGAGTCACATAAAACATCCATATCATCTACATTCTCATCCAAAATCTACATAGCTCTATTCTTGACTGAAAATCTAGGCTAATACCTTCTCCATGTATTCACTTACCACAACATAGCTAAAGTGGGTGGCTGCATGGCTTAGTGATCGTTCTCTTTTTGTTTTCTTTGTATCTAGTGCAATAGCCCATCTCTCACTTATTTTGTCATCAAGATCCTTTGGAAATTGACATGCAAATTCCATCGATACTCTCTTGAACTTGATCATCATTTGAACAATAGCATGTTCTATCTTTGTCTTGTCCTAAATTGACATGTTAAAGTTGTCTATGCCTGGATCATTAAGATTTCCATTCTCAATAATATCTTCAATTATTTCTTCTATAGTGCTATCCCTATTACGAACTAGCTTAAATTGATCAGGGTCATTTTCAATGTCAGTCTCCTCTATATCTTCCTTAATCCTTATGTATTTTCTCTTTTTCTTCAGTGACTTAGCTACCTTCTTGTTCTTTCTTTTGATGTATTTCTTCATTGGTGTAGTTGCTCTTCTTTTTGCTACTTTTACTGATTCTTCTTTCTACTCGGTTGATTGTGCTGTAGTTGTTGAACGTGTCCTCATTCCTTCAGGTTTTGGTAGCTGAATATCTTGCTCATCAGTTGTGGGTAGTTGAATTTCTTCTTCATCATTAGTGGGAGGAACTGGTGTATTATCCTTCTCTTTGTCTGACTTGGTCTCTTCGCTGTCATAGGGTTTGTTAGCCAACTCTAATTGACCTTTGGTTTCTTCATCAACCGGTGACTCCTTAGGTGTGTTAGATGTAGTTCCATATTTTTCTATGAGATCCTTTTTCATTTTCTTTTCCCTTCTTGACATTTTTCTGATCTCAATGTTTGTTGTGATTCTAGACTTAGCTTCCTCATACACTCCAAACCTACTAGCAGTGATGTCAATCGATAATGCTAGCAATGCATTGATAGATTTCAAAGTGAAATCATGATTCATTTCATAACCCATTGGTGCTAGCCATTTTGTTCTTGATTCTACTACCTTTATCATTGAGTGGTCTGTGCTTACCACAAAGCATATGTCATCTTCAAATTTACTTACTAATTCTTTTGGAATTCTGCTTCTTTGTTGCATTTTTGTTTGAAATTCCTTGAAATATGCATTGAACTCCTTGTTCAAATTGTTTCCTAGACTTCTCATCATATCACCAATTTGAGCAGTTATCGGTCTGTCTGATTGCCAGTTAAGTTTTCCAATACCCGGTACATATTTTTGCAAATAGAGGAATGTACATAAAAGTAGTGATTCGTACTTACATGTATTGGACTTCTTTTCTTTTATTGTCTTCATGTTGTCATGTAGTTAGTGTAGTAGTAGCTCAGCAAGATCAACCTGGTGATCTTTCTTCACAATTTTGTAAGCCATGTCCACGGTGCTGCAGGGTACACTATTTGGTCTTCTTGATTGAAATATCTTGTACTTGATCACATGAGTTGCAAATTTTACCACTGGATCTTTGATAGTTGTTATTTTTAGTGCCCTACCATCCCATTGAGCTCCAGTGTTCTTTTCTATGTCGGGACGGGACAAACTTTGAAATGCTTTGGCTTTGTCTATTGTAGGGCACCCAGTAACCCTACTGATAATCTTATTGGTGACCTCAACAGGTTTGTCTAACCAAAATTTTCCATCATGAAATCTGCTCAACATGATTCTTATCCAGTCATTGTGAAATGATTGTGGGAAGTATGTGAAACATCATAACCCTGACTCTTCAATCTTCTTATATTAAGATTTGATCTTACCATCCGGTCCACAGATTTGCTGATAAGCTACTACGGTCTCAAAATCACATACTTCACCGATCTTGTAGTGAATGTAAGACCTAACATCTTCTGTTAACAAAACCTTATCAAGAATGCTAGAAAATGCACCCATATCATCTGTTTGTGCTGTGACCTTAGGATGAGGTTTGAATTTCTCCTCAGAAAAGTGTGTCCTAACAATTAATTCCACTTCCTCCTCAATGTTCTGTGATTTTCTTGCGGTCAAAGATGATGCCATAAATTATTTCTAGGGTTTCGGCAAACAATAGATAACCAGTGTTTGGTAGGCAGATGAACTTACTTGTTATCATCGAAGAAATTATCATCGGTTTGATCTACTATAGCTTTGAATCTATTCTGAAAATTTTAGCTTGAACTCTTCTCTGTAAAATCTCCTTTCTTTGAAATCGCAATGTAACAATGAACTCTATTTCCACATATATATAGGGTTTTTCGATATTCTCACTCAAACTTTGATGCATTAAATGCGTGACCTAACTTTTGGTATGAGATGATTGTCTACTCGGTAATGTCTACAATATCTTTTTCTCAGTTAATATAGAGTTTCTTCATCAGTTTGAACTGTTGTCGGTTAACCTTGTATAGTGATTACCGATGGGTAACCAGCTCACTTTTCATCTTTTACCGACTAGATAATATTTGCAAACTTATAATATATAAACCTTAGTGCATCTTCATTCATGTAGATTTGGTATTTGTACACCATATATAAGGAACTGTATGTAAAATGTGATCATTTAAAATGTTAGTTCCATACATACCTTTGTCATCTTAAGTGGAGGTATCGATGTCACCCAATCCAGTGGATGAGGTTTCACCTGCAGTGTTACTTGACTCAACATTCTCAGTAGATGCCTTCTTCCACATTGTGTTCCTTAACTTTGTAATATCTGTAATGTTATATCCACTCTCAAATATATGGTTTTCATCTGGTGCTCGGTCTCTGCAGTTCTTGCTTACATGACTGACCTTGTGACAGTGCAAACATGCCATTCCTGCATTTGACCAATTTCTTGATTATCCAATCCAACTCTTTCTAAAATAGTTTGCTACAATATGTCCATACTGACCACATGCAGTACAGCTAGTCCATGTATTATAATCACAAACATATGAGTTACCTTATCTCTTTGGTTGATAAGGCTTTCGTTGTAGTTTCTCTTTAGGTGTCTAGACTTGTTTCATTTTTGCCTTACTCTCCCTTGCAGTGTGTCCATGCTTATTACAATTATAACATACTTTCTCCTCAATAGTATTATTAGCAATGTCATTCTTCTTAGCTCTGCATTCATAGGCTAGATGTCCAAACTTACCACAATAATAACAATATCCATTGAATTTAGGAATGACAGGAGGCTTACCTTGTGCTTTGCTTCTACACACATTAGAAGTATGTCCTATTTTTCCACAGTGGTAACATGTCATCACTTTAGGTTTTTGAGTTTGATTGTTGTTGACTTCTTCAGCTTGTTGTGATGATTCTCCTTCACCGGTGTAGCCTATACTAGCTCTACTTTCGAATCTCCTCTGATTAGTCAGAAAATCATCAATCTTTTTAGAGCTGTCCTCAGCTATCTTCATCATCTCATTATGTTGCTTTTGTGTTTTTAATTCATTTCTCATTTTTTCATTATCTTCTCTAAGTGTTGCTACATCTTCAAGTCTTCTTGATAATTCTCCATTTACCTAGTTCATTTCTTGATTTACTATCATCATTTGATTTGATACTTGGAAGTGATGATCAGTGAGTCTTTGGATTTCACTTTCTTTTGCTTGAAGTTGTTCAGTCATCAGTCTTTGGTCTTCAATAGCTAGATTTTGATCTTGTTCATCTTGTCTACCATTGTTCATGATTTCCACCATTCTCACCATTTGAGATTTGTGACTGATTTGAAGTGCTTTCACTTGCTCGGATAGATGCTGATTCTTTTCAGATAATTTAGAGATTATGCTTTCAGATCCATCAGAGATGCTTCTAGAGATTGATCCAATATGATCAAATATGTCATCAATAGGTTATTCATGATAACTAATTTCATTAAGCTAAATTGCAAGATTCTTCCTTGGCTTGTTTATATTGTTCCACAAACATCTGCATTTGTATCTTCTGATTCTCAATAGTCTTGTCAAGCTTGTATCTCTCCATGACTTAGATCTTTTCCCTTCACCGGTTAAACTATTCAACAAGAGAACTATGCTCTGATACCAATTATTGGAATTAGGAGAGATAGGTACTGAGAGGGGAGGGATGAATCAATGCATTCAAAACTTTACTTACAAAACCTTTCTGATCTATAACTGAATACTGTAATAACCGATCAAAATAACTTGAAAATAATTGCATAAATCAATCATCTAGTTAACTTAGGAAAGTAAACAATATGAAATCAATATGACAATCACATACCACAAGTATTTTGGTAACGCAAAAACCCTTGTTAGAAGGTAAAAACTGCGGTGGGGATGACACCCACAAATTCTTCACTACTATAGATAGAAAAGGTTTTCCTGTTAAGGCTACAAGTTTTGATCACTTCTGGTGATCTTACCCTATTAGGAGTAACATATTAGATCAGCTAGATCTACCTAGTTATAGGATTTAAAAACACTATATGAAGTGTGTACTCGGTTAAGAGATTTATACAAAGACTGTTAAGTCTACTCTGTTAAGAGATTTCACAAAAACTCTATCACAATTGTCAGAAAGTAATAGGTAGCTATTTGCTAGTTGAAAAATCAATTGTCTACAATAGATCTATAAGTGCTTATCAAAATATCACCTTATCTGTGATGATTCTCTGCTCTGTTCTGCTTGGTAACCTTGTTTGATTCTGCTCAATCTAAAATCCTATGTACTCTGTTCTACTCACTAAACTGATTGACTTGAAGATAGGTAATTTCTTCAAGTTCTCTGTGATTCATATATATCATTTCAACAACCTCATAAAATGGTGCGAACATATACAATATATAGTGTTATGTTTTGCCGCTTAAGCAAAAATTAGGTTACAAAAAAAAAAATCATAACCCTAAGATCTACGGTGCAAAATAACCTAGATCAACTAATACACATAAGATAATCATTGCATTTAATGAATATCATTTACAATAAATGTTCCTCGATCTTGGTAAAACATTTTATGATCTGTTATAACCATCTGCATAGAATAACGTGTCATTTTTTATTACTATGTCATTTTCTATGATCATCGGTAAACACTGTATAATCTACTCGGTATATACTGTGATGCTCGGTGTTTACTAACTGTCAGTGTCGGTCTCACTGGTGCTTGGTTAACTGTGTGATGCTCAGTGTAAAGGCTTTACTGACTGCTCTGTCTTGGTTCTAGTTACTGACTGTCTCAATATAAATGACCGACTGACTTGTTTACTGTCTTTTGATACTAATGACAACCTTAAATGCTCAATAGAGATTAACAATAATTTTTTAGCCAACATTAACTGACCTTTGATTGTAGTCTCATTCGGTGACTCCTTAGATGAGTCAAATTCATTCCCAAACTTCTCAGATAAAAAATTCTTCATTTTATTTGCTTTCCTTGTCATTTTACTGATGACCAAGCCTATTTTAATTCTATTCTTTGCTTCTTCAAAGGTTCCAAACCTTGTGGCTTTTGTGTCCTTTGGTAATGCTAGCAGTGCCTTAATAGATTTCAAACTAAAATCGTGATCCATTTCATAGCCCATAGGTGCTAGCCATTTTATTCTTGGTTCAAGTGCTTTAATTATAGTGTGGTCGGTGTTCACTAAGAAACAAATTTCCATCTCATATTTTTTGACCAATGAACTCAAAATTATACTTCTTAAATTCATCTTTAATTTAAAATCTTCAAAATAACTATCTATTACATTCTTAGCATTATCTCCCAGACCTTTCATAATCTTAAAAAATTGTGAAGTGATCGGTGTGTCATCTATCCAGTTAGTGTGACCGACAGAGGGAAATAATTTATGGAGATAGAAAAATAAACATACAAGTAATGATCCAAACTTATAGGTATTGGACTTCTATGTCCTGATTGCTTTCATGTTTTCTACAACCTGTCTCAATAGTAGCTCGGCAAGGTCTATTGATGAACCTTCTTTATCAATTTGTGAGCCATGTCGACTACACTACAGGGTACATTATTTAACCTGCTCGACTAAAATATTTTGTACCCAATTATGTGCACTATGAACTTAACTTTGGGATCCATAATAGATGAAATTTTCAGTGCTCTACCATCCTATGTTGTGCCAGTATTCTTTTCAACATTAGCTTGAGATGAGCTTCGAAATGCTTTGGCTTTATCAGTAGTAGGTTAACCAGTAACCCTGCTAATCATTATTTTTGTAACCTTGATTGTTCTATCTAGCTAGAATGTGCCCTCATGATGGCGGCTCAACACAACCCTAATCCATTCATTCTTAAAATTATTTAGGAAATTTAGGGCATTGGTAAGACCAAGTGATTTGACAATTTTGTTCTCTAGTTTCAGTTCTATTTTCTCATTACAAAGTGCCTAATATGCAACATACATATTGAAATCACCTATTTCCCCAATTTTCTAGTGTATGTATGATCATATATCTTCAATTAACAAAACCCTAGGTGGGATGCTTGAAAAAGAACCCACTGAATCCATTTTCAAAGCAACTTCAGGGTGCAACTTATAAGGTGGTTCATTATAGCTTGCTGCCACTATTAAATTAACTTCTTCTTCCACAAATTTAGAAGAACTCACAGTAGATGCCATTTCAACAAACTAGATTTTTTGATAAGTATGAGAAATATGCTAGGTAGGGTTTCAACTTACTCGAAATGTATCAAAGAGTGTGCTCAGTTCGATCTATAGCTGCTTGAATTTTCTTGAAAAATTCTTGCTCGAACTCGCTCTGTGAAATTTTAGCTCTCCTAAATTGCAATGTGAGAAATAAACTCTGTCTTCCGTGTATTTATAGAATTTTTGATATTCTCGATCAAAATAAATGGTTGACCTACTTTCTAGTTCATGACAACTGTCAACTCAGTGATAGCTACAATCTTTCATTAGCTCAGTTAACACAAGACTTCTTTTCTTGGTTGATACTATTATTTGGTTAACCTTGAATAGTGATTACTGATGGGTAACCAATGCTCGGTCTAACTTTTACTGACTATGTAACTTTGTTAGTTCAAAACATATAAACCATAATGAATCTTTATTCATACAAATTTGGTATGTGCACAACATATATAAGGAATTGTATGTAAAATATGATCATTTTGAAATGTCAGTCCCATACATACCTATATCTCCTTAGGTGGAGGTACTGATGTCAACCAATCCAGTGGATGAGGTTTCACTGACAACATTACCTGACTCTGCATTCTCATTAGATGCCTTCTTCCACATGCTCTTCATTTATCTCATGATATTTGAAATAGTGTTTCCACTCTCAAATACATGACCTTCTTCTGGTGCTCAGTCTCTGTAGTCTTTGCTTAAATGACCAACCTTATGACAATGCAAACATGTCATTCAAGTTCTTGTCCAGCTTCTTGATTGTCTAGCCCATCTTTTCCTGTTACCATTTACTGCAACATGCCCTTATCTACCACATGCAACACACTTAGCCCATGTGTTATAATCCAAAACATAAGAATTACCTTGTCTCTTTGGTTGATAGGGCTTGTGTTGTGTCTTCTGCTTAGGAGTCCATAGTTGCTTCATTTTTTCCTTACACTCTCATGCAGTGTGTCCATGTTTATTACAAGTATAACATAACTTATCCTAGTAGTATTTTTATCATTTTGTTTAGCTCTACATTCATAAGCTTGATGACCATACTTTCCACAATAATAGCAATATCCATTCAACTTAGGAGTGACAAGAGGTTTACCTTGTGCTTTTCTTCTACACACATTAGATGTATGTCCCGGTTTGCCATAGTGATAACATGCCAACACTTTAGGTTGCTGATTTTGATTTTTGTTGACCTGTTTAGCTTGTTGTGCTGATTCTCCTTTGTCAATATAGCCTAGTCCAGCTTTGCTTCCAAATCTTCTTTGATTAATCAGAAAATCATCAATCTTATTGGAATTGTTCTCAGTTAGCTTCATCATCTCATTATGTTGTTTTTGTGTCTTTATTTCATTTCTCAGTTTTTCATTCTCTTCTTTGAGTATTACAACATCTTCAAGTCTTCTTGACAATTCTCCATTCACTCAGTTGAATTCTTGATTCACAGTCATCATCTAATTAGATACTTGAAAGTGTCGATCGGTAGTCTTTGTATCTCACTCTCTTTAGCTTGTAGTTCTTCAGTTGTCCATCTTCAATCTTCAATAGCTAGATTCCTTTCTTTCTCAGCCTGTCTAGCATTATTCATTATCTCAACCATTCTCACCATCTGAGATTCTTGACCAATTTGTAGTGCTTTCACTTATTTGGTTAAATGTTGATTCTTCTCAGACAAGTTAGAGATTATACTTTCTGATCCATCAAAAATACTCCCTGAACTAGATCCAATGTGGTCAAATATATCATCAATTACTTCTTCATGGTAGCAAATCTCATTTTGTAGAATAGCTAGGTTCTTCCTTTCAACCAGTAATTTCTTTAGTCCTTCCTTGGCTTACTTATACTGTTCAACAACCATCAGCATCTGAATCTTCTGATTCTCAATAGACTTATCTAACTTATACCTATCCGTGACTTAGATCTTTACCCTTCAGTGATTAAACTATCCAATAAGAGAACTGAGCTCTGATACCAATTGTTGGAATTAGGAGAGATAGGGTACTGAGAGGGGAGGGGTGAATCAGTGCCCACAAAAACTTTAACACATCAACCTTTCAGATCTAAAACACCAAATGATAGTAACCTTGCAGAATAAATTCTATCTATTGCATGTATCATTCATCCATTCAACTTGTAAAATTAAATAACATGAAATCAACAATATAAAAGTCCCATAACACAAGTATTTTGGTAACGTAGAAACCCTTGTTAGAAGGTAAAAACTGAGGTGGGGATGACACCCACAAATTCTTCACTACTGTAGATAGAAAAGATTTTCCTATTAGGGCTACAAGTTTTGATCACTTATAGTTATCTTACCCTATTAGGAGTAACATATTAGATTAGCTAGATCTACCAAGTTATAGGATTTTAGCAACACTACTTGAGTGTGCACTCAGTTAAGAGATTTACAAAAAGACTGTCAAGTCTACTCTATTAGGAGATTTTACTAAAACTCTATTACAATGATTAGAAAGCAATAAGTAACTATCTGCTAATGACAACTCAAATTTTCTGATACAGATTAGTAAAGTACTGAATATATGTCACCTTTAATCTGATGAATCTCTGCTCTGAACTACTCAGTTAGCCTGATCTGATTCTACTCAATTTGATTTCCTCCGAATACTATTCTACTATGTCAACTGATAATCTTGAGCATTGGATAGTGTTTCAAGTGCTTCTTTGCTCATACAACATTTCACATAAAAAATGCTGCAACATACAAATATATAGCATACTAATTTATGCCACTTATACAAAATTAGGTTTCAACAACTTAGAGAAAAACCCTAAGATATACAATGTACAAAAATAACATAGATCTAACATTTAAAAATGATCCTCAATCTTGGTAAAACATTTTTTGATTCTGTTGTAACCGTTTGCATATAAGAATGTGACATTCCTGAATAATATTCCATTTTCTATGATCCTCAGTAAACACTGTATAAAATGCTCAGTGATTATACTGATGCTCGGTGTTTATTGTCACTCGGTGTTGGTGTCTGATGCTTGGTAAAACTGTCTAGTGCTCGGCTTGAAGACTTAACCGACTAGCTTGTATTGCTTATAGTTACCGACTAGGTTCATAAAAGTAACCGACCGATGTCTTTGACTTCCTTTGATACTAATGAAAATCATTAATGCTCAATAGAGATAACAATCTCCCCCTTTGGCATTAGTATCAAAACTTGAGTGTATATAGACCTTATTTCACAAAACTTATATCTCCGCCATATACATATACATATCAAAAAAATTCTATATACTCCCCCTCGGTGCATGCTATAGTAATGTGTAGTATACTTAGAAAAAAATTACATATTTGGTATAGACATTTTATCCTCCTTTAACTTCATCTTCTATATACATGTTTCCCCCCTTTTTGATATTAATGCCAAATAGAAAAAGTGTATACTTACAACTTGTCAAAAATGTGCTAATGGGTTTTCTTCAACTACTCCAAGAGGTTTTCCAATTCCTCTTTCAAGTTGGTGATAGCAATGTGCTCAAGACCGACTTATGCATGCATGTCAAATGTGTTGTCCAACATAGAAATCTTTGGTGTTGCAAAAAGCGTTTGTGCCCTGATAATATGTTTCTCAAAACATTTTAGGTATGGAAGGAGTTATATCTGTAACTTAGTAACCTGATCAGTTATCTACTCTTCTTGCTTCTTGAGATCTGCTATCAACCGCCTGAGTTCTTGAACTTTGAGTATATGCTTTGAAAAATCTTGTGGCTTAGTTGTAGCTGCATTTACACTGACTAAGATTTCATTCTCAAATTGTTTAATCTTTCATTGATCTCTATAGTGAATGTTTCGACAGTGCATAGCTTAAACAAGATTTGGCAAATAAAATTAGTAATACACTGAATCTTAGTTATTACCTCTGAAAGTTTAACCTTGTTAATAGCCACTTCTTGGCTGATTCTCTAGGCAAGTTTATCTTGAGTCTTGGACTCTGCCCTTTCCTCTATCCTTTTATCAACTTCAATATCTAGTTCATTTATCTTCTTGGTAAGTGTTGCAAGTTGATCCATGATAGGAGTATCTTCATCTATGTTCACATTAGGTACTACCTGTTGTAAGATATCCTAAACATTTTCTAATACTTCCTTGTTCTTATTCTCTTGCTTCAACTTCTCTTGTGTTGCTTTTCTTGTACATAATTCCCCATATTTTCTTAATTCCTCAGGGCTAAGGGTCCTCGAGTCAGAGTTAGGTATCACAATGACTTCATCTAGAGTGACTCGCCCTTTTCCTTTCTTCTTCTTCTTCTTCTCCGGTGCAAGTGGTGACTTCTTGGCAATGGTGACAATAGCTTTGTCTTCTGCCCTCGGAGTGTTCTACCTAGTTGACACAATATCTTCATTCTTCTACTCCTCGATAACCTGTGTGTAGGTTGAATGAGGTGGAGCCTCAGATGTGGTTTCAAGTGGGGTAGCCTTAGTTGCCTTAGGCTCTTCTTGTGCCTTCATTTCTATTTCAGTAGCCTCTTTTCATTCAGGCTCATTTGTCTCTATAGGTATCTCGGTGCTTTGTTCCCCTGTTGTATCTTTAGGTTGCTCAGGGTTTGAGCCATCAGGTTTTTCTTGAGATAGAATTGCTACGTCTTTAACAAGTACATGAAGCTCACCTAGTAGTGATGGAAATGCACACTCGGTAACTTGTGCTTTATCATGTGTTTTGTCTTGTGCATTATTCACATCATCATCTTCATCCATGTCATCAGGATCACCATTTTTGATGTCCATAATGAGTAGATCCTTGTCATTTGTATCCTCAATCTGAATCACTTTAGGATTCGATGCATCTTGTGAACTGTTCTTGATTTCTTGACCAATTGTTGCATCAATTACCTCAGTAAGTGATACCTTTGACTCTTTATTCTTCTTTGCTACATTATCCTCAATGAATATTACTTTACCTTTTGAATTATGTCTCTTTTTAGAAAAATTTTGAAAAGCAAATTTCTCATTATGCTCTCTGACAGCCAAAAGTGAACTCCAGATAAGTTGACTAGACTCATCAAGATCTGCCATATTCTCATCTATTATTTGCATAGCTCGATGCTTGACTTTGAATCTCTGCACATAAGTATCCATAAGCTCTTTAATCTCATCAAGAGATAATTCTAGTGCAATTGATACAAGGGCTTGTTCCCTCATCCTCTTCTCGGTGTCCAAGGCATATGACCACTTTTGATTTATTCAGTCCTCTAATGTCTTGGGCAGTGATAATTCAAACTCTAATGGAACTCGTTTGAAGCATATCATCATATGGATGACTGCTTCCACAATTTTGTTTTGGTCTTCATTTGACATGCTATCAAACTTACTAAGTTTCGGATCTGCAAGATTTCCATTCTTGATTATGTCTGTAGATACCTCATCAATTGACCTATTCTTATTACTAACAACCTTGAATTGATCATTGTCATCTTCATCATCCTCAAGGTCTTCTCTATTTCTTATCAATTTTCTCCTTTTCTTTGGTGCCTCTGCTACAGCCTTGGGTCCTTTCTTTACATAAGTCTTTATTAGTGTAGCAACCTTTCATTTTAGTACCTTCAAAACTACCTTCTTCTGTGATGGTGAAGTTGTAGTTGATGACCTTTTGCGTGCACCTGTTTGCACTGGAAACTGCCTCTACTTTGGAGCTTGAGTGGGAGAAACCGATGTTGGTTCTTGTTCTTCTTTAGACTCATTTTCTTCACTATCATATGGTTTGTCAGCCAACATTAACTGACCTTTGGTTGGAGTCTCAATCGGTGACTGCTTAGATGAGTTAGATTCATTCCCAAACTTCTCAGATAAAAACTTCTTCATTTTCTTTTCTTTCCTTGTCATTTTATAACCAAGCCTATTTTAATTCTAGTCTTAGCTTCTTCAAAGGTTCCAAACATTTTGGCCTTTGTGTCCTTCGGTAATGCTAGCAGTGCCTAAATAGATTTCAAAGTGAAATCATGATGCATTTCATAGCCCATAGGTGCTAGCCTTTTTATTCTCAACTCAACTACTTTAATTATAGTGTGGTCGATGTTCACTAAGAAACAAATGTCCATCTCATATTTTTTGACCAATGAACTCAGAATTCTACTTCTTAAATTCATCTTTATCAATTTTTGAGCCATGTGGAATGCGCTACAGGGTACGTTGTTTAACCTGCTCAACTAAAATATTTTGTACCCAATTATGTGCGTTACGAACTTAACTTTGGGATCCATAATAGATGAAATTTTTAGTGCTCTAGTGTCCCATGTTGGGCCAGTATTATTTTCAACATCAGCTCAAGATGAGCTTTGAAATGCTTTGGCTTTATTGGTAGTAGGGTAACCAGTAACCCTGCTAATCGTTCTTTTTGTAACCTTGATTGGTCTATCTAGCCAAAATGTGCCCTCATGATAGCGGCTCAACACAACCCTAATCCATTCATTCTTAAAATTCTTCGGGAAATTTAGGGCATTGGTAAGACCAAGTGATTCAATAATTTTGTTCTCTAGTTTCAGTTCTATTTTCTCATTACAAAGTGCCCGATATGCAACATACATATCAAAATCACCTATTTCCCCAATTTTCTAGTGTATGTATGATCGTATATCTTTAGTTAACAAAACCCTAGATGGGATGCTTGAAAAAGCACCTACTGAATCCATTTTCAAAGCAACTTTAGGGTGCAACTTCTAAGGTGGTTCCTTGTAGCTTGATGACACTACTAAATTAACTTCTTCCACAACTTTAGAAGAACTTTCTATAGATGCCATTTCAACAAACAAGGTTTTTTGATAAGTACGAGAAATATGCTCGGTAGGGTTTCAACTTACTCAACATGTATCGAAGAGTGTGCTCGGTTTGATCTGTAGCTGCTTGAATTTTCTTGAAAGATTCTTGCTCGAACTCACTCTATGAAATTTTAGCTCTCTGAAATCATAATGTGAAAAATAAACTCTGTCTTCCGCATAGTTATACAATTTTTGATATTCCCACTCAAAAATTTATGCAATAAATTCTTGGCCTACTTTCCAGTTCATTACAACTGTCAGCTCGGTGACAGCTACAATCTTTCATTAGCTCGGTTAACACAAGAATTCTTTTCTTAGTTGATACTATTATTCGATCAACCTTGAATAGTGATTACTGACAAGTAACCAATGCTCGGTCTAAATTTTACCGACTATGTAACTTTGTTAGCTCAAAGCATATAAACCACAATGCATCTTTATTCATGCAGATTTGGTATGTGCACAAAATATACAAGGAACTTGTAAAATGTGATCATTTTGAAATGTCTATCCCATACATACCTATATCTCCTTAGGTGGAGGTACTGATGTCACCCAATCCAGTGGATGAGGTTTCACCGATAGCATTACTTGACTCTACATTCTCATTAGATGCCTTCTTCCACATGCTATTCCTTTATTCTCATGATATCTACAATAGTGTTTCCACTCTCAAATACACGACCTTCTTTTGGTGCTCGGTCTCTGTAGTCTTTCCTTAAATAACCATCCTTATGACAATGCAAACATGCCATTCCAGTGCTTGTCCAACTTCTTGATTGTCCAACCCATCTTTTCCTATTACAATTTACTATAATGTGTCCATATCTACCACATGAAACACACTTAGCCCATGCGTTATAATCCCAAACATAAGAATTACCTTGTCTCTTCGGTTGATAGGGCTTGCATTGTGTCTTATGCTTAGGAGACCATACTTGCTTCATTTTTGCCTTACACTCTCATGCAGTGTGTCCATGTTTATTACAAGTATAACATAACTTCTCCACAATAATATTGTTATCATTCTATTTAGCTCTACATTCATAAGCTTGATGACCATACTTTCCACAATAATAGCAATATCCATTGAATTTAGGAGTGACAGGAGGTTTACCTTGTGCTTTGCTTCTACACACATTAGATGTATGTCTCGATTTTCCACAGTGATAACATGTCAACACTTTAGGTCTCTGATTTCAATTTTTGTTGACTTGTTCAGCTTGTTGTGATGATTCTCCTTCATCGGTATAGCCTTGTCCAACTTTTCTCCCAAATCTTCTTTGATTAATCAAAAAATCATCAATCTTCTTGGAATTCTTCTCAGTTGGCTTCATCATCTCATTATGTTGTTTTTGTGTCTTTATTTCATTTCTCAATTTTTCATTCTCTTCTCTGAGTATTGCAACATCTTCAAGTCTTCTTGACAATTATCCATTCACTTGGTTGACTTCTTGATTCACAGTCATCATCTAATTAGATACTTGAAAGTGTCGATTAGTAGTCTTTGTATCTCACTCTCTTTAGCTTGTAGTTGTTCAGTTGTCTGTCTTTAGTCTTCAATAGCCAAATTCCTTTCTTGCTCAACCTGTCTAGCATTATTCATTATTTCAACCATTCTCACCATCTGAGATTCTTGAATGATTTGTAGTGCTTTCACTTCTTTGGTTAAATGTTGATTCTTCTCAGACAAGTCAGAGATTATAATTTCAGATCCATTAGAAATACTCCCTGAACTAGATCCAATGTGGTCAAATATATCATCAATTGCTTCTTCATGGTAGCCAATCTCATTTTGTAGAATAGCTAGGTTCTTCCTTTCAACCAGTAATTTCTTCAGTCCTTCCTTGGCTTGCTTATATTGTTCAACAAACATCTGCATCTGAATCTTTTGATTCTCAATAGACTTATCCAACTTATACCTCTTCATGACTTAGCTCTTTACCCTTCAGTGATTAAATTGTCCAATAAGAGAACTGAGCTCTCATACCAATTGTTGGAATTAGGAGAGATAGGGTACTGAGAGGCGAGGGGTGAATCATTTCCCACAAACACTTTAACACATCAACCTTTTAGATCTAAAACACCAAATAGTAATAACCTTACAAAATAACTTGTATCTAATGCATGTATCATTCATCCATTCAACTTGTAAAAGTAAATAAAATGAAATCAACAATATAACAGTCCAATAACATAAGTATTTTGGTAATGTAGAAACCCTTGTTAGAAGGTAAAAACTATGGTGGGGATGACACCCACAAATTCTTCACTACTTCAGATAGAAAAGGTTTTCCTATTAGGGCTACAAGTTTTGATCACTTCTGGTGATCTTATCCTGTTAGGAGTAACATATTAGATCAGCTAGATCTACCTAGTTATAGAATTTTAGCAACACTACTTGAGTGTGCACTCGGTTAAGAGATTTACAAAAGGACTGTCAAGTCTACTCTGTTAGGAGATTTTACCAAAAATCTATTACAATGATTAGAAAGCAATAGGTAACTATCTGCTAATGACAACTCAAATTTTTTGATACAGATCAATAAATTACTGAATATATATCACCTTTCCTATGATGAATCTCTACTCTGAACTGCTCGGTTAGCCTGCTCTGATTCTGCTCAATCTAATTTCTTCTAAATATTGTTATGCTCTGTCAACTGATAATCTTGAGGGTTGGCTAGTGCTTCAAGTGTTTCTTTGCCTATACATCAGTTCACATAAAAAATGATGTAACATACAAATATATAGCATACTACTTTATGCCGCTTATACAAAATTAGGTTTCAACAACTTAGAGAAAAACACTAAGATCTACGGTGTACAAAAATAACCTAGATCTAACATTTAAAAATGATCCTCGATCTTGGTAAAATATTTTTTGATTCTGTTGTAACCATTTGCATAGAATAATGTGCCATTCCTGAATACTATGCCATTTTTTGTGATCCTCGGTAAACACTGTATAAACTGCTCGGTGTTTACTATCACTCGGTGTCGGTGTCTGATGCTCAATAAAACTATCTGGTGCTCGGTATGAAGACTTAACTGACTGGCTTGTATTGCCTACAGTTACCGACTGGGTTCATAAAAGTAACCAACCGATGTCTTTGACTTCCTTTGATACTAATGACAATCATTAATTCTCAATAGAGATAACAATCTCCCCCTTTGGCATTAGTATCAAAACTTGAGTGTATATAGACCTTATTTCTCAAAACTTATATCTCTGCCATATACATATACATATCAAAAAAATTCTAAATACTCCCCCTCGGTGCATGCTCTGGTAATGTGTAGTATACTTCAAAAAAAGTTACATATTTGGCATAGACATGTTATCCTCCTTTAACTTCATCTTCTATATACATGTTTTCCCCCTTTTTGATATTAATGCCAAATAGAAAAAGTGTATACTTACAACTTGTCAAAAATGTGCTGATGGGTTTTCTTCAATGACTCCAAGAGGTTTTCCCATTCCTCTTTCAAGTTGGTGAGAACAATGTGCTCAAGACCGACTTTTGCATGCATGTCAAATGTGTTGTGAAACATAGAAATATTTGTTGTTGCAACAAGCATTTGTGCCCTGACAATATATTTCTCAAAAAATTTTAGGTATGGAAGGAGTTATGTCTGTAACTCAGTAACCTGATAAGTTATCTGCTCTTTTTTCTTCTTGAGATCTGCTATCAACCGCCTGAGTTCTTATACTCTAAGTATATGCTTTGAAAAAGATTGTGGCGAGGTTGTAGCTGCATTTGCACTGACTGAGATTTCATTCTCAAATTGTTTAATATTTTCACTGATCTCTGCAGTGAATGTTCTGATAGTGCATAGCTTAAACAAGATTTCACAAATAGAATTAGTAATACATTGAATCTCAGTTATTACCTTTGAAATTTTAACCTTGTTAATAGCCACTTCTTGGCTGATTCTCTCAGCAAGTTTATCTTGAATCTTGGACTCTACCCTTTCCTCTATTCTTTTATCAGGTTCAATATCTAGTTCATTTATCTTCTCGGTAAGTGTTGCAAGTTGATCCATGATCAGAGTATCTTCATCTATGTTCACCTCAGGTACTACCTATTATAAGATATCCCAAACATTTCTAATATTTCCTTATTGTTATTCTCTTGCTTCAACTTCTCTTGTGTTGCTTTTCTTGTTCATAATTCCCCATATTTTCTCGATTCCTTGGGGCTAAGGGTCCTCGGGTCATAGTCAGGTATCACAATGACTTCATCTAGAGTGAACGGCCCTTTTCCTTTCTTCTTCTTCTTCTCCAATGCAAGTGGTGACTTCTTGGCAATGGTGACAATAGCTTTCTCTTTTTCCCTCAGATTGTTCTACCTGGTTTACACACTATCTTCCTTCTTCTACTCCTCAGTAACCTGTGTGCTAGTTGAATGAGGTGGAGCCTCAGATGTGGTGTCAGGTGGGGTTTCCTTAGTTGCCTTAGGCTCTTCTTGTACCTTTGTTTCTATTTTAGTAACCTCTTTTCCTTCAGGCTCATTTGTCTCTATAGGTATCTCGGTGCTTTGTTCTCATGTTGTATCTTTAGGTTTCTCAATGCCTGAGCCATTGGGTTGTTCTTGAGATAGAATTGCTATGACTTCAACAAGTACATGAAGCTCACCCGGTAGTGATGGAAATGCACACTCATTAACTTGTGCTTAATCATGTGTGTTGTCTTGTGCATTATTCACATCATCATCTTCATCCCTGTCATTAGGATCACCATTTGTGATGTCCTCAATGAGTACATCCTTGTCATTTGTATCCTTAATCTAAATCACTTCAGGATTCGGTGCATCCTGTGAACTATTCTTGATTTCTTGACCAATTGTTGCATCAATTACCTCAATAAGTGATACCTTTGACTCTTTATTCTTATTTGCTACATTATCCTCAATGAATATTCCTTTAAGTTGACTAGACTCATCAAGATCTGCCATATTCTCATCTATTATTTGCATAGCTCAGTGCTTGACTTTGAATCTCTACACATAAGTATCCATAAGCTCTTTAATCTCATCAAGAGATAAGTCTGGTGCAATCGATACAAGGGCTTGTTCCCTCATCCTCTTCTCGGTGTCCAAGGCATATGACCACTTTTGATTTATTCTATCCTCTAATGTCTTGGGCAGTGATAATTCAAACTCTAATGGAACTCATTTGAAGCGTATCATCATCTAGATGACTGCTTCTACAATTTTGTTTTGGTCTTCATTTGACATGCTATCAAACTTACTAAGTTCTAGATCTGCAAGATTTCCATTCTTGATTATGTCTATAGAAACCTCATCAATTGACCTATTCTTATTACTGACAACCTTGAATTGATCGTTGTCATCTTCTTCATCCTCAAGGTCTTCTTTATTTCTTATCAATTTTCTCCTTTTCTTTGGTGCCTCTACTATATCCTTGGGTCCTGTCTTTACATAAGTCTTTGTTGGTGTAGTAGCCTTTCATTTTTTTGCCTTCACAGCTACCTTCTTCTATGGTGGTGAAGCTGTAGTTGATAACCTTGTGCGTGCACTTGTTTGCACTGGCAATTGCCTCTTCTTTGGAGCTTGAGTGGGAGAAACTGATGTTGGTTCTTATTTTTCTTTGAACTTGTTTTCGTTAGATTCATTCCCAAACTTCTCAGATAAAAACTTATTCATTTTCTTTTCTTTCCTTGTCATTTTACCGATGACCAAGCCTATTTTAATTCTAGTCTTAGCTTCTTCAAAGGTTCCAAACCTTGCGGCCTTTGTGTCCTTTGTTAATTCTAGGAGTGCCTTCATAGATTTCAAACTGAAATCATGATCCATTTCATAGCGCATAGGTGCTAGCCATTTTATTCTTGGCTCAAATGCTTTAATCATTCTTTTTGTAACCTTGATTGGTCTATCTAGCCAGGATGTGCCCTCATGATAGCAGCTCAACAAAACCCTAATCGATTCTTTCTTAAAATTCTTCACAAAATTTAGGGCATTGGTAAGACCAAGTGATTCAACAATTTTGTTGTTTGGTTTCAGTTCTATTTTCTCATTACAAAGTGTCTGATACGCAACATACATATCAAAATCACCTATTTCCAAAATTTTCCAGTGTATGTATGATCATATATCTTTAGTTAACAAAACCCTAGATGGGATGCTTGAAAAGGCACCTATTGAATCCATTTCAACAACTTAGAGAAAAACCCTAAGATCTAAGGTGTACAAAAATAACCTAGATCTAACATTTAAAAATGATCCTCGATCTTGGTAAAACATTTTTTGATTCTGTTGTAACCATTTGCATAGAAGAATGTGTCATTCCTGAATACTATGCCATTTTCTGTGATCCTCAGTAAACACTGTATAAACTACTCAGTGATTATACTGATGCTCGGTGTTTATTGTCACTCGGTGTCAATGTATGATGCTCGGTAAAACTGTCTGGTGCTTGGTATGAAGACTTAACTGACTGGCTTGTATTGCTTACAATTATCGACTGGGTTCATAAATGTAACCGACTGATGCCTGTGAGTTCCTTTCATACTAATGACAATCATTAATGCTTAATAGAGATAAAAATCTCCCCCTTTGGCATTAGTATCAAAACTTGAGTGTATATAGAGCTTATGTCTCAAAACTTATATCTCTGCCATATACATATACATATCAAAAAAATTCTAAATACTCCCCCTCGGTGCATGCTCCGGTAATGTGTAGTATACTTAGAAAAATTTACATATTTGGCATAGACATGTTATCCTCCTTTAACTTTATCTTCTATATACATGTTTTCCCCCTTTTTGATATTAATGCCAAATACAAAAAGTGTATACTTACAACTTGTCAAAAATGTGTTGATGGGTTTTCTTCAACGACTCCAAGAGGTTTTCCCATTCCTCTTTCAAGTTGGTGAGAGAAATGTGCTCAAGACCGACTTTTGGATGCATGTCAAATGTGTTGTCCAACATAGAAATCTTTGGTGTTGCAAAAAGCATTTGTGCCCTAACAATATGTTTCTGAAAAAAATTTAGGTATGGAAGGAGTTATGTCTTTAACTCAGTACCCTAATCAGTTATCCGCTCTTCTTGCTTCTTGAGATCTGCTATCAACCTTCTGAGTTCTTGAACTCTGAGTATATGATTTGAAAAATATTGTGGCTCAGTTGTAGCAACATTTTCATTGACTAAGATTTCATGCTCGAACTCGCTCTGTCAAATTTTAGCTCTCCTAAATCGCAATGTGAGAAATAACCTATGTCTTCTGCGTATTGATAGAATTTTTGATATTCCTGCTCAAAATAAATGCTTGACCTACTTTTTGGTTCATGAAAACTATCAGCTCAGTGACAGTTACAATCTTTCATCATCTCGATTAACACAAGACTTCTTTTCTCAGTTGATACTATTATTCGGTTAACCTTGAATAGTGATTACCGACGGGTAACCAATGCTTGGTCTAAATTTTACCGACTATCTAACTTTGTTAGCTCAAAATATATAAACCATAATGCATCTTTATTCATGCAGATTTGGTATGTGCACAACATATATAAGGAACTATATGTAAAATGTGATCATTTTGAAATGTCAATCCCATACATACCTATATCTCCTTAGGTGGAGGTACTAATGTCACCCAATTTAGTGGATAAGGTTTCACTGACAATATTACTTGACTTTGCATTCTCATTAGATGCCTTCTTCCACATGCTATTCCTTATTCTCATGATATCTGTAATAGTGTTTCCACTCTCAAATACATGAACTTCTTCTGGTGCTCGGTCTCTGTAGTCTTTGCTTCAATGACCGACCTTATGACAATGCAAACATGCCATTCCAATGCTTGTCCAGCTTCTTGATTGTCTAGCCCATCTTTTCCTATTATAATTTATTGCAATATGCCCATATCTACCACATGCAACACACTTATCCCATGTGTTATAACCCCAAACATAAGAATTACCTTGTCTCTTCAGTTGATAGGGCTTGCATTGTGTCTTATGCTTAGGAGTCCATACTTGCTTCATTTTTGCCTTACACTCTCATGCAGTGTGTCCATGTTTATTACAAGTATAATATAACTTCTCCATAGTAGTATTGTTATCATTCTATTTAGCTCTACATTCATAAGCTTGATGACCATACTTTCCATAATAATAGCAATATCCATTGAACTTAGGAGTGATAGGAGGTTTACCTTGTCCTTTGCTTCTACACACATTAGATGTATGTCCTAGTTTGCCACAGTGATAACATGTCAACACTTGAGATCTCTGATTTTGATTTTTGTTGACCTATTCAGCTTGTTGTGATGATTCTCCTTCGCCGGTATAGCCTAGTCCAACTTTGCTTCCAAATCTTCTTTGATTAATTAAAAAATCATCAATCTTCTTGGAATTGTTCTGAGTTAGCCTCATCATCTCATTATGTTGTTTTTGTGTTTTTATTTCATTTCTCAGTTTTTCATTATCTTCTCTGGGTATTGCAACATCTTCAAGTCTTCTTGACAATTCTCCATTCACTCGGTTGACTTCTTGATTCACAGTCATCATCTGATTAGATACTTGAAAGTGTCGATCGGTAGTCTTTGTATCTCACTCTCTTTAGCTTGTAGTTGTTCAGTTGTCTATCTTCAGTCTTCAATAGCTAGATTCCTTTCTTGCTCAGCCTATCTAGCATTATTCATTATTTCAACCATTCTCACCATCTGAGATTCTTGACCAATTTGTAGTGCTTTCACTTCTTTGGTTAAATGTTGATTCTTCTCAGACAAGTCAAAGATTATACTTTCAGATCCATCATAAATACTCCCTAAACTAGATCCAATGTGGTCAAATATATCATCAATTTCTTCTTCATGGTAGCCAATCTCATTTTATAGAATAGCTAGGTTCTTCCTTTCAACCAGTAATTTCTTCAGTCCTTCCTTGGCTTGCTTATACTATTCAACAAACATCTGCATCTAAATCTTCTAATTCTCAATAGAATTATCTAACTTATACCTCTCCATGACTTATATCTTTACCCTTCAGTGGTTAAACTATCCAATAAGAGAACTAAGCTCTGATAGCAATTGTTGGAACTAGGAGAGATAGGGTACTGAGAGGTGACTCATTGCCCACAAAAACTTTAACACATCAACCTTTCAGATCTAAAACACCAAACAGTAGTAACCTTGCAAAATAACTTGTATCTAATGCATGTAGCATTCATCCATTCAACTTGTAAAAGTAAATAACATGAAATCAACAATATAACAGTCCCATAACACAAGTACTTTTGTAATGCAGAAAACCTTATTAGAAGGTAAAAACTGTGGTGGGGATGACACCCACAAATTCTTCACTACTGCAGATAGAAAAGGTTTTCCTGTTAGGGCTACAATTTTTTATCACTTCTGGTGATCTTACTCTTTTAGGAGTAACATATTAGATCAGCTAGATCTATCTAGTGATAGGATTTTAGAAACACTACTTGAGTGTGCACTCCATTAAGACATTTACAAAAAGACTGTCAAGTCTACTCTGTTAGGAGATTTTACCAAAACTCTATTACAATTATTAGAAAGCAATATGTAACTATCTGCTAATGATAACTCAAATTGTTTGATATAGATCAATAAAGTATTGAATATATATCACCTTTACTGTGATGAATCTCTGCTCTGAACTGCTTGGTTAGCCTGCTCTGATTCTACTCAATCTGATTTCCTTTGAATACTATTTTTCTCTATCAACTAATAATCTTGAGGGTTGGCTAGTGCTTCAAGTGCTTCTTTGCTCATACATAAGGTCACATCAAAAATGATGTAACATACAAATATATAGCATACTACTTTATGCCACTTATACAAAATTAGGTTTCGACAACTTAGAGAAAAACCCTAAGATCTACGGTGTACAAAAATAACCTAGATCTAACATTTACAAATGATCCTCGATCTTGGTAAAATGTTTTCAGATTCTTTTGTAACCATTTTCATAGAAGAATGTGTCATTGTTGAATACTATGTCACTTTCTGTGATCATCGGTAAACACTGTATAAACTGCTCGGTGATTATACTGATGCTCAGTGTTTACTATCACTCGATGTTGGTGTTTGATGCTCAATAAAACTATCTGGTGCTTGGTATGAAGACTTAATCAACTGGCTTGTATTGCTTACAATTACTGACAGGGTTCATAAAAGTAACTGACCCATGTCTTTGACTTCCTTTGATACTAATGACAATCATTAATTCTCAATAGAGATAACATTTGATTTAGTTGTAGCTTGTACCATTTGACGACAAATATAACTAATTTGAAGGAATTAAAGTTGCACTCAAGTATATCATCCAATTTTCCATAGTATCAATTTTCAGACTCTAGAGGATGTAAGTCGTTTCTAGAAGAAATATTAGTGACCTGAAAGACTGCACTTATCCTAGAATCACATGTTTTCTTCGTGTCATCCAACTTTTTGATGTGAAATTTATGGCCATGGTAGTACATAGCTTTGTGGTTATTGACCTACAATTTTTCAAACATGTCAAAATTATTTGCATCGATCTGTGAGTTGATATTAAACATATGGGTCATGATAAATAAATGCATACGTACCTTTCTACCTCTTAAACCATATGCTAGATCAATTACCATTGGCATAACATCAAAATCTCCATTATGATGAGCTTCTTTAACTATTGAAGCAACACCTTCAAGTGTTAAGGAGCGACCATTTTGTTGAGATCGTTCAATCCATACCATCATCCAATCAAGATTATTTGTAATATATAAATGTAGTGCATCCCACTCATGAACAACTGTATAAAATAAATAGACCACTTAGAAACAACTTATATTAAAAATTTATAAGAATAAATTAACTAAAATAATATCTTATAATTACCTCTAACTTTCCTCAATCTACCTTTCCTCATCAAGTACTCTCCTTTGAATTTGTTAATGGAGTTGGGATCCCAAATGCAATTTACATGGATATTGGCTACAAACTTGGGAAGATATTAAATGTACACCATGGTATAGTATACCATATATCCCTCCACCATAGAACCCTCATGACATGCTCTTTGTCAAACCAAGCCCTTCAAAAATTCAAGTGCCTCTCAACCATCCACATTGACCTAGTTGGTACAGGTCCACATAATTCAATCTCCTCAACTGGATGTGTGAGGTAGTGTTCTTGTGCATTGAAAAAATTTGAACGTAGATACTTTTTCATTTCACACATAGGCTGAGGAATTTTTCTCTTCCAATGTTTTATATCTTTTTTATCAATTTCTTTAGATGAAAACCACCTAGAAGAGATTCAACACGCAAAAAAATATAAAGGAGACTTTACAAAAATTATACAATAAATTTCCTTATAAAAGTAAAGCAAGACACAAATATAATATCTATACAAAAAATCTAAGAAATAAAACTTCTAACCTCATATATTTTCTAGTATCATATATAACTTGTTTGACACTAATGTCGAAGTGGTGTGGAAGAGATAGAGGTAGAACATACTACAATAATTATAAAATAATCTTTTCAATATATTATAAAATAATACAATGAAAAGTACATAAAAATTTACAAATATATTGTAAATAGAGAAGAACATGACTTGCCTTGACACAGGTATGCCAATCATGCATTTTCAACCCTGGCCCAAAATCACCTTTCTTTGATATGAGACTACTTATGTTTGCAACAAATCCTATGGGAAATTTAGTTTTTTGTATGGCTTCTTTTATGACATCACTTTGTTGTTGAGTTAATAACCAAGGAAGGGCACTCATATTAATTTAGTCTCCATTGCTATTTGATTCAATGAAAAAATTCAATGCATGATTGGATTCATGAATGTCATTACAAATTTTGAAATTTTTTTCTTATCACGCCTTCCATCCAATATTTTCTAGTATCTTTGTTACATTGTTTCCAATATGCATAGCATCAAATAAATACATGATTGGGAGGTTCTCATAGTATGACAACCTTCTAAATTGTCTAGGACATCTTTTTGGTCCTATTGACAGTTGGTCATCAATGCTTTGATGACCTTCACAAACATTAATTACATCATTAGTAAACAAAATACTATATCCAAATATAAATTTTAAACAAAAACCATCAAATGGAATGACATTACCTCAATGATTTATTCTATTGTATTCCAACTTCCATAGGTGAGGTGTCATTCTTTGCGACTGTGATGTTGTCTCTCCTTTCCTATTTAAAATATGTTTTTTGGTAATTCGATACTTATGATTTTTGTGGAGAAAGTGCCTATGCTCATCAAACACCTGCTTTCCTAAATTTTGTGAATGATGAGATTTCATCTTTGGACCACAAACTGGACATGCAAATTTTCCTTTTGTTTGAAGACCTACAAGATCATATATAATTGGATGAAATATCTTAATTTTGATATTTACAATTATCATGCGCAACTTAAACATACAAAAAAAATGTGTTAGCACTATAACATACCAAAAATATGTGTTAACAGTTTTACATACGAAAAAAATATGTTAGCCCAAGGGCATCATGTATTGTCCATACAAGCATTGCATGGAATTGGAATTGTCTTTGTCCTATTAGTCTAGAGATGTCATACATAGTGACCCCATTCCATAACTCCAACAACTCATCAATAAGGGGCTTAATATATGCATTCATATCTTTCACTTGGTACTTACCTATTTGAATGAACAAAACATTACATAATTATTATGACCATTTTGATGCAGTGTTTATAAATTAATTTACATGGCTATTAAATAAAGAAATACCTAGTACAATCATTACCAACATTATGTGCTCCCTCTTTACAGATATCCAAGGAGGAATGTTATTGTTAATAACAAAAACATGCTAGACTGAGTAAATTGATCTCATCTTTCCAAATGGATTGACACTGTTTGTTGCCAATGAAAGCTTGAGATTACAAGGTTCTTGTTTAAAGAGTAGCCAAGTATCTTCTATGTCCTTAAATGTAGAACCATTTTTAGGCATTCACATAATGTCATCTTGACTTCTATTGTGTGTATGGTAATCCATAAATTGTACCAAGCTAGTGCACCTGAATAATCGTTGCAGATGTGGAATAATGAGAATGTACCAAAGAACCTTGTGAGGCACCCTTTTTGTTGTTCGATCTAATTGATATCTACTAATGTGACAATCAAGGCATTCTTTTTCTAATTCATGTTGTTTATGATATATAATATGATCATTGGGATATGCATGTATTGTTTGATACTCCATTCCAATATCTTTCATAATGGCAGATAATTCTTGGTACAATCAAGGTAGAATGTTTGATGGTGGTAACAAACACTCACATATCAACCTATGGAAAAAAATAAAATTTATTAATATAAAGTATATTAATCGTACACTAACATAAAAGATGACAAAAATGATATACCTTAGCATACATGAGATTTCTACATTGGATAAACCATTCATAACCTTGAATTTTACCAACAACAATACAACAGAGATAAGAGTTTTTTGGTAGCCTTGGTACAAGGGTTGTATGCCTTTTCAAGTATAGGTATATCAAGGTTATTTTCATCATCATGATCAGATGCACTAGTATCATCATCTTCATCATCTTGATCAGATGCGCCAGTACCATCTTCTTCAATTGTGTTCTTTATTACAAGATCATCTTCTTCCATGGGAGCATTACCTTTTGCTTTGATATTCACACCTCCATGTTCCCCAGTTGGAAATATACATTCACCAATGGAAAAAAATTATTTCTCCCTTCAATGTGACCATGTTGCCTACAATGTCTCTCAATTGTTGTGATTATAAGTCTTTGATTCTTTAAGCACTTACAATTTTTGCAGGGAAAATAACATTTTCCATCACCTTTTCTTTTGAGCTGAGACCGCAATCTAGCAATTGTCTCCTTATTCTATTCTAGGTTCATATTGTTAGGTGTGGTCTTTCTTGGCACTAGAAGAGTAAGAGTAAGAGTCAAAGTTGTCTTGGCACTAGAAGTGATATCACTAAAACAAGAAAAGGAGCTCAACAAGCCCTAAAAATGCATTAAGTATTTGAAAGAGCCTCTTATCCAACATGTATGCTAAAAGAAGCCTCTTATCAAACATGTATGCTAAATGAATCCTCTAATCAGATAACCAATGAATAAATAGAGGAATCTAAGGAAAAAATAGAGATTTCATAAAATAGCAAATGCCAATTGCTTTAATAGTTTTTTTAACAATTCAAATGTCTCAAGTAGAAAAGATTCTCAATGGAACTGCTTTGATAACATATATATAGATACAAATAGGAGATTGGAGTTGAAAAACCTTCACCTATGCATATACAACCTTCACATGTGCATATAAGAGTTGATTAGAGAAGGTATATGCATAGGTGACAAACATGCAGATTTGACCAAGCACTACTAGGAGCTTGATCCTGCAACAAATGGACTTGTGATGATTTTCACAATAGTACATTTTTGCAGGGTAAGCTCCCAATAGTTCTTAGGCAAATCTACATGTTCATCACTTGTGCATATACCTTCTCTAATCATTTTTTTATAGTTTGGGTAAATAAAATGTTGATAAGATGTAAAAAAAAATAAAAATGGGGCCTTTATCATTGATCTTAAAATGACAAAGATGCTTATCTAATTCTTTTATACCTTGTAAATGATTGTTTGAAAGCAAAATGGTGAAGAAAATGAGCCCACATTTTATGCTCATAAACTCATGGCCTCCAAAGGAGATTCAAGATTTTTAGTTTAAGAGCACTTTCATTGATAGCAATAGCAGATCTTGGAGTTTAGAATAGTAGACTCCAATAAATAATAACACCAAGATCCATTAAAGGGTAGTTCAATATATCTTAATCATGGGGCAGAATTTGTATTGTGAAAGGAGAAAATATTTCTTTTCAATGTGCTGAAACTTCCAAGGAGCTCCCCAAATCCATCAAAATTAGCCCCCTCTAATTTAAAAAATAATAATAAGGCATGATATATCCCAAGGTGTGTAACACCCTTGCATGATGTTTCACCTCTCCCTTTACCAACTCCTCAATTACCTATGGATGAGGAAGATACAATAGAAACACAAGACATAATAATAATTGCAAATCCTCTTCTCAAGGTTGAGATAGAAGACCCTAGACTATATAAATAATAATTATGAGTTTTGAAACTTCTAACCAACATTTAGATGATGTAAGGTTATTGATCAATTAAAGATTCAAGAAAGATGATAAATTTATAACTTCAAGAGAGTCTAGAGACTTTATTTTCAAACTCAAAGGAGAATAAATTACAAATAAAGTTGTAAAGATAACTCTTGAAAATAAAGACCAGGTCATATGTGACTTTTCAGCCTTTCTCCAATGATTTATGCAACTTGAACATTCTTCTTTTTTAGTGGAAATTTTTCTTTTTTGTTCAAAAATACTTTTTATATATTCTTTTATTTTTCAAATAAATATATGACATATGTGCTTTGTATAAAGATTATTGCTCCATTGTTCTCATAAAAGGGAAATCAAGGCCATTTTGAGAGGGTTTTGAATGTAATCGTCTTTTTAGTTTTTCTCTTATATATGTTTTGTTTATAACATTTTTTCAAGGAGATAATTAAATTGTTTAAACAATTCATAATATTTTTGAGTTTATATTATGGATCTAGAGAAAAAATCTACAATTTCTATGTCAAAGGTTAATTAATGTAAGGCATTAGTGTAAATTGATTTGAGTTAGTTTGTTAAAAAGATACACTTGTTACATGTAATTTGACTTTGTATTCCTAAGATAGGCATCAATGTTATTGAGTAGCCCATTCTTGATTTAACAACAATAATTAAACATTAAATCCTTGAAATTTTCATGTTATTCTAGGAGTACATTAAGTTAAAATTGTTCTCAAAGATAGTAAATGTTTGATTTACAAGAATGAAGCCAATTTTAGAGAGATCATACATTTCTTTGGTATATTTTCATTAATAACCTATCTTTCATTCACAATATTTGATCATAATAAGATGAGATCAATGCATATTGTTAAGAGATCATAGTGGTGTGGTGAATGACTGAATACAAGTGTAGATGGATGAACCTTTGTGAGGCTAAGGTACTTGCCCACTAATCTTTAAGACTCAAATGTAACAAGAAGTGAACACACCCTTCCCCAAATGGAAAATATGGATTTCTATGATCTATTATAATTGAATCCAAAAGGATTTGACATGTTGTAAGACTTCTAGAAACACCCAACACTCCTAAGTGCTCAAATTGCCAACTAGGCCTAATAGCCCCTCTTGTAGGTCAACAATAAAGTAAAAAGGAAAATAAATCCAAACTTTCTCAAAACAATTGGAAAAAAAATTAGGGTTTCAGATACCCATTTGGACATACATTAACATATCAAGAATTTAGTATATGTTGTTTTGGATAAATTTAGAGGTTCTCATATTGTCCCTTAACAAAAAACATAGAAATAGGAAAACTAACAAAGAAGCTATAAGACATATTTCTCTCCTAACTTAAATACTCTCATAAGTCTTCTCAAATACTCCAAAACCATAGAATTTACAATCGATTTGGATCTTGGATGCTTCCAAATAGTAAAACCCCAAATTGGCTCCAATTAACCGTCAAATCTAGGGCTTTCTGATTGAACACACTCCCAAAAATTATGGGACTCAACAAGGGTGGATTCACCTTGTATAGGGTGTATCTAGACACCTAAAAACATAAAAAACACTATCTCCTTCAAGTAGATATCCTACTACTACTCCTTACCCACCATTCTCATAACCCTTCAACATAATGTTTTCGGTAATCACCAAGCTTTAACTTTTCATCTACACATTAGAAAGTTAGTTTCATATGATACAAATTAAGGATGGATCATTCCATGTGAATCAGTGAGAAAATTATCCATGGAATTATAAAATGATGGCCTCATGACATGAAATTTAAACTTTGAAATGGAAGAGGTAGGCTAAAAAATACAATTTAGCTTAAAGATTCAATCATGCCATATGGCACAGTCCCAAGTTGGGTAATTTTGTGAATATAGATAATCTAGACCAAGGAATACTATAGTGGTGGCTAGGAATGGATTTAAGAGTGTTTATTAGTGTACCTAATGTGTTTAATCATTGTCGTTGCACATCTATGTAATTTATATACAAAGTATTATAATACATGTGTAAAAATGTAAGGTATGGAATTTTAATTTCTTACATAATCTATGTTAAGTTAACATGTATTATTGTATACGAATAGAAAAACCAAGTGCCTAGAGATATCACACAATCAAAAAGTTACCGAAGATCACATTTGGTATCAAATTTGTAATATATGTATATACAGTTGGTAGCACTGAATATCTTCCTAAATACTTCCACTTTGTTTTCCTTATGGATTACTCAAATGGAGCCTTGGCCTTAGCTGCACAAATACAAAGTGTTTTATTTTAGAAACAAGTTGTCTTTGATCAACTATAATTATCAGACTTAAGCAAGCATGCATTCATCTCAATAACTCCCTACTTAGTCAAACACATAATTGAGAGGAACACGGATACAAAAGGATATTAATAAAAATGGTGTGATAAGGAATTTTTCATAATCAAATTGGGGAGCCTTTGATTTATATATGGTATCCATATTTGTAACTACACAAGAAAGCATCTTCCATTCATAGGTTATAGAGTATAAGTTTAGGGATTAAAGCATATGTTCCCCTACAAAGTTTTCCTTCTACATTTTGACTAAGCAAAACCATTTTGCATCCTTCCTCGAAACACTTAGTCACCTTCCCTACTTCATCTAGGCTCCTAAGGCCCTTATCCACACTCTATCATGTTTATTTAACTTATAAACACAACTTTTAGATCAAAATGAATTAAGTCTCCATGTCACTATCTCACTGTGACAATCTACACCAACCTCTACAAATGCATTGGCATAACCCTTAGATTCTTTTATCTGACTCATAAAATCATTTAGACACCTTCCAACCTTGTTAGACTCTTCCCACACACTTCAACCACACTCATTAGTCACTATAAATAAACAAAATAAAACTAATTTACCTTCCACCTTGTTGTTTAACTCAATACCTAGACTATTTTCCCTCACCAATACTTTCTACTTGTTGCAGACCCTCCATATACTACTTCCACAAGTCCCCATGACACCATCATTACCAAACCTCTATGGACAAAGACAAACATTCCATGTTACCTCTATCTTCTACCAATTTGTGATTGTAACAGTCACTATTTTCCTCTCATGCACATGCCACAACTTTTCATGACCTTCTACAACATCTAGGATAGGTACAATGCACTCTCCTTGATATTCATGCCCTAATGTTGAGTTTATTGAGATTAATCCACCAAACCTTGTTGTGTCAATAATATTTGGGGAGATGTAGAATCTATCCAATCTACCATTTTCTTCACAAAATTTCCTCAAGAGAACTAGTGGGGTCTATGTACATTTAGTTTTCCCATTATTCGATCATACATGCCCAAGGATTTTCAAGAAAGCATATGATTGCAATAAATTTTGATTGCGTACCCAAGGATGTTGGTATATCATTTATTTATTCCAATGAGGGGAAACACGAGATCAAAAATAGTTTGATCTTTCAACATTTCTTTAAAATTGGTAGATATCACATTGAATAATAGGGCATGGGTTAAAGAAAAAATTGTAAATTGAAGACTCTACCACTTTTTGTGATTGTATATTGGACATCCTTGTAGCACTAATATCTCTTCTATCTTTTGGTAAAGTCTCTTCCCTTTGACTTCCAATATCCATGGTTTGGCTAGGTAATGACATATTAGGTTATATAGTTTCGACTAACATTCCCTTATTACTTGGCTTATCCTTCATGTACAAACTTAGTAATCTTGGTTTTCACAACTAGGATTAATTTTAACAATCTGTAATCTCTTGTCCATTTATGTATATTATATCACAATAAACCCTTGTTTACAATTTCTAATCTCTTGTCCATTTATACATAGAATATGACAATAAACCCTTGTGCAGAATGACATACACAAACTCTGCGGTATTTGATGGCCTTTCTGAGCTGTATCATCCTCCAATGTAACTAGCTTGCTATTCACACATAATCTCCTTGGTGATTTAAACACTTATCCAAGCATACTCGAAATATTATTGTAAATGTATACACATTATCCACCATAAAGCCAACCGGCTATACCACCTACCTATCCCCACACATGCTGCCACAGGCCACTACTTCACCACTCTCTAGTACTATGGGTTAACCTCTTAAAAGAATTCATCTTTGGGCCTAACCAGGTTGGGGGGTGGGGGGGGGGGTGCTACTATTCTAAGGGGCCATGCTAGTGAATCTTTGACCTAAAGTGACATTTCTTTGTTTCTCTCAACGTTACCAACAAGGTGCAATCAAGGGATTCACATGAAAATATCCAATCAAAGTTTGGTTAAATACCTAGGAAAATTGATGACAAGGGTTTCTCTAATTTGATCTACATTCACAGATTTAATCATCTATTTCATCTATTTGAAAACCAATTTAAACCCACAACTACTTGACTCTCCCCCATTTTTTCCATTTTAAATAAAGGATTGTCTTTAGTTAGGGCACACTTATAGGTGGTCGATTCATGGTGTTTATGGCCCTCCTTCAGCTCTTCTTTGGTGTGTAATGGCACTGCTTTTCCGTGCAACATAATGAATTGAAATGACACCTTTTTTTTAAAGTTATGCCCGTGTTCGTCTAAATTTCAACGAACTGTCCTAGTCATTAAAATTTAGACAAACACAACCATGGATTTAAAAAATCAAATTTTTCCTTCTACATTCTGACTAAGCAAAACCATTTTGCAAGTTTGTTGTAAATGTTGGTCAAAAACTAGGGTCCAATGTACTAGTGGAAGTCTTGCTACCTAGCTAAAGAAGGTGTAACTGATGATGATTCTGATGATACCGAAGAAGGATATGAAGTTGTCTATGTTGCAGTAAAAGAAGACTCATATGAAGAAAAGTATGAAGATGAAAAAGTACTTTTTTCTCATGTAATTAAAACTGACCTATGGATTATTGATAGTTGATGTTCACATCATATGACTGATGATATTTATAAGTTTGAGAACCTAGAAAAATATGATGGAGGATTTCTCAGATTTGGCAATGATGCTCCATGTCCTATGAAATGTAAAGGATCTATTTTATTGAATGAAAATATGAAATATAATGATGCATATTGGATTAGAGGTCTAAACTATAATCTGTTGAGTGTTGCACAAATGAACAATATTGGCCACCAACTGGAATTTCAGAAAAAAAAAAAAAAAAAAAGGTGAAGATTTATGGCACTGATAGAGAGCTAATTGGAACTAGTGGATAATCTAAAGGTAATCTATTTTATCTTGATATTGATGCAAAGAGTTACTTATTTGTTAAAATTGAAGATGTATGGTTATGGCATAAGAGACTCTATCATGTGAATTTTGATAACTTGATTAAAGTGAGTAAAAAGAATAGAGTTAGAGGCCTGCCAAAATTATACAAACCTGATAAAGTGATATGCAAGTAATGTCAAATTGGTAAGATGACAAAGTCTAGTTTTTCAAGAAAATATTACTCTACCAATTGTATTTTTGAATTGGTTCACACTCACCTTTGTGGTCCTAAGAAGATACAAAGCTATTATGGAGATCAGTATTTCATTTTGTTTGTTGATTATTATTCAAGAATGGTGTTTGTTATGTTTCTAAAAGAAAATTTTGATGCATTTCAAATTTTTAAGTGGTATAAAGAAAGAGTTGAAAAAGAAACAAGTAAATAGTTGAAGTGTTTGAGATTAGATAGAGAAGGTGAATTTATCTCTTATCAATTTATTATCTTCTATAATGAGCATGAAATAAAAAGAATAGTTGTAAAGTGACTTAATTCGTAACTGTAAAATTATATGTATGTATTGATGTCTCTCTATGTAATTAGTGACATGTCGATGTGGTGTTATGTCATTTTACAGTGTCACTTGACACTTGTTATGTGTTTATGTAATGACATGTTTACTAAGGTTGGCAATGTAAACCTAAACCTAACTGACTTTAGGAACCTAATTATTTCATTGTTGGAGATACTTGTATACCCCACCAATTTAATAATTATTAAATTCTAATTTTCCTCTAGCCACTTTTAGAGGCCAAAAAGAGGTCCTAAGGGTCATAATTTACATAATTTAAGCACCTAAGTGTTAGGGGTATGGGTTAGGAAGGTTTTTAACATAGCCATAACACCCTAGTGGCCTTGGTGACCCATTTTATGACCCATTTACCATAAGCTACGAAATTTGATGAAGTCTTGACCTTTACCCAACCCCACTCTTCCTTCCAATTAGGCATTTAAGATAGGGGACAAGGAAAAGCCAAAGGACATGAGAGTCAATTATGAAATTAATGCTAGTAGGTGGGTAGAAGTTGGAGGCCTTTTTAGAGGCCCTTGGTAGAGTTAGTGGGTGTTCACCCACTCTCTATCTTTAGAGACATTAAGGTTTTGGAGAAAGGAAGGAATTGGGCTCTTCTTAAAAATATATTTTCCATAACACATTGTAAAGGTTGGTCTCCATTAACATGAAAGACTTTTATTTTCTTTGTTGCAAGTAGACTTGTATGTTCATCATTCTCTTGTATATGTTCATGTATTTATGTTTTTATTTTGTATGGGAATGGGATTTTGGGTTTGAATCCTTGTTTATGGTTTTATCTTTGTTTTGATATGGAAGTTTTGTGAAGGGTGTAATGGCATTACTCACCCTTGGATAGGGAAGAAGTGGCTATGTATGGGGGAAGGCGTTAGTTGGATTCCATGGTAGTGCAGAGTCTCTTCTCATGGAGAGAAGAGGGATAAGATGCAAGGTGTATGGGCCCTTACATGCCATTGTATTTGATTCTAATTTTGGGGGAGATAAGGAGAAGATTGGATGGAGAGATGTATGTGATTTCAACCTCGAAAGGGCTTGTTATTTGTATGAATTACTTTGGCATTCTCCTACATGGAAAAATCCACCTTCACCCTTGTTTATGGGTTCATGTTGAATCCATTTGTGCAAGCCTTGGGAGAGTATTCTTGTTGTTGTAATCATGTTTTGTGGATGTGTGATTGTCACTCATTGGTTATTGATTCTCCTAGCTCAGGGGTGGTCTCCTTGAGACCTAGGATGGGAGGTGAGTTTCCCATGGTTCTATTCTTTGATTTGCAGGTGTTGAATTCAAGATCTTGTAGATGAAGCTTTGGAGAGTTTCTCCATTTTGGGTGGTTGTGTGATGGAAACCCTATTGTTGTATTGTGAATTCCCTTGTAATAAGATTGATCTTTTTTTGTTGAAAGTTGTAATGTATTTCCATTTCATTGGCCATTGTGAAGTTGTAATGGAGAGAAGTTTTATTGATCTCCTTTAAACTTTCATTGAATAATACTACCAATGTGTATTGTCTTGTTGTAATGTGAAGACTTCTCATTCTTGAAGAATATATGTATTTAAATTTGAAGGAATTTTCATAATGAAAATGATGAACCATTACTTTCATGCTATTGTATTCTATTGCTTGTAAAAGTGAAGATATTCTTGCATTGCAAAATGATTTCCAAAGTTGATAGAGTAAGCAATTTAATAGTTTCATTAGCATATAAAATCTTGTTGGTATAGGAACCTTGCAATCTCTTGATGTTTGATTATGATATTCAAGTTCAAAAAAAAAAAAGCAATCTTCTCTTCAGTAAACTACTATTACAATATGATCATCACCTAGTTTGAAAACCAACTTTGTAACCTTATTCTCCCTTAAATTCAAGGATGAAAATAATGTTCAATTAAATAAATTTGTAGACTAATGCAACATTCACATACTCCTTAATGCAATGCACTAATTTAAACTATCAATTTCATGCTATTAGATTCATAAAACAAGCAAGGAGATTGAAAAAGAAAAATAAAGTTTTGGGCAAAAAAATAGCACTTCCCAATTTTTAGAGAGCAAAAATGCTCTCTGGATTTTGTATGGGAAAGGAAATTATTCTCTTGCCACAGAGAATATTCCCTCCCCAATCTCCTAATAGAGATTAGTATTAAATCCTCTAAGCTAATCCATGTTAGCTATAAAAATAAATCTAAAATTAATAAAATAACTCCCTAACAAACTCCCACTTGGATGCATGTGGACCCCACTTCATTTCCACCCTTAAATGGGAAGAGATAGCACTATTAATATAATTATATCTTTAAAAAATATATATTCATAAATATATGTATGCAAAAGTCTTGCTTGCATGTGATTGGACACCTTCATGTCCTTGCCTACATTGGGCTTAACACCCACACCCAAGCTTTGCGCCATACCTCTTCACAACTTCCCATGCACACTTCCCACTGACATGCTTGCATTGTTTAGGAAGTCAATCTGCGTGAGAGTCTCCTTGCCTTGGGATGAGGTAAAGTGTTTTGGGGACCCCTATAAATCTCCTCCTCCTAGGTACTATATCTTCTAGCCTTGTGCTGACATAAGATAATACTCCCCCCTTTGACCATTCACCTGCCCTCCTTATCCATGTGAAATTACAATGAGTTGGGGTTAAGTTTTAATAAATATTAGTGGGCCCAACCCTCATGCCCTTAAAAACTTACATCCACCCTTGTAGAATTTTGAAATTCCCTTGGTATTTGCACATGCTTTTCTAAAAAAGTTTCCCATGTAGACTTAGGTAGGTAGGGAGTTGTCACATCACCCCACTTGGCATATGGGGAGTTTATCTTGTTAGATTAGTGGAGTAGGATGATTGGTAGTCTAGGATTACCTTTTTAATTTGTTTATGTTAATTTCTTGATTTATATATTAATTGTTAATTATTCCTTTTACTCTATTAGTAGTCAATTAGGAGATTAGTTATAAGGTTAATTTATAGGATTAGATTTGTGTTTGGTTAATAATTTTATTTGCTGGTTATTGATTTTAATTGTGACTAAAATTTATCAAAAAAATTATTACCTATTAGTGGGCTATGGCTAAAAGTGTTTAGGCTTAATTTTTAGTAAATCCACCTATTAGATTAGAGGGTTTATAGACTAGGGCTTAATTGGGTTTTGTCATATGCTTCTTAGATGATAATTATAGTTATTAGTTGGTTATTTTATTTTGGTGATTGTCAAAGTAGGCTATTAACTAGTAGAATAATTGATTTAAGTTAAATTGTTAACTTAATTTGGATAATAGAATTGTACTCTAATGAATTGTTTACGTTTCTTTAATTTAATTTCTATGAGAGTTATTAATATGGAATAGCCAATGAATGATATAGATAGAATATCTTATATCATTAGTAAACTTTAGTTAAATGATGTCTAATAAAAGTAATTTAATATTATGATAAACTTTGTCTAACTATTATTTAGATATGTAAATTCACATTATCATATGACCCTAGAGGCTAATGTACACATAACGTTTGACATTAGGCTTAAATAAAGAATATTAGAATAACTAGTGTTCATCTATGATTTGATTTCCATAATGAAATTAAAGATTGGGATAGGTTAACCTTGGTTCAATCTCGATCTTTATGTTATACTCTTATGACCAAAATTCCAACTAAGTCCACCCATGTTACCATCATTGGATTAATAATGCACGTAATCCTCTTAAGGGTCATTAGTCCACATGGTCAACGAACTATACCTTAAGGAAACCTATTGTTGGGAGTTGATCATTTATTTGATTATGTACCCTAACTGTAGCGTTATTGTTACAATGAGGTACACCCTTATAGATTTTTGGAAGTTAGTGAACTAGAACATTTCCAGATTATCGATACCTTACCAAGTTAGTTATCACCTCAGTTAAAACCTTAGCCAAAGGTGGATCCAATAGACTGAACTTGAGATTTACTTCTCAGTTGACTTGACTCTAGCTTTTGACTGATTAATCTATTGTCAACTTACATTTAACCTTTGAATGTCACTCCTTAACTTTTCCCTTTAAAAAAAAAAGTTGTTGCATTTTTGGTTGGTTAATTTTTGGGCACGACAGTTTGGCTAGGCAATGACATATTAGGTTATATAGTTCCTACTAACATTCCCTTATTACTTGGCTTATCCTCCATGTACAAACTTAGTAATTTTGGTTTTCGCAACTAGGATTAATTTTAACAATCTGTATTCTCTTATCCATTTATGTATATTATATGACAATAAACCCTTATTTACAATTTATAATCTCTTGTCCATTTATATATAGAATATGACAATAAACCCTTGTGCAGAATGGAATACACAAACTCTGTGGTATTTGATGGCCTTTTTGAGCCGTATCATCCTCCAATGTAACTAGCTTGCTATTCACACGTAATCTCCTTGGTGATGTCAACACTTATCCAAGAATACTCAAAATATTCTTGTAAATGTATACACATTATCCACCATAAAGCCAATCGACTATACCACCTACCTATCCCCACACATGCTGCCACATGCCACTACTTCACCACTCTCTAGTACTATGGGTTAACCTCTTAAAAGAATTCATCTCTGGGCCTAACCAGGTGGTGGGGGCCTACTATTCTAAGGGGCCATGCTAGTGAATCTTTGACCTAAAGTGACATTTCTCTATTTCTCAACGTTACCAACAAGGTGCAATCAAGGGATTCACATGAAAATATCCAATCAAATTTTGGTTAAATACCTAGGAAAATTGATGATAAGGGTTTCTCTAATTTGATCTGCATTCACAAATTTAATCATCTATTGCATCTATTTGAAAACCAATTTAAACCCGCAACAACTTGACTCTCCCCCATTTTTACCATTTTAAATAAAGGATTGTATTTAGTTAGGGTGCACTTATAGGTGGTCGATTCATGGTGTTTGTGGCCCTCCTTCATCTCTTCTTTGGTGTGTAATGGGGCTACTTTTCCACACAGCATAATGAATTGAAATGACACCTTTTTTTAAAGTTATGCCCATGTTCATCTAAATTTCAATGAACTGTCCTAGTCATTAAAATTTAGACGAACATGACCATGGATAAAGAAATAATCAAATTTTTCCTTCTACATTCTGACTAAGCAAAACCATTTTGCAAGTTCATCGTAAATGTTGGTAAAAAACTAAGGTCCAATGTACTAGTGGAAGTCTTTCTACATAGCTAAATAAGGTGTAACTGATGATGAATTTGATGATACCGAGGAAGGATATGAAGTTGTCTATGTTGTAGTAAAAGAAGACTCATATGAAGAAAAGTATGAAGATGAAAAAGCACTTGTTTCTCATGTAATTAAAACTGACCTATGGATTATTGATAGTGGATGTTCACATCATATGACTGGTGATATTTATAAGTTTGAGAACCTAGAAGAATATGATGGAGGATTTCTCAGATTTGGCAATGATGCTCCATGTCCTATGAAATGTAAAGGATCCATTGTATTGAATGAAAAGATGAAATATAATGATGCATATTGGGTTAGAGGTCTAAACTATAATCTATTGAGTGTTGCACAAATGAACAATATTGGCCACCAACTAGAATTTCAAAACAAAAAGGTGAAGATTTATGGTACTGATAGAGAGATAATTGGAACTGGTGGATAATCTAAAGGTAATCTATTTTATCTTGATACTGATGCAAAGAGTTACTTATTTTTTAAAATTGAAGATGTTTGGTTATGGAATAAGAGACTCTGTCATGTGAATTTTGATAGCTTGATTAAAGTGAGTAAAAAGAATAGAGTTAGAGGCCTGTTGAAATTATACAAACCTGATAAAGTGATATGAAAGTAATGTAAGATTGGTAAGATGACAAAGTCTAGTTTTTCAAGAAAATATTACTCTACCAATTGTATTTTTGAATTGGTTCACATTCACCTTTGTGGTCCTATGAAGATACAAAGCTATTATGGAGATCGGTATTTCATTTTGTTTGTTGATGATTATTCAAGAATGATGTCTGTTATGTTTCTAAAAGAAAATTTTGATGCATTTCAAATTTTTAAGTGGTATAAAGAAAGAGTTGAAAAAGAAACAGGTAAATAGTTGAGGTGTTTGAGATTAGATAGAGGAGGTGAATTTATCTCTTATGAATTTATTGTCTTCTATAATGAGCATGAAATAAAAAGACAAGTATCTTCACTAAGAACTCCACCACAAAATAGGATAGTTGAGAGAAGGAATAGATCTATTGTTGACTGTGCTAGAACTTTATTGTTTGACAAAAATGTTGCTCAAACATTCTAGAGAGAAGCCATAAGCATTGCAGTTTACACTCTCAACTGAGTACAGTTGAAGAAAGGTACAAACAAGACACCCTATGAACTCTGGTTTGGTCACACACCAAATTTAAATTACTTTAATTTTTTTGGAAGTAGGTGTTACATACTAAAAGATTATAGAAATGGAAAGTTTGATTCAAAAGGAGATGAAGGTATATTCCTTGCTTATTCATCAAAGAGAAAAGCATATAAATGTTTGATTAAATCTACGAACAAAATTGTTGAAAGTGCAAATGTGAGAATTGATGAATTGCATAAAGGAATTAAGAAGATAGCAAAAAGGAACATAAGGACTACAAAAGATTTGTTTGAGTACAAGAAGATAATTTGGTTGATACAACAGAGCTACAACAAGAGGGAACTGATGAGAAATATGAGCCTCTAATGAGAGATGAAAATACTGATAAATAGTCTACCGGGCCAGTATTAGAAAAATATGTGAGAAGACAACACTCACAGAGAAAAATTATTAGAGACAAGAATGTAGGAGTCATGACTAGAAGTAAGTTGAAAGATAACACATGTTTGATTTCTGAATTTGAGCCAAGATTAGTTAAAGATGCACTTGGGAATGAATATTGGATGAATTCTATGAAAGAAGAAATTGATTAGATTGAAAGGAATAACACTTGGTCACTTGTATCAATACCTAAAGATAAGAATGTGATAGGAAAAAAGTGGATTTTTAGAAATAAACTCAATGAGAAAGGAGATGTGATCAGAAATAAAGAAAGATTAGTTTGCAAAGGGTATGCACAAGAAGAAGGTATTGACTATGGTGAGTCATTTTCTGTAGTTTCTATATTAGAAGGTGTAAGAATATTACTTGCATATGCTACCTACAAAGGATTAAAAGTCTATCAAATGGATGTTAAGTCTACATTTTTTAATGGAATTCTTAAAGAAGAAGTCTACATTAAAAAACCTGATGGATTTGTTAACAAAATAAATAAGGATATGGTATGCAAACTGCATAAAGCTTTATATGGATTGAAGTAGGTACCTTGAACATGGCATGAAAGATTACACTCTTAATTAGTTTAGATTAGATTTGAAAGGATTAGTGATAACAAAAATTTATACTTAAATTGTGATAGTTTTGATGAAATTTTGATTGCTGAGATAATTGTTGATGACATTATATTTAGTGGTAATGAGATAATGTCTAAAACATTGGCTGAGGAAATGAGAAAGGAATTTGAGATTTGTATGATTAGAGAGATTAAATTCTTTATTGGACTTCAAATTCAACAAGTTAAGGATGAGATCTACATAACTCAATTTAAGTACATCAAGGAGATCCTAAAGAATTTCAATATGGAAGAATAAAAACCTGTTGGAATGTTGATGGCTACTGGTTGTAAATTGTCAAAGGAAGATGACACAAAGGAAGTGAATGAGACACTTTATCAATCCATGATTGGTAAACTATGATATGTTGTTCATAGTAGACCATATATTGCACATTTAGTTGGTATTGTGGCAAGGTTTTCTGTAAACTCAAAGGACACATATGTCTTTAGTGGAAAGGATATTTAGATATCTAAAAGGGACTGAAGATTTTGGTTTGTTATACACAAAAGGAGGATATTTTGATCTCAAAGTATATACTGATACTGATTTGGCAAGAAATATTGATGACAAAAAAAGCACTTGTGGTAGAGCATTCTTTTTAAGAGAAAGATTGGTGACATTGTTAAGAAAGAAACAGAATTGTATTTCACAATCTACTACGGAAGTTGAGTATGTTCCTGCAACTATGAATTGTTCTAACATTGTATGGATCAAACAACTATTGGAAGGTGTGCATGAAGATATTACTGATCCAATTCAAATTTATTGTGATAATACTAGTGTTATTAACATATCTAAGAATCTGGTGATGCATTCAAAGACAAAGCATATATCCATTAAGTATCACTACTTAAGAGAGAAAGTACAAGATAAGGTTGTGAAATTAGAGTATATGAATTCTAAAGAATAGATAGCTGACATATTTACCAAACCACTACTAAAGGATGTTTTTGCGTATCTTTGAGGTAAGTTAGAGGATCTTCCCCTATCTAATGTTCACTAAGGCAAGATGCATGTTGCATCAATTCAAGAACTCATTATAATATCTATTTTGTGAGTTGATGCTAGTGTTCACCCTCTAGGTGAATCCTAAAGTTGTGAAAGTGGTTCATGTAATGTAATAGATAGTCTAGAGGGAGATTATCATTGATGATTGTACAAAGAGAATAAACCATGAGAGGGTGATTTTGGAATAAGTCAATTGAGATGAATGAGAATGTTTTTGATGCACTAATTGCATAAATAAGGGAGAACATAAAAAGAAAAAGAAAAGATGAACAGTAAAGGAGAAGTTACTACTTAGAGGGAGTACATGATATAGGAAGATTATCATTGATGATTGTACATAGAGAATAAACCAGAAGAGGGAGAGTTTGGAATAATTCAATTGATATGAATGAGAATATTTCTAATGCATTAATTGCATAAAGAAGGGAGAATAAATACATAAAAAGAAAAGATAAAGAGTAAAGGAGAAGTTACTACTCAAAGGGAGTACATGATATGAATAAAAGTGAAGTTTACCATCATCAATTGAACACTGAATATTGTTAGTGTTTCCATCAATTCCAAATAGTGAGATTATTACTATAACTGATAGAAATGCTAAAGATTGATTATCTGATGGTGATGATGATGAAGACCGACCAAGATTAGAGGAATTAATGAAAGTAGAAAAGTTAGATCAGTTATTGTCTTGTCATTGATGTCATGCAATTGATTTATGGTTTATATTATGTTTCCATATCATTCGGTAATGATATAAGTTGAATGAGTTAAGGAGAAGAAGAAATGAATAATGTTAAGATTATGTTGATATAATTGTTTTCTACCTAACATATGATTATGTTAAGTCGGTAAAGCATGGTAATGGATTTTTGTCAAGTCGGTAAGTTAAAATGTTTTGGCTATCAAGAAGGAAAAGTCACTCCGTAAGGTAAAAGGTAAAAGGAAGGTCACTTGGTAAAGTGGAAGGAACTCAAGGCACCGAGTAGGAAATTTTTAGGCATCGATCGAAGGTAACTGAAATACTGATGAAGGACATCAAGCAAGGAACATATATTAAATAAGGATTGAATCGATTAGCTATGATGAGATTGATGGTCACGATGATGAGGAAAGTTAGTTAAAAATATCTACAATTATGAAAATTTAAGGAGAAGATCTACAACAAGATCTAAATGGAAAAAATAGTAGGAACAAGTTTCTAGAAAAGTTCAAGTTCCTAGGTGAAAAGAATACGTGTTACCAAGATCCAGATTTAAGGTACAATCAATTGAATGGTTAAGATTGATTAAAGGAAAATGTAATAGATGAGATTAAGAGGAAAAAATTGTATATATAAAGGATGGATTTGTATGAACAAATGGCTAGAAAATTGAAGAAAAGAATCTAGTAACTGACCGATGTAGTGAAGAATGAACATAGAGATTCCAAGTGGGAAAGAAGGATCTAATGAAGTGTTGAAGCCAGTGGAAAGTGAAGAAATGAAGTGAAGATTGAAGAGCACACAAAGGATCTGATTAAGTAAAGATAGTTGCAAATCAATTTAGTTAATGTTGCTTACTAGCATTTTTAATAGAGAAATCTCTTAACAGAGTGGACTTAATAGTATTATTGTAAAGTCCTTGAAAAAGGTGACATTCTAAAGAGTGTTTGAAGCCCTCTAATAAGGCCACTCCTAATAGGGTGAAGATCCTAATAGATCTAAGGTAAATCCCTTGACCGGGTCACACCTAACAATGTGTATTGTAATCTTTAACTAGATTGGCTCTTAATCAGGTGTACTTCAAAAGACTATTTTCTTAGTGGGTGATAATTTCCACAATGGCTTTTTCCAAAGCTGGGTTTCCATGTTAAATATTGGTGTTACATGTTGTGAATGATTTGTGTGAATTATTTACTGATTATTAAAGTTTTTTTTACTGTTGTTGGTAAATAGTGAATTGTGTTTAACCGAGCTACTACCGAGTTAATTAGAGAAATTTTTTTAAGGTATTTGGAATCAAGGATTACTAATTCACTCCCCCCTCTCCATAATCAAACATGTGCCTCCATAATTTATAATTCTTGTAAAAACCTTAGTTACCCTCTGTACATATGCTCTAACATTTTCATCATCTCACATTCTCATATTCTCCATCTTTTCTTTCCAATTCTGCAACTTCACCCTTTTAGTGTATTGATCTCCTTCATATAAGGCTTCTAACCTTGTCCAGATTTTATGTGTTGAATCAAGTTCCTTAACCTTTGTAAATTATGCTTCTAAAAGTGCATTGATCAATGCTTCTCTCACAACATTGTTGTAATGAAATAATTTATTCTCAACTTCAGTAGCATTAGCTATCTTAGATTCTTCATTGAGCTCTTTGTTCCTTTTGATAATCATCCAATAATCAATTCCCATGCAGATCAGATTAGTCCTCATCTTGTTCTTCCAACAGTCAAAGTTTGTAGCATCAATCTTAGGGATATCCTTCTTATAGTAAGTCATCTTAGGATCTCCTTAAGAGGTTAAGCTTTCTATCTAAGGACTAGAAGCTCTGATACTAATCGTTAGCAATAACAATGTACCAACACAACTAAGACGGGGGGGGTGAATTAGTTGTGTGCCAAATCTTAAACTCAATTCATTTTAAGTTGATTACTTTAAAAAAACTAAAATAGTAATGTAACTATAAGAGCATCACAAATCATAACACTATAACACAAATATTTTATGTCGAGGAAAACCCTGTTAACGGAAAAAAACTCCAGTGGGGATGGTACCCACTAATAATTTACTAAAGATATAGTGTCCCTGTTAGGAGACCTAGCCCTATTAGGAGCTAAATATTACATTTAGTACAAGTCCCTGTTAAATGAAAAACCCTATTAGGAGTCTTTCCAACCCTATTGGGAGTTGACTACAAGGATAGGATCACTGCCTAAGAACACTGCCCAAAGTGAAGGTTAAATCCACCTTCTGGATCCACTAACCAAATAAATGTATAAGAGTCTACAATAACATTAATGATCTGACTTGGAGCATTCATTGAAATTGTTTAGGAAAAGCAAGTTGTTGTAAGTCAGTTTATTATTGTTATTGTATACTCTTATATATTTATTTGGATAGTGGGTCTAGAAGGTGGATTTAACCTTCACTTTGGGCAATGTGCTCAAGTAGTGAGCCTATCCTTGTAATCAACTCCTAAAAGGGTTGGAAAGACTTCTAACAGGGTTTGTCCTTTAACAGGGACTTTTACTTAATGCAATAATTATCTCCTAACAAGACTAGGTCTCCTAACAGGGACACAATATCTTTAGTGCATTATTAGTGGGTACCATCCCCGCCGAGGTTTTTCCCTTAACAAGGTTTTCCTCGAAAATAAATCTATGTGTTATGGTGTTATAATTTTGTGATGTTCTCATGGTTACATTACTATTTCAGTTTGTTTAAAGTAATCAACTTAAAAGGAATTTAGAGTTTAATATTTGACACACATTTGATTCCCCCCCTCCCTCTCAATTGTGTTGGTACATTGTTATTGCTAACACATTGTAGAATGCATTAATATTTTCTAAGCTTTAATAGTAGTTGTGTCTTCCATTATCCTTGCAATAGCATTTCCTTTTTTTTCTTCAACTCCTTGTAATAATTTAAGCACATTTGATTTAGGAGCAATTACCCATTGTGCCAAAGATTTTAGCCTAAGATGATACCCTATTCATTTGACTCCTAATTCATTGTCAATGATTATGGGTACTCCTCTTACTCAACTAAACACACAAAAAGCAATAGAGAAATAAATTGAAAATTGCAAGAACAAAACAATTACAAGAACAGAAACACCTAATTTCTATTATCTTCAATAAAAATGATATTACAACATTTAGAAAAATAACATGCTAAAGCTACATTAGAATTTTAATTAAAATAATCTACAAGTCAAAGCCACCATATGCACGATCAAAATTTCCCCTTTATAATCCCTACTTTGTATTCTTATATTGGGAAGTTTAACCATTTTATAATGTTTTAGAAACTGTAATTCCCCCTTTTGAGGTTAACCAATTTTATATTATTTTTCCCATATTGGAAGATATCGAGAATATGCCCAAAATGAGTTTTGGCACTAAGTGGAGTATTTCAAGAATTTTAATATTTTCAACTAAGTAGCATAACTTCCATAAGCCATAACTTATAATCTAGCCATTAGATTTTCAATTATCATACATCGTCAGAAAGATCGCAAAGAGATCTACACCCTCTTTTGGTCAAATCTATAAGTTTTGGTCTTTTCAACTTGATTTATGGCTTCTAAGGCCTCCAAAAATGCATTTGAATTTTGTGTATTATAAATTTTCAAAACTAATGAATATCACCCAAACCATACAAGGTATTGTCATGATTATTTTTACTATCATTATACTTTCACATTCTATTCCTTGGGACTAGTCTTTATGATGCTAGAGCATCCTATGATTCTTGGCAATCTTGTATCAACCAAAAATATGTTTGTCTTTGATAGTAGATTATTGGTTTTGATCTTGGTTTGGTGGAGTTCTTGCTCAGTTTGGGAGACTAGTTGCTCAATTTGTGTGGTTACCGGGGTGCTCAGTCTCTGAAGAATGCTCAGTGACTGAAGGCGTCAGTTCACTGACACTCAGTAATAATTGTGTTGCTCAGTCATGCTTGGCGTGGTCGGTTGACTAGCACTCAGTTATTTCTTTTGTTGCTTGGTGTTCTTACTTACCGACTGGATTATTTGGATGAATCGGCTTGGCCGACTGTGCATTTAATTTGGGTCACGCTCCTCGAGTTATGGATTGACCATTGGACATGTGGGGACCTAGATCTGGCATGTTGCATTCTTATATGTGGATCTGATGACCGTTGGGGCCATCTTTTGAAGATTTTATTTATTTTGTAAGGCTATGTGAGAGTTGACTAATGTTTTAGCATTTAATATTTGTTTATAGAGATTTATTGTTTCATCAATTGACTTGTGGTTGGGAATCAGTATTTATAGGATGCTTGGGTAGTTGCTTAGGGCATCAGATTGTTGGAAGCAAGGTTAGTAGCGTGCAAGCTTAGGAGTAGGAAGATTGCTTGGAAGTTGGAGTACACGTTTAGATCTTTCATGGGTGCCTACCAATGTGCTGCCTGTTGCAGACCTGGACTAGCTAGATGCTGATGTTGGGGAAAATATTTGGATCTTGTGAGATCTTGTAGACTATTACTTGCTTTGTAATTGGCCATAACCAAGAATGCCTTATAGCCTGACACATTGCATGTAATCGGTGATCTGAGGGATAAAGACTTATGTTTCATATCAGAGTTGTGTTTCTTATTGTGTATTTCTGTTGCATATTGGTTTGGCTACAAGGTCGATCTGTCCTTAATTGGATTCACCAACCTTGATTGCATTAGGTGGTATCAGAGCAAAGTTTGTTCCTATTTGAGAAAATTCTATTCTTGTTGGAGCCAAGTGGATCTTGTGTATCTAGATCTTGATTTGAAGATGCCTCCAAGGAGAAATCATGAGATCTTTGAAGAAGAAGAAGCTACTGGTGAATTTTTTCTTGATGATTTTAGGGCTTTGCAGAAACAAGTGCAAGACCTACAAGAGGATTTAAGTAATAAGAAGCCTACCTTGAAAGAGGATAGTGATGATGAATCTGAGGAAGAACATTTTGAAGAAGTTGTCAAAGAAGCTAGAGATTCTGAAATCTATGTCTAAGATTGGGAAGAGACCTAAGATTGAAGTTTCTTAATTTGTTGGAAGCCTTAGGCCTGAAGAATTGATTGATTGGATCAATGAGATTGATGAATACTTTGAGTATGAAGAAATAAAAGATCCTGATAGGGTTAGATTTGAAAATACTAAATTGAAAGGTCATGCAAATATCTGGTGGAGAGAAGTTTAGTTGGAAAGAGGTAGAAGAGGAAAAGAGAAGATCACTAAGTGGAACTGAATGGTTGACAAGTTGAAGAAGCAATTTGTTTTGGTGGATTATGAATTGGAAATGTTTAAGAAGATGCAAGCTTTGAAGCAGACTAACAAATCGGTACAAGAGTATATCGAGGAGTTTTATAGAATCTTGATTAGGACTGGTCATTCCAAAGCTGATAAAGAAAAGGTTGCTAGGTATGTCTATGGCTTGAGACCTAGTATTCAAGAAGAATTTCTTACTGTTTGGATGACAACAATCAGTGATGCTTATCAGATGGCATTAAAGATTGAAGAGAAGCTGAATAGGAAGTATGAAGGAAAACAAAATAGTAGGAATCAAGGTGGTAAGACTGGTGAGACAGTTGCTAAAAGTAATCTGACAGAGAATCCTAAGCCTAATGTGAGATCTAGTAGTGGTCAAGTTGCTAAGAATGTTGGACAGAGAGGTCGGTGGAAGAATGAGTTCACCGGTACTTGTTATAACTATGGTGAAGCTGGTCATAGAAGTTAGCAGTGTCCTAAGAAAAGAGTTGCATTAGTTGCTGAAGAAGACATTGAGAATGTTCCAAAGAAATGTGAATGTCTTGTCACTAGGAGATTGGCTGCATGTGTCTCTAAACTGGTATAGAGGAGGAATTTGTTCAAAACCAGATGCAAGTGCAAGGATAAGGTATGTAATGTTCTAGTTGATGGTGGCAGTTTTGAAAACTTTGTTTTAGAAGAAATGGTTAGTAAATTGAATTTAGAAAGGAGGAAGCATCCTAATCCTTATCAAATTAGTTGGATACAAGATGTTTCTAAGGTTAGAGTTGAAGAGAAATCCCTGGTTAATTTCTAGATTGGATCTTACCATGATGAGATATTATGTGATGTGTTTCCTATGGATGTCTATCATCTGTTGCTTAGAAGACCTTGGCAGTTTGACAGAAATGTGTTGTTTGATGGTCATGCTAACACTTATGTGGTTAGGCATGAAGGAGTTCAGCATAAGTTGATACCTTTGTAGGAGACAGGGGTTAAGGGATGTGGAGTTATCAAGTGTTGTCCTTGTGACAAACCTCAAGAGCACAAGGTGGAAGAACCTATTCCTGTTGAGTCTAGTTTGAATGAGAAGGAGAAAGAGATATCAGAAGAGTTTTTTGAGATTAAGAGGTAGATGGTTTTGCTGGTAGAGATGGTTCAGTAGATGGTGACATTTATGACACAAAGGGATACAGATGATACTGAGCTGGTTGAAGATTTTGAGATGGATGAACCTTACCGGGGCACTGAGGTGGTCGGTAGTGGTCAGAGTTAGTTGCTATCAGTTGCCGACTAGAGGAGTCAACAAAGTGGAAAGTGGAAGGACTTTCTACATAAGACAATGAATGAAGTGAAGACTACTTGGAATGAAGGACAAGAAGAGATATGGATGAAGAACAGATTAAGCATACCTATTTTGATACCTTTGAGGTGTTCCTGATTTCCTTATGAGAAAATCTTTCTGACCTGGGGTGTCTAATGTAGGAGCATCCTAGGATTCTTGGCAATCCTGTATCAACCAAAAATATGTTTGTCTTTGATAGTAGATTATTTTTGTTATCTTGGTTTGGTGGAGTTCTTGCTTGGTTTGGGAGACTGGTTGCTTAGTTTGTGTGGTTATCGGGGTGCTCGGTCTCTGAAGAACGCTCGGTGACTAAAGGTGTCAATTCACTGGCGCTCAATAATAACTGTGTTGCTTGGTCATGCTTGGCATGGTCGGTTGACTTGCGCTTAGTTATTTCTTCTATTGCTCGGTGTTCTTACTTACCGACTAGATTATTTGGATGAATCGGCTTGGCCGACTGATGCATTTAATTTGGGTTGCACTCCTCGAGTTATGGATTGATTGTTGGACATGTGGGGACCTAGATCTAGTGTGTTTCATTATTCTATGCAGATCTAATGACCGTTGGGGCCATATTTTGAAGATTTTATTTATTTTTTAAGGCTATGTGAGAGCCGATTGATGTTTTAGAATTTAATATTTGTTTATAGAGATTTATTATTTCATCAACTAACTTGTGGTAGGGAATCAGTATTTATAGGATGCTTGGGTAGTTGCTTAGGGAATCAAATTGTTGGAAGCAAGGTTAGTAGCCTGTGAGCTTAAGAGCAGGAAGATTGCTTGGAAGTTGGAGTAAAAGTTTAGATCTTTCCTAGGTGCTTACTAGTGTGCTATCTATTGCAGACCTAGACTAGTTGGATGTTGATGTTGGGGAAAAGATTTGGATCTTGTGAGATCTTGTAGACTGCTACTTTCTTTGTAATTGGTTGTAACCAGGAAGGCCTTACAGCCTGGCACATTGCATTTAATCAGAGATTTGAGGAATAAAGACTTATGTTTCATATCAAATCTATGTTTCTTATTATGTATTTCCACTACATATTGGTTTGGTTGCAAGGTCGATTTGTCCTTAATTGGATTCACCAACCTTGACTGCATTATTCTAGGTTCTAGTATGCACATATGAAAACATACTAAAAATAGTAAACTTTTCAAAAATAGTAACCCCATCAAGAATATCCTTTATTACAAACCTAGACAATGTTTTTGGGTGATGCAAGATTGCTCTTGCACCCTAGATGCTTTTGCATCAATCAAACTATGATATAAACTAAGGATCAAACCTGCTTCCTTGTCTGATCTAACAAGAAAAATTCCTCAAAGTCCCAACTTGTTAAGAGTATCATTTACATTTCAAGGACCATCTTCCTAGCCTCTTCATGTGTGATATCAATGTCATTCAAGTTTATTTTACTTGGAGGCATATTATTTTCTATCGCTTACTTAATTTCCTTTTTTTAGCCAAACCCCTTTGAGTTTTGAGGACTTAATTGAATTGTCATCCTAAAGGAATTGTCTGGCAGAAATTAATCTTTCATCATCAATCATCTAAGGCTTGGGGGTACCTAAATCTTGCATATCTTCTGGTACCACATTTGAAAGATTTTTTCTAGGGGGAGATGGATGTGGTTGATCAACTTCCTCTTCATATCCAAAGTTTCACATGACATCAATCACCTCATGTGTACCTATAGTTTTCTATGTCATGCCCAAAATCTGTGGGAAAAACACACAACAATTTTTTTTAAAGGCATAATTAATCAATTAATGTTACACGATTTCAAGTAATTAATTTTAATTTAATACCACCATTAAATTTTTATTTCCAATACTCTACAATTTATTAATAATTAAACATAACCTTTGTTAATAACAAACTTTTTAATATTTATTTCATTAAGTCTTTTCAAATTATATTATATTCTCATAATATTTCATTCATTAATTTAATAGGAATATTTCCTTCCCTAATGTATGCTATTGGTTACAACATAATCCTTAATCCAAAAAATATATCAAATTAATTACTAAAACACATTAAAATTTTAAATTATAATAGCTAAAATAAATTTTCCCAAATTTATATTTAAAAGGGGAAGGTGAAAACATAATCCACCAAAAAATTGCCACACCAAAAGGGAAAATAAAACATCTAGTTAAGAGACCCTATTTTAGCCAATAAATTCCCACTTAAGAAAACAAGGGGGTTGAAATTTTCCCTAACCCTATCCAAAGTTAGGGTTGGGGTGAAAATAACAACACCCAAAAAACATTCTCCTTCATTTATTTTCTCATCCTTCTCTCTCTCTCCTCTAAACCCTAGATGGGTTTTCTTGTTTTCTTCTCCTCCCACCATAGATTTTTTGTCTTGTAGGTTTTGAAGAGCATTTGAAGGATGGAGATTCAAGTTTTTTTATGTATTTAAAAGCATATATACACATATATACATTTGGGTATATATGTGTATATATATATCTATATATATAATACATGTTTACAAGATTACAACAAGGTAAATCTTCTTTTTATTTTGTTGTTAGTTTCTTTTTTTGTTTCTTATTTTTACTGTTTTAAATCTATATGTATTTTTTTTTTTAAAGTTTGGTTTATATATATATTGTTTTAGGGCTGACCTATGGCTCTATGGCCACAACGACTAGGATTGGCTACACCCTCTTTGGGGTTGTGGTGACTGTCTGACCCACGACCCTCCCTTTGGTGACTGCGGTTGCTTCGACCACCCACGGCTCCATAAGGATCTGCGGTGGCTTTGGCCACCAGCGACCCCATTGGGGTCCGCAGTGGCTCAACCACACACAGCCCCTCTGGGGTCCACAGTGACAAGCCCACCAGGAGCCCCATGGTGGCTAGGCTACCACAATAGCCTCCATTTTTTTTAAGAAAGGTTTATTATTATTTTTTGTATATAAAAATAATCTATTTAATATATATATATATATATATATATATATATAGATATAGATATATCTTATGCATGACCAGATTATGTATATATAACCATCATGGTATATATACATATTTAGCAATATAGATAATTGCATACTCATTATATATATATATATATGTATATATGTATATATGTATATATGTATGTATGTATATGTATGTATGTATGTATATGTATGTATGTATTTAGGAATATATGTACAAGTTTATATAAGGATTGATTTAGCCCAAAAGCTTATGTGGACATGAACTAAAATGGATATACATATACACTTATATATATATATATATATATATATATATATATATATATATATATATATATATATATATATATATATATATATATATATATATATATATATATATATATATATATATATATATATATATATATATATATATATATATATATATAGACACACACACACACATATAAATGACAAAATATATAAATGTATAAATATAAGTGTATATACATTACTACATACACTTTTCCATTCATATCAACAAAAATAAGACAATAACTATTCTGACTCTATTCTTTTTTTTACAATAACTTGAGCAATAATAGAATAAATTTAGATTATTCTCCAAAGATTTGAGCTATACTACATAAGGAATTTTTTTTTATTAAAGAAAAATAAATAAAACTAATCTCTATTTTTTTTTTTGCAATCAACAATAAATAAATTTATACATTTTTTTGTAAACAAATTACTTTTCTAATCTATGGGAAATAATGGAACTACAATAAATTTAAACCTACTGCTAAACCAAAATCAACATTTACTTACATGGAATATTATAGTCTATTTATGTTTTGTATTGCATCCCTTTTTGAAATGCAATAACGTGCCAAAATACACATTTATTTAAATCTTCTAATAAAATAAAAAGTCATATTTTCATAGATTTGTTTTACAAACACAATGGCTTCAAATAAATATCATGCATTTGCAACAGTGTCACCTAAAATTCAAATGAAAATACATATGTTTAAATCTTCTTTTACAATCATCATACTTTTTGAAAAGAACTTAAACAAAGAGATCTTCTTCTTTACATTTTCTAAGAGGACCAAACTCCTCAAAAACAAGCATTTTATCCTCTTTAATCCCTTCGTGGCAACAAGATGCTTCAAGGAATTGCAAATTAAAACTTGTTGGAAGACCATGGGATGCTCACCTCCCATCCTAGGCCTCTAAGAGGCCACCTCTGAGCTAGGAGAACCAATGCTAACCCGAGTATGCATAAGATCAAATGAGGAAACAAATACAATCATAATACACACAAAGCTACACCCTCCCATGGCTAACACAAGGAGCTTGAAGTAAAGTTTCCTAAGGGTGAAGGTGGACCAAGTACCCAGTGAGAGACATGGCTAGAGATAAAATACAAGCCTTCAATAAGAAAAAAATTCCTCCATACAAGTATCACAACTTCTCTTCACAACCCCAAATCATACTGAACCAAAATGGCCAAAAACCCTTATGACCCCAAAGCATATCAATGTTACAAGCCTACCATGGACCCCATAATCCATGGTGCATCCCTTTTTCCCAAGGAGAGAGACTCTACACCAAGAGGGTTGTCACAAATCCCTTCACCCACAAGGCTACTCTACCCTCCCAAGGGTGAGTTTGGCCTTGCACACTCCCTTAAACAACACAAAATGAAACAAAATAGATGCAAAATTTTACTTCACAATCAACATTAAACATTGAAAGATAACCATACTATGCAAAAAAAATGGAAACAATTCATTCATTCATGGGAGCCATAAGCAAGACACCATAATGAAGAAGAAATAAGATTGAGAGCCACCAACCTTGCAAATAGAAGTTATGGAATAAATTTTGAAGTAGAACCCTTCCCTTTTGTTTCTCCTTCCTTCTCTCCAAATCCTCTTAGTGGTCTCTAAACTTAGAGAGTGGGTGATTGAGAGAAACTCTCTCCAATTTCACCTCTAAATTCAAAATCCTCACATTCTCCAAGTCCTTAGAAGAAATGTGAGCTCCTATTGGTCACTCTTCCCCAACCCTTACACATTACTAAAAAAAGTTCTTAAAAAGAAAGTGACATGAAAAGTGGTCAAGCTTTTCCCTCCCAATGGAAGGTAGTCTTCCCAAGACCATGCTTTTATATATTGATTTTCGTCCATCTTGGAAAATCAACATTTTGGAAGCCTCACAAGGTCAAAATAAGGTTTCCTATGGTCAAAAACTCCCTTTACCCATAGGTATATGAAGTGGGCTAGTAAAAAATGGGTTAAACTCAGCCCTAGGTGGCCATATGACCCCTCAAAAACCCCAGTTAACATCACCTACTAGTTCCAATGGATTAGACTCCACTTTGGAATCACAAACCAAGTGGTCCTTATGGGGAACATAATTAGGTACCAAGTGGGAAAGGTGGGTTCCCAAGCTTTCCAAGTGGACATGCCATGCCATATCACTTTCATAAAAAGTGTGCCAATTGACACTACACTACACATCAAAACACACTTGGGAAGTCCACTTGTTAATTACACAATTTAATGGATGCAATGCAAATAAAAGTCACACCATACACTATACGAAATAAAATACATTACAATGAGGTTTGTCTTTCAATAGATGAAGCCTTGGCTTTATAGAATTCAAATAAGGGTTAGTCATGATTCTCTGATAAAATTCTATGGCCATGATCCTGCACACTCAATTTAAACATTAGTAACCTCAAGAAGTATAATCATCAAAATTCAAAATGTAGAATAAAAATTACCATTTAAATTCTCTTTAACACATGAATTACATCTTTGTAGTCTCTTTAGTCATTCATCATAAATTTAATCATTAACTTGCAAATGAACATACATAAATTGAATCGTAAGAACATGATCTCATTAACCCACATGTCACAGTAATCATTCCAAATCTACATCAATCATGATGTGGTTTTATCTAAATTACATAATGTTAGGAATGGGAACACTGAGAGGGGGGGTGAATCAGTATTCTATAATTAATGTTTTTCTGCTTCTTTAATCTTAGCCTAATTACTTATATACTGAAATGAATATCAAAGTAAATAAAGCATTCAACCATAACACATAACACAACATATGTTTACAAGGAAACCTTGTCTAGAGGAAAACCTCGATAGGAATTAGTACCCACTAATAATTATACTTAGTATTATGAACCTGTTAATGTTCCTTTGCCCTGTTAGGAGTAGTCTATACAATGCTTAGTACAATGACCTGGTCAAAGGTTGGACCTTGTTAGGAGTCTTGAATTACAAACCTTGTTAGGGGTGGAAGGCTCACTGCTCAATGAAGAATGCTACAACCTCCTGGTTATTAGATACACACTATATCTGCAATGGTGAACTATTGCCTTGACATTATTTTCTGGTCAGTTCCTTTTGTGTGTTGATGCTTTAACCTATTGGAAAGCTCTATGTCATTCTTACTACTCTAATGCATACTTTTCATATTTCTTCTCTTCCATCTCTGCCATATATTCTCAAATACAAAAGCACATGTCATATATATACATGCTGAATAAATGCAACCAAAACTAACTACTAGGTCAGCCTATAACTTAACACATACAACGCTTCCAATAGAATTGGCTCAAGATTTTTTACATACAATGATATTAACATGTTTATAACATAATTACAATAGGTTCATAGCCTTTACAAAACAAAATAGTATACGCTAATCAAAATACTATTTGTTGGCTCCATGCTCTGTTATGTTATGTCGCATAACTGATTGTGTCACTTAGACTTGTTGTAACTTCTTCACGTTGTCATATCTGACCATGTGTTCTTAGAATTATCATAATAAAATAATCAAAAACTTATATCCAAGGGCGCATACCAAAACTCGATCATACACACATGTGTTGATGCTCTGATCATCAGGTGCTTCTCAGTCTTCTCTATCTTTCATACTTAGCCAAATTCTGATCTTCCAAGTTAGTGCACTAACTCCAAAACTTCATATGAATTGGTTGCCATAATGAAAACACAAAACTAGTCATATAACCTTAGTTAAGTCAACTTTCCAACAATCTCCCCCTTTGTCATCAATGGCAACAAAGGAATATGGCGAAGTTGCTAAACTACATCTTTACACAAAAACTTACTATCTTTTATCTTATCCTTTTTCTATATTGTACATCATATATTCTTCTATCTCCCTTATCTACTCTACTCCCCCTTTGACATGAATGACAAAGGTGCTCAAAAAAGAAAAACTTCAAGTACTTACATAGAAAGTACATCCGGGTATGCAATATGAAGGTTTATGATTTCTTTCTACTAAAAAACCTTGAGTGCATCAACTGTCTGAAGATGGGCACATAATGCATAGGTTAGTTTCTCCATATTTTCCAAATTTGTACAAGGACCTTGATCATATGTCACAATCATGGAATATATCTGCTTAATGTTCTGATTCAAAACATCAAGTGAAGGCGCTAGTGTATGTCTAAGTTGTGCTTGTCTAGCCCTTATTTTTGCCATTTCTTTTTATGTCTTCTCAATTTTTTCTAACTGACCTTGATAGAAATTATTGCACATGTTGATGTATTGGGAGGGATCTTCCACTGATTTTATTATTGCTTCCATCATAGATTCTTCTTCTTGAATCTTTTTAGATAAATATGAGGTGAGTTTATCTTTATTCATACAATCAACTATCACCTTTCTTCATTTAGCTGCTAACTCCTTCAGCATTGATTGACCAATATTCAGAGAATTAAGGTTAAGTGAGAAGTTACTTATCAATTCATTCAACCTCTTCTTGACATATTTCTCTTAGGAAATCTTTGATGTTGATTCTTCTAGACTTGAGAAATTTGCTTTGAAGCTTGATAGGATGTTGCTGACATTATCCATTGAATGAACACTTGTCACTTTCTTATCCGTAGGAAGTAAATTGTTCAATATGCTTAGTGATTCCAAAAATAGAGAATTCCTCATTAGTTGTTTCTCTTTTTCTTTCTCCATAGCTAATACACTTATCTTCATCAGATCTTCTTCTCCCCATGAGTCTAAACTTGTTGTATCAGGTGTCAAACTTGACAACAATTAAATAGATGACTTAGGAGTAAGGAGTGTGCTATCCATAATCTCACTCTTTACCTTCACTAAAATTTTAGCAGAGGGCTCTTCTTTAGATTCATCTTCCTTCTCTTCTTCCTTTATTGTTAAGTCTTCAATGAGGACTTCTTCTTGCTGCATATATGTGTCTTCTCCATATAGAATCTCAGCTTCTTATATACTAACTAAAGTTTCTTCAAACTTATCCACTTCATTATCTGTTGTTACCATGGTGATTTCAACATTATCAATCACTATTGTTTCATTCTTTGTTTCATCCTTATGCATAGAATCATGTGGACCTATCATAGGTGCATTTGTGATCTCAAATTATTTTGCTTTCTCGAAGGGAACTTGATTTGTAGGAATAGATGAGGGGTACATGTGTCTATCCATGAATACTTTCCCAAATGCCTTCTCTATTTCCTTCACAACCAACTCATAATCCTTATTCATTATTTGTAGACATCTGATTTTAGTTCTTAGATGAGGGTTTACCAAATCCAACAATAATGTTTTCTCTTCAAATGAACAAACTAGGAGGTTTCCATCCAATGTCTTTTCTCTTATCCACATATCTTCTTCAATAGCTTGTCTTTTCATAGAATCAATTATATTCCATACTTTATCAGGTATAACTGTCTTAAGTTCCAAAACTGACCTTTTGAACTTAATCATGTGCTTGATAATCATAGAATGGATTTCTGACTTATCAATCTCATGATATTTATAATAGAAATTTTCTATTTTATCTATCCTTCCTTCATCAATTACTCTAATTCTCAATGCTTTTAGATTCAGTATGAATCCTACCTTAGGAGGTGCTTGAGTGTTTCTTCCTTTGCTTCTTGTTGACCTTGAGGATGGGTGGCTTGCACCAGACTACTTCTTCCTTCTAGGTCATCTCGGACTAACTTAAATGGATGCTTCTTGAATATGTATCTCTTCCTCTTAGTGACATCAAATACTACTAGAGTGGCTATTACTTACTTGATTCAATGCTTAAGTATGGTTCCAAAGGGTTTCTGAAACATCACATCTGAACTAGGGTTTCACAACTGATTTTAACACTTCCTTGCTGATGAAAACAATTTTAATCTTTCAACACTTATTGCTTTGATTTCTCATGCTCTCCAACAACTTGATTTTGAATGCAAAAGTGAAGATAATAGATCTTCAATGACTAATAAATCAATTTTCTACAATTAATGCTTATCACCATAACATGCATTGTAATAGTGAATTACAATCTTCATTCCTACTAACAATCAGGCTGTGCGCTCATGCATACTATATCAACTAGTAACCAAACATCTAGAACCAAAGGCACATACTCTAAGGGTGAGTATACCAGTTGCGTAGGGGTCTAGAGCTTGTCAAGCTCCCCCTATGACCATGAGGGTCATTTAACCAAAAATAGGAGGTGCATCCATTACGGATGCATCCTCAATTATTTCAACAACATTATTTTTCTTTACTTCCTTCCAAATCATGCTTGCATCTTCTGTAGCTTTCACAAACTTGACTTCTCCAGATTCATCCAATATTGATTCTTGAGACTTATTAGGTCTTTCATGTCTTTGCGCTTGTGAGTTGAAAAACTTTGAGATGTGTCCAACCTTGTTACAAGAGTAACAAATAACTGGAGGCCTTGTATTCCTCGATGCATTGATGTGAGTTACCGTACTACATTATCTAGTTGTGTCACCATTATAATTACATATATGACATGTGATGTTTTGAGGAATTCTAGAATTTTGTTGTGGTTGATTCTCTGATTGTGATGTGTCAGATTTCTTTGACTTGATCTACAATTCATAACTCTATGACCAAATTTATTGCATGAATAATAATAACCATTGAAAGGTCTTACCTCTTTACAATCTCTTTCTATATGTCCATTCTTGTTACAGGCATAAAAATTTTTGTTTACTAGCTTGTGTTCATCTTTAGATGGTCCTACTTTATCTTTAGTATGACTTTCAGTCTTCTTGGCTTCTATAGATTCTTTAGGTGATTTCATTCTTTCTTGAATTGTATCAATCTAAACTTGAGCTTCATTATATCCAATACTAGTGGTATCTCCTTTTAACTTTTGTGCATAGATCTGAGAGTCTAATAGATCAGCACTTGTGTGCAATTTGTCAATATGGTTCTTTTCTTCTGTCAACTCAAATTCCATCCTTTTCTTAATGTTTTCTAACTCCAAGATTTTCATATTTTCTTGCATAAGTTCTTCATCCAACTGTTTGTTTTCTTTGACCTTTTCTTCATAGGCTTCCTGATTATGGATTAACTTTTCATCCAATTCTTCAATCTCATCCTTCAAAGACATATTTTCTTCATTTAGCTTTTTGACCATTTTTTCCAAATCATTTGTTGAATAATCTTTCAAATCTTTTCTCAGTTTCTTGATGAATACTTGTGAGCCACTGAACTTCAATTTCAGTTCTTCAATTTCTCTTTTAGCTTTGTCAAGATCTAACGCAAATCAGGGTAGGAGAATCCAATTAAGGATAGTCCAACCTTGCAGATTCAGAACAACACAGTAGATAACTCAACACAACAAATGTTTTCAACTCAAATTTTCATTAACATGCTCAGTTGTAAGGTCTTTTGGGTTAGGGCCAATTATAATTAAAAGTAATTTTGCAAGATCAACAAGATCCAATACAACCCTAGCTAGTTTAGCTCTAAAAGCAAGTAGCAACTGATGAAAACCCTAAGGTAGATCTAAACTTGAGCTTGCAAGCCTCCAAGCAATCTCCTTGTTTCCAAGCCTCAACCATTAGCTCTGCTAACACCAACTATCAGAAATCAATGTGATCTACAAGATCTCACAGGATATTTTCCACAAATTCACCACTCAAATCTTCTATTAGAATATAATATCTTATCATCCAGATCTATTGCTATCTCTCTCTCCCAAGTCCTCCAAAACAACTAACCAAACATCCTATAAATACTAATCATCAGCCACAGGTTGGTTGGATGAAACCATTAACTCCTCCTAACAAATATTAAATGCAATACAAGTCATCTCACAAATACCCTTACAAACATTAAATTCAACATGTCAGCCTATAACAATAGCTACCAACAATAAATGCACCAATTTGGCCCAACAAATCACATAGAACTCTAGTCATTAAGACCAAATTAACTACTGAGTGCCATAGAAACAACTGAGCAATAGTGAAACAACTGACCAAACTAAGTAACACCAAGCAACACAGGCATTACCGAGCACCAGTTCCATTGAGCACCAGAAGTTCCACCAAGTTCCTTCAGCAACCGAGCTTCCTTCAATAACTGAGACTGTCGGTTAAGGCTACAACTGAGTAACACTGATGAAACACACACCTCCCATGCAGATTCACCAAGGACCAAGAATGCCCCTACATATGACACCCCAAGTTCAAAAAGATGTTCATATGTGAGAAGAACATATTCTGGGATTCAGCACATAAACCCCGAATAGGTTCTTCACATACAAGTCTTCCACCTTTTCAGTTTGCATACTTTTCTATTTCTACTTCCTCTATCTCTTCAAGTCTTTTCTCAACAACACACAGGTCTATCCTTCACACTAATCAATCATACCTTCAGGATCCACCAACTCAACTCAGCTACCAATACTCAGGCTTCTCCTACCGAGCATTGTATCCAACAAAGGCATCAGGGAAAAATTCATGTCATCCTTCTCAATAGTGAAAACATTTCTGACACAGTCATACATAGCTCTATAATCATATTGCCAAGGTGTACCGAGCAATATATCACAACTATTCATCTTCACAATATCACATAACACAAGATCCTTATACTAGTCAATATGAACATCAATAAAGCATTGTTCTCTTACTTCTAGAGCATGAACATCTTGCAACCAGCCAATCCTATAAGGATACAGATGCTTCATTCTTTTCAAACCAAGTTTTTGAACCATGTCCTTAGCAACAAGGTTATCAGTACTACCACTATCAATAATAACATCACAGATTTTACCTCTAGACTTGCACCGAGTCCTAAACCAATTACTCCTCTAACAAGGATCCACCTTTGTACCAAGCAATGTTCGCCGAACCAACAAGTTCTCAGATTTAGGTTCATTCTCATTTATGACAATATCTCATCAGTCACCAAGCTTCTTTTGTGTGCACTCAAAAGAATGGTGTCCTTCCTCTCCATAGTTATAGAAAGTACCCTTAAAGATAAATCTACCTATCTTCTTCTTCGGTTCTACAGGTTTCAGTTCATCTTCTGCATGAGTCAATTTATCCTTCACCAAGTGATCAATCTTTTCCTTCCCTCGGGAGTTACTATGTTGTCTCCTCTTCAACTTATCTTCTGCCTTTAGAGCATACTGATAAGCATCTTCAACAGAATCAATCTTCAGTATACCAAGCTCAACCTGAATATTGAATCTCAAACCATTCACATACTGAGCTACCTTTTCCTTACCAAGCTCTCAGTGTCTAGACCAAATAGTAAGTTTTTAGAACTCCTCGGTATAATCTTCAACAAAAAAATCCTTCTACTTCAGATTCTACAACTTCTTAAACAAATCAAGCTCATAGTCCATCAGTATGAACTTAGCTTTCAATTTAGTCACCATCAACCTCCACTGATTGATCTTAATTTCACCTTCATCTTCTCTATCTCTTTGTAGTTTTTTACACCAAAGAGTAGCATGTCCTTTCAACTTAGCTTGTTCCAATCTGACTTGAAGAGGATCTTCAATTTCTTCCAGCTCAAAGAATCTTTAAGTTCACCAATCCAATCAGTCAAGTTCTCAAGTTTCAAGGTACCAAAGAAAGTAGAAACTTCCATTTGATAACTATTACTTAACCGAGCTCCAGATCTATGTAACTGAGTAGTTCTATCTTCACTAGATCTATCCCTCCGGTCATCACCACTAGATCCAACAGCTTCCTCATAGCCATCTTCAGTACCAACATTCCAGGGTACACTAGTAAAAACTCTCATGATCTCAGTGACCATGTCATTCTTCATCAATTCCATCTCAAATCTAAAATCTTATTTCACCTTCTTTGTAATCCTAGATTCCATAGTATCACAAAGATCCATAATTACTCTAGGGTCTAATCTTCTTAGAGGCATCCTTAAAGATAAGAGAAAACCTCTACAACAAACCCTACACTGACCACCTTGTGGCAACCTCCAAGTTTTATGCAAGTCAGATCTCAACCTACCACCTCAAACAAACAACTAGGGCAAGATTCACAAGTTCAGTGCCACAAATCTGCAACTCAGATCATACAATCTCTTTGCCAACAAAATCAACTTTGCAAGATTAGCCTTGCTAGGTTAACCTTCACTCCAAAAAGATCAAACCTTTTATCTGATACCACCTGACGCATATCAGGGTAGGAGAATCCAATTAAGGACAGTCCAACCTTGCAGCTTTAGAACAACACAATAGATAAATCAACATAACAAATGTTTTCAACTCAAATTTTTATTAACATGCCAGGCTATAAGGCCTTCCAGGTTAGGGCCAATTCTAATAAGAAGTAATTCTGCAAGATCAACAAGATCCAATATAACCCTAGCTAGTTTAACTCTAAAAGCAATCAACAACTGATGAAAACCCTAAGGCAGATCTAAACTTGAGCTTGCAAGCCTCCAAGTAATATCCTTGTTTCCAAGCCTCAACCACTAGCTCTACTAACACCGAATATTAGAAATCAATCTGATCTGCAAGATCTTGTAGGATCTTTTCCACAACTTCACCACTCAAATCTGCTATCAGAATCTCCTATCTGATAATCCAGATCTTCTGCTATCAAAATCTCCTATCTGATCATCCAGATCTTCTACTATCTCTCTCTCTCAAGTCCTCCTAAACAACTACCCAAACATTCTATAAATACTAATCATCAGCCACAAGTCGACTAGATGAAACCATAACTCCTCCTAACAAATATTAAATGCAATACAAATCAGCTCACAAATAGCCTTATAAACATTAAATTCAACATGTCAACCTGTAACAACAACTACAACAATAAATGCACCAATTCAGCCCAACAAATCACACAGAACTCTAGTCAGTAAGACCAAACTATCGAGCGCTAGAGAAACAACTGAGCAACAATGAAACAAGTGACCAAACTAAGCAACATTGAGAAACACAAGCATTACCAAGCACCAGTTCCACCGAGCACTAGAGGTTCCACAAAGTTCCTTCAATGACTGAGCTTCCTTCAATAACTGAGACCATTGGTTAAGGCTGCAACCGAGTAACACTAGCCAAACACACACCTCCCATGCAAATTCATCAAGGACCAAGAATGCCCCTACATCAAGATCTTCCAGAGATGCTTCAAGATTCTTCTCTAGATGTTTCAGTATCCATGATATCCTCAAATAGTTAAACTTCTCTCAAAGGACCAAATCTCTAATACCAATTATTAGGAATGGGAACACTGAGAGGGGGGGTGAATCAATGTTCTACAATTAATTTTTTTTTCTTCTTTAAACTTATCCCAATTACTTATATACTGAAATGAATATCAAAGTAAATAAAGCATTCAACCATAACACATAACACAAGATATGTTTATGTGGAAACCTTGGCCAAAGGAAAATCCCAATGGGAATTAGTACCCACTAATAATTGTACTTGGTATTATAAACTTGTTAATGTTCCTTTTCCCTATTAGGAACAGTCTATACGATGCTTAGTACAATGACCTAGTCAAAGGTTGAACCTTGTTAGGAGTCTTGAAGTACAAAATTTGTTAGGGGTGGAAGGCTCACTACCAGATCTCACTGCTCAATGAAGAAGGCTACAACCTCCTAGTTATCAGATACACACTATATCTGCAATGATGAACTGTTGCCTTGACATTATTGTCTGATCAGTTCCTTTTGTGCATTGATGCTTTAACCTCTTGTAAAGCTCTATGTCATTCTTAATACTCTAATAAATACTTCTCATATTTCTACTCTTCCATCTCTACCATATATTCTCAAATACAAAAGCACATGTCATATATATACATGTTGAATAGACACAACCAAAATGAACTACTAGGTTGGCCTATAACTTAACACATACAACACTTCCAATAGAATTGGCTCAAGTGTGTTTACATACAATGATATTAACATGTTTATAACACAATTACAATAGGTGCATAGCCTTTACAAAACAAAATAGTATACACTAATCAAAATACTATATGTCAGCTCCATGCTTTGTTCTATTCTGTCACTTACTAACTGTGTCACTTAGACTTGTTGTAACTTCTCCATGCTATCATATCTGACCATGCATTCTTATACTTATCATAATAACATAATCAAAATCTTATATCCAAGGGCACATACCAAAACTCAGTCATACACATGTGCATTGATGCTCTAATCATCAGGCGCTTCTCTGTCTGCTCTATCTTTCATACTTAGCCAAATTTTGATCTTCCAAGTTAGTGTGCTGACTCCAAAACTTCATATGACTTTTTTGCCATAATGACAACAAAAAACTAGTCATATAAACTTAGTTAAGTCAACTTTCCAACACATAAGCATTCATTATATCAATTCTAAAATCATCCAAATGATATATTATCTAGTAACTGAATCATCAAGTAATAACCATAATAATGTCTTGAAAATAAAAATATATATTTCATCACCTAACCTTTAACCTTCAATGAAATTCACATCTCAACATAATTCAAATCTTGATTATCATTTTCCTAAACAACTCATATCAGCATAAATATACCCAAATTGCAACATCATAGTATTCATCCAAATCAATCATCATAATGCCAGTCATAATGTATCATAAGGTCAACATAGTGAGTATGGAATGCATCATAAAATATAAGGTATCATCATCTAATGTAATCAAACCCATCTCAATCAGATAAAATCCCTTAATTCTTCAGAACATTAAGCCAATTACTAGGTCTATCATAGTGGTAAATGGAAAAGCCATTACAGGTTTGGGGTGAGGCCTCACACTATATTTATTCATATTGGACCATAGAAACTAGTTCGTTGGTATTTTGGCTCTTTTGGGGAGGTCACCTATGTGAACTTAAAGGATCTTCTTCTATGTGTGTTCACCTAATTCTTCTATCCTCATCTTCATCCTCTATTTTAATTCTCCCACCCTATGGGTTACATATTTTGTAGGTTGTTGCACAATAAAAGATTTTAAAAATATATCCTCAAATTTTTCTACCATTCCTTCCATTCTTTGAACCTAATTAAATACATTGGAGGAAAATCCTCTAAAATTAGGCTCTGCCTCTTTCTTTTCTCTCTTAATTATCTCTAAGATATCTCATTTATTTATTCTTTACATAATTTCATATACATCAAGATTATTTCTAATCACATCTTCTTATTAACAAATTTCATGAAAATAGTTGTCTTTCTTAAGCCTCTCATGTTTCATTTGATCTATATAGCCCTCTACATTGAAATGTCTATATTTAGAAAATTTCAAATGATAGGAAGTCTTTAAATGTTATTGTATCTTTTCTAGTGTGGATCTTCCAATAGTGAAGTCTTCAAATACTATGGCTTGTGACAGATGTGAATCCAATCATGTAGCAAGAGCCAACACAATAGAAAACACAAAGTAAAACAACAAGATGCAACCAAATAAAAACTCTTTTATTATTTGAAAACATCAAATTTCATGCAACATGCCAAGTTGTAAGGACTTCCCAGTTACAACCACATACAAAGCATAACAATAAGGTTTAGATCCTCAACCAATCTGCCTAACCTTAGAGCCATCTTCAATCAACTATTTTCTACACTTCTCCCTCTTAGGGCTACTCCCATCTTCCCAGGTCTACCTCCAATCACAACTGCAAACCTAAATTTATACACACACTTAGCCGCCATAGGTCAACATTCAAACATTACATATCCCAAGGTAAACATAATATACCTAGTCATCCTAGATCTAAAATAATTTTAACAATTAATTATTTCATCAGGTGTGATCCAACCACCACATAGTTCCACCTTGAAATACACACCACATGCTTCCACTACTCAAAATATTCTACCACAATCAACCAGCCTACAAGAAAAGGTACTCAAAATAGGACTAGACCCAAAATGTGAAACATCAATCATATACAAAACATAAGGATGCACAATCCAAGATATAGGTCCACATAAGTTCCAACAACCACAATACATGGCCACACATGCTAGATCCCAATGATCACCAACCACATGATAATCTCTGCTACAATCCCCAACAATAAACTGGTGACATGAAGAACAAAATTGGTCAACAAAGATCAAGATAGATCTCAAAAACCATGCCACCTGAAGAGGTGTGATCATAGACATAGAATCCATGAATGTAAAGGAACAAAATCTTTTCACCACATAATCCAAATATTCCCACTACTCTACTACATATAGAATCGTAGAAAACTATCCAAAACAACAAGGAACTTTGACAAATCACAAGGAAATCCCTCCAACTACTAAGGATCCAAGATGCCCCCACATCAAACACCTGGGGTTAATAGAAAAGTGTGTACCACACATTGATCCCACAAGAAAATCCAAACACCATCTTATCTTGACCATCAATTTCCCATTCCTCAAATATAAGAAGATAAACCAGTGCATAAGAAACCTCAGCTCTACAACTAACCATTCAACACACAAACTCACAACAAAAATCTGGTTAGGAACCTCACCACAAAGAATCAACAAAAAATTGATCAATAGTAGACCCACTAACTAGATCTACAAATCATCACCCACAATAGGATCATCATCACCATTTGATCATGAAAACCAACCACCTCAATCTTAGAAAGGTCATAATCAACTTCCTCAAGGTCCACTTTAGTAGCAACAACCCTAACTTTCCCTCTCCTCCTTAGAATAAGCCTCTTAACCTCCCAAACAACCCCCTTCTAAACTAGTAAGTACCAACTAAAATTTAACCACTTCATTTCCTCAAGCTTCTTCTCAAGCTTACCATGTATCTCATCCAACTTCCTCTCAAGTTGGCTAAAGACCTCATCTTCCACCAACCGGTCAACCTTCCTCATTAGCCTCTTCCCTTCTCTCCCAAGGTGCAACTACCTCTAGTCGGTGATCTATTTGCAAGATTCTAGCTACCTCACACTCAAAAATCTACTAAACATCTTCACAAACTACCTTGATTCAAAGATCATTTCACCAAAAAAGGGATTCTTCAAGGGTTTCACATCCTTCCTAGGTTCACAATTGGTAACAACATCAATAGTCCCTCTCTGAGAAATCTCACATGAATCCATAACAAGCATAGGTCATATCTACTTTCTGCCACCCCATAACAAATCATTCACAGATCCACAAGCTTAGGAACAAAGATATATTACTTCAAGATCCACAAATCAATCCTACCATTACAAGTACTTAATCTTCCAACAAAAAATTCACAACTTCACAAGTTAAGATACCAGGACTCACACCACCACAAGATCAAACCATTCTATGATACAACTTGATGTAGTCAAGACTGGGGAGACCTCCAAGGAAATGTCTAATCATGCAGCAATAGCCAACACAACATAGATTAACACAACAAGATGAAACCAAATAACAACTCTTTTATTATTTGAAAACATCAAATTTCATGCAACATGTCAAGTTGTAAGCACTTCCTGATTATGACCACATACAATGCATAACAATAAGGTTCAGATCCTCAACTGATCTGCCTAACCTCAGAGTGATCTTCAATCAAATATCTACTATAATTCCCCCTCTCAAGGCTACTCCTTTCTAGGGCTACCTCCAATTGCTACCACAAACCTAAATTTATACACACACTTAGCCTCCATAAGTCGATATTCAAACATTACATATCACAAGGAAAATGTAATACACCTAGTTAGCCTAGATCCAAAATAATTACAACAATTAATTATTTCATCCCACGTGATCCAACCACCATGTCGACCATAGATAGGTCCACCTCAAAATCCATGTTGTAAGCTTCCACCACTTGAAATCTTCCACTGCAATCCACCACAATCAACTAGACCACAAGAATTGGTAATCAAAATAGGACCAGACCCAAAATGTGAAACATTGATCACATACAGAACATAAGGATGCGTGATCCAAGAATATATAGGTCCACACAAGTTCCAAAAACCAAAATCTATGAAGTTGTACATGTTAAAACCCAATGATCACCAACCACATGATAATCTCTGCTAAAATCTCCAACACTAAATCAGTGATAGGAAGAACACAACCGGTCAATAAAGATCAATCCAGATCTCACAAACTATGCCACCTAAAGAGGTATGATCATAAACATAGCATCCATGAACAAAAATGAATAAAATCTTTTAATCACATACTCCAAAGGTTCCCAAAACTCTACCACCCATAAAATCATAGAAAATTGCCCACAAAAACAAGGAACTTCACCACACCACAAGGAAATCCTTCCAACTGCCAAGGATCCAAGATGCCCCTGCACCACGTCTAGTCATCATTAGGCTAGGTATTATAAGTACTTAGTAATTATTACATTGTAGGTGCTAATCTAACAAACTTTCACCACATCAAGCCATAACCTTGATAGAAAAATCCTGATGGAATGTAATATAGTGTAAACTTGCACTTTCTATCCCATACATTACATGAAAATTGTATAGGTATCATGTTTTCATATTTATTAAATTTATCCAATTTTAATCTTGTACAATGCACAAACTCATTAGATAATAGTATCAAATGACACAAAAGAGAATAAAACCTAGAATCGATGGAAGTATTATTTTCCATAATTTTACACAAACCCTCATGGATCTCTAGAAAATTGTATGATGCAAAATCATATTCCACATTTATATTAGGATTTTGAATATAAGTTTCCATAAACATAAAATCTATTAGCATATTATGTTGGTCAACATTCTTTCCCATATCTGACAAAATGGATAGGTCCACACAAAATGTCTCTCAAAATGAGAAATCTCAAAAGGCTCTTGTTTGGTTCATGTTATCTCAATGCTTAGATTTTTTGTAATCTTCTTCTTGTATATAATAAGCTCATTACATCTAAATGGCTTCATTTTTCTAACATGGTCACCCTTAATCTTATCTAAATCCACTTTAGTTAGAGCTTTCATGTTTAAGTAAAGACACTAGACAATTACTTCTCTACTCAAATTAACAAAGACTAAACCATAATCTCTTATAATGCATTTAATGGTTAAATCAAATCTCCCAAATAAATCCTTAATCAAGACAATTTCAATGAAAACATTTGGTATAATTAATCTAGCAACATCAAAGAATCATGGGATCAAAACAAGGACTTATCATTTCTATTTTTAAAGAAATAGTCAAATAATTGCCATCCAAAAATGGGTATATCTGCATCCCTACAATTGGACTAATTATTCTTGAAGACTAACCTACTCTTGTGTTTTGTGCTTGATTTTGGAAAAGATGTCCAAAATGTCCTAGTGTAAAGCCTTAATTTCATTCTTTGGAACCCTCTCCACAATTTCCACATCGTCACCATCCTTCTATATATCCTCCTTCTCATAAGTTTCTAAAGGATTTTTCACCACAAGAACCTTCAATTTCCTCTTCCTAATTAGAGGTTGAATATTTTCCTCTTCTCCTTCCTCTATTTTCTTGTGTAATTCTTGTTTCCTTTTTAGTTTTTCCTCTTCTTGTTTTCTCTTTTGTGCTTCCTCTTACTTCTTTTTACAACCTAGATCAGAGGACTTCCACTATACCCTTTTCTTTGTGGCCTCTCCTTTCTTAGGCATGATTACAAAAGGAAAATGAAAACAAACAACTCTAGGGCTTCTTAAACTATTGTATTCCATTGATTCAATTAGAAATTACATAGAGAGATAATTTGACCACCTACAAAGAATTGTTTAGAAATACTTACTGGTTTGAGGTGCATAAGAAACTTGGTTGTGCTAAAAAATTAACTCTTGAACTAGCAGGGCTCGCCTTCTCAATCTTTGGAGTGTAGAATGGTATGAAAATCAATGAGACTCAATCTTAACTATTTCCAATGTTGTGTATTTTAGTCACCCTTAATTCATATGTGCAACATAATTGTTTAGTGTTATTCATACTCAATTTTAAATCCAAGTTCTTGATGCATTCTTAACCAATAGTTCATATCAGTTTGGCTGATTCTAATTGTGAGTTGGTGTTAGAACCAACCATGCAACTCTACCTCATATTTTCACAACTTAACTTTAAAACCCACTTTGGCCTATGGAGGGATGTGGAGAAACCACCTTCCATTATGCCATTACCATCCTGTGCTCCCAAGCCATGTCACCAATACGGTCTTCAACTTGTAATGAAATATGGGACAATACCTACTCCTTATACTATTATATTTTTGGGCTCCCATGATCAAAACATAATCACTATCAAATGTATTGAGGGAGTGTTGGGTAATACAACTCTTCTTATAACATTTTATCCTATAAACCCTTAGAATTTTTTGAAGTTTCCCTTTATAAGAGATGGAATGTCTAGGGTAAGATTTTATCTTCACCCTTATCATATCCCAAAATCCAACAACTTGTTCTTGAAGTCTTCTTTCACTGGTGAGAGAATGTCGGGTGATATTATCTTTTATATCCTTTGTATCTCACAACACCTCAAATAGAACTTTGAAACGACCAATATACTCAAGGTAAGTCAAGGTGTATATCCCCTACTTTACTTTTAACACCCCAACATCTTGCAAAATCCTTCATCCTTCTCCTAAAAATTGGGAGGGAAGACAAGGATAGTATTTCATTCCTTCCTTTCATACCCTAGAGTTTCACAATCAACACCTTGAAACTACTTGGAATCCCAAGGAAATGCAAGGATCATACTATCCTTATTTTCTTGACACTTGAGAATCTCGCAATGTTTTTCTTCAAAACAACCAATTCCCTAAGAGAATATAGGGAGATAATATTCTTCATTTCTTTTCCAATCTTTCCATCCCTTGACCTTCTCTTTAATGTAACCCTCAACCATGAGGGATCATGGGATATCTCTTAGAATTTGATACACTTCATACCATGGATTCCTACAATTAGTTACCTCCATTGACATGCAAAGGTTGACATTTACAACCATATTGAGAGTGAAGTCCATTAAAGGAAATAAATGCACAACTATGAGAAAGAAAGAAGAGGCACAATATGATTAGGACAACTCTCATCTTAGTTTCTTGTGATCTATTCATCATTGTAAAAAACCTATAATAACTTGGTAATTCCACTATCATATCTCTCTAAGTGCTTAGTTTAGTAAAATTTGTTTGTTACAATTAAACACGAATAAGTAAAATTTTAACAAGAAATTCTACAATCTTGGTGTGATTATTTTTGAACACTCTATATCCATTATTTTAGATTAGTCAATACATTCTCTTCTCCAAAATGTTGTTTATTATTGTGTTACAGATGCATAGGCATGCCAAAGTAGAAGGAAGTGAATTTTGAGGAACCCAACATTATTCAAATTTTGAAAAGGGTAGGTTAACAAATCTCTATTTGAGATGAGTATCTTTTACATTCATAAAATTTATTTACATTAGATTTACTAAGTTTTGGTTACCAAAATTTGCAATAATTTATTTTGTACAATGTAAATTTTTTGTTTCTAATATAAATTATTAAGTCATTAAAAGAAAATATTATAGAGAGGTTCATTTTTCATGAGAAAATAGTTGATAATAATGGCAATAGTTTCATATCCTGTAGTTTTTATGACCAATTTATTATCGATGGTTTTTTGTGGTAAACACCTTTATGTCAGTGAGCCACCTATATTTTGAACCTTGGTGAAACCTAAATTGATAAGTTTTCAGTTTTTTAAAATAGATTATCAATAGATTTATATTGGTTGTCTTTTGTCATCACTCATTATGTCAATGAGGCACACAGGTTGTGAACATTGGTACAAGTTAAGTTGATAAGTTTGTATTTTTGTAAATTAGTCAATCAATGGAATTATATTGGTTGTCTTTTCTTGTTGGTCTTTTTTGTATTTTTGTATTATGTGTAGAATGGATTGTCACACTATGATATCTATTCTAGAAACATTTCTTATGGAAGTATGAAGAATATATTTTTATCATTAATAACCCATTAAATGTTTGAATTAATTCCTTCATGTATTTTAATTCATGATAATACTTAATGGAGCCATTTCATCAGCCATCTAATTCTATCAATTATTTCCCTTTTAGAGACACAAATTTTTTGGGAGTTTTTGTGATATAGCATGTATGCTTAGATTTGTATCCTTTGGCAAGTGATTCACACTTTTCTAGAAATGGTGGAGTTAAAAATAGGGGAAGGTATTTGGAGATAGATGATCGAAGTAGAAGACATGGTTGAAACATGTTCTAGATGCAAGGGGGTAGGACACCCAATAGGAGAGTGTGTAAAGGGTGATAAAGGTAAAGATCTTGCTAAGAATGCATTAACCAAGACTTTAATCACTTTAAGTGAGAATACATGAAGGGAGGCTTTCTAGGAACTATCAAATTTTTCTATGACTAAATAGAGTCAAGTTTGAGACTTTGCTTTGGGAGAGCGAGGTTTTATTTTTTAGGACATCTTGCAAAATGAAGGAAATTAATTTTTTGTTAGAGAATATAGATCGTTATATGTTTCAAGATCTCTAATAAATATTAGCTCTACTGAACTTGGAGGATGACTTTCAAATGGATTTTGATAAGTCATCAGAGAACTTGCAAGACCTGACAATGATGAAGGCCAAGCATAGGTTTTATCTTAATCTATCTCATGAGGAATAGAAAGGATTGATTGATGCTCCACTCTCAAGAAATTCTTAAGATTTTTTGAATCAAATAGAGATGCATTCTCCAAATAAAGGCAAAGAGGTTTCATCCCCATTAAGACCCACTAAGATGGCATCAAACAAATAACTTAGTAATGAAAAGGAAATGAGATATAGGGTGGAGAAGTCGGGAGATGATTCATAGAAGGAAATGCTTTCAAATGGGCTAATATATGAAGATGGTGAGATGAATAACCATAATAATTATAGCAATAAGGAGAGACCTCTATCTTTGAGGATAGGTAAGAATTCTAATGAGTAGTATATGTATTGCATGGTCATGATTTTTTAGGGATTCTAGTGAAGAAGGTGTGAAGGATCCCCAGTTTAATGATTTCCATATTTGTCCAATAAGAAATCCATAAAGTTCTTTCAAGTAAACCAGAGATAAGGGTGACAAATTTGAGGATTTAGAATTAGGGGGCTTGGGAGTTTTGTGGAATGATTTAGTTGTGGATTTTCAAGTAATCCAATAGGAGAGATACTAGTAGTGGTTAAGAATTTATTCAAAATAATTATTTATATGGATTTAGGTCATTAATGTGTATGGTCCAAATAGTTCCTTAGGGAAAAATAACTTTGGCAAGAATTATTGGTGATCCTTTGAATTAGGGAGGATGCTATGTTATTTTTGTGGGGGGGATCTCAATGCAATCCTTCAACCATGGGATAGAAAAGGTGCACTTGGTTGGTCTGGGCCAAGTCAAAATGAATTATGTGTCTTTGTGACAAATAATGGTTTAATATAATCTCTTTAAGAATGGTGAATTCACTTTAATGAATAGGAGAAATAGCCTCCTTAATATTGCAAAAAAAATTTATATATTTTTTATGGCTAGCAACTGGGAAAAATATTAATGGACTTGTGATGTTGAAATCCTACCTATAGTTGGTTCAGATCATTACCCCATTAGTGTTTGAATCCAAGAAGAGGAATCTCTAGATAGATTCCCCTTTAAATGATGCAGTCAAGGTCAGAGGGAACTCAAAGAGATCTATCCAAACCTTGCAACAAGAGTCACACAATGAAAATTAAAAGTAAAAATAGAGAGATATGCAAGATCAATCTTCCTTATTATTATCAAATAATCATATACAAAGGATCTGCAACATGCAGTTATACATGCCAGGAATAAAGGCCTAATTATAGTAAAAAATCCTTACAAACTACTTATCATTTGGCTATAGGAATATGCCCTATCATCCTACTATCAAACTTCTATCTACAAGGAACAATTACATTGATTATAAATCCTTTGCAACCATCAGGTCAGCCTACAAAGATTATATTTCCCAATGAGAAACAAAACATAATACAAAATAATAGGTCAAGATCCAAATCATCAAGATCTACTTCCAATGAAATAATAATGAATCATGATCCCTCAATTAGGTTGGCAAAAAATGTAACACCATTGAGAAATGAGTCGTTAAGCTTCGTCAATCAAGGAATTTCTTCGTGGGATCAAAAAACAAAAACAAGTCGAAAAACATGAAGAACCATTAAGTCCTTCCAAGAATCGACAAGATCTCATATTCCTAGTAACCAAATGGCATGCAAACCTAGGAGAAGGTTCAACACGATGCGAAAAATACATTGTAAGGATTGCATCTACAAAATATCCAAATGGATTGAACACAAATATAAACTTAGTGAGTGATCAAATAAGAAAATAGGAACAAGTACTTATGGTTGATTCTATATTGCCAAGAACTCAAGATGATCCTACATTAGACACCTGGATTTATTTGAAAAGTGAGCCTCTAAATTTGCTAGGGCTAAAGGAAAACCAATATGGTTAACCTCATCCTAAGAAATCCATGAAGAAACTTCTACTGGTCTATCCTTCCACTTGACAAGATACTCCTTATACTGGTTACCTCTTGTTCTTCTACCAAATTTTCTATCCAAAATCTCTTCTATCTTATCTAACTTCTTCTTAGGATATGATTTTTCAACATTTGATCCATCACCCTCACACAAATCTGATTCATAATACTCCTACAAGTCTACAACATTGAATATAGGTGAAATATCCACATCCTTTGGTAACTCTACTTCATATGCACTCCCTAAGTCAAATCTCCCCAAGATTTTACACCATCCATACTTCCTCATCTTTAGCTTGTTATAAGTTCCAATAGTAAATATACTCTTCTTTAGATATACCATTACTTCATCTCCTACTTCAAATTCCTTATGTCTCATTTTCATGTCTTTTCTCTCCTTATTTGACTGATTTATCTTCTCCAAATGATGTTTTATTTGCATGTGTAATCCATTCATGTGCTCTTCAAATTCCCCTACTTCAACAGTCCTCTTGTTCTCGTGACTAACATCTCTTAATTCTAATACTCATTTAGGATTAAGTCCAGTAACTATCTCAAATGGTGTCAACCTTGTACTCCTATTCACTAAATTTTTATGTGCAAATTATTTTTGTGCTAAGACTAAATCCTAATTTCTAGGATTTTCTCCAACCAAACATATCATTAGGTTTCCCAAAATCATATTCACTGCCTCTTTTTGTCCATCTATTTGTGGATGAAATGTAGAACTAAACTTCAAATCATTCTTCATCTTCTTCCATAGTGTCCTCCAAAAATAACCAATGAATTTACTTCTCTCTGAAACTATACTCTTAGGTAATCCATGCAACCTCACAATCTCCTTGAAAAATAAGTTAGCTACATGTAATTTATATGTTGTCTTCTTACAAGGAATAAAATATTATGACATCTTAGAAAATATATCTACCACCACAAATATAGAATCATTACCTTTTTGTGTCATTGATAACCCAAGTACAAAATCCATTCTAATACCCTCCCAAGGTCTAGTCGACACTGTCAAAGGTGTATACAATCTGGTATTCTAACTAACCCCTTTTTCAACTTGACCAATTCTACAACTCTGAATAAAATTTCTTACATCCTTATGAATTTGAGGCCAAAATTAATTTTCACTCACCAAAGCCTACCATCTTGAATGAAATAAGCCAACCATTTTCTTTGGTATGCTACAATAGGTTCTTTGGAGGCTTTCTAAGGTTTTGAAAATTTGGGGTCATCCTCATACAAAGTCTTCAATTCATCAAATCCCAACACTTCAACTCTCATTTTAGTCAGGAAAGCCCTTCTTCTACTCAATGCATCAACAACTTTATTTGATTTACTACTCCTATGTTTCAACATAAATGTATAACTCTACAAAAATTCAACCCATCTTATATGTCTCTAGTTCAACTTACTTTGATTGTTCAAATATTGTAATGCTTAATGATCAGTATACAACACAAACTCCTTAGGCAATAAATAATGTATATACCTATTAAAAGCTTGAAATATGGCATAGAATTCTTGATCATAAATTGAATATCTTCTCTTAGCATAATTCAAATTCTCATTGAAATAAGAAATAGGTCTACTTTCTTGACTTAACACTGCTCCAATTGCATTTCCACTTGCATCATAGTCCACTTGAAATACTTTATTGAAATCTAGTAAAGCTAACACAATTTGTTCAGTTACCTTCTATTTCAACAATTCAAAACTCTTATCTTATCCATGTGTCCACTTGAACTCTTTCCTATCTCCTCTCATTATCTCATCCATAGGATTACAAATTGCACTAAAATTGCTCATGAACTTTTGGTAGAAACTAGCCAATCCATGAAATGATTTTACTTCCCTAACACTCTCTATTTTAGGACACTCAACAATTGCTTTCACTTTCTTAGGATCCATCTTCAATTCTTTTACAAATATCACATAACCCATATATACTAACTCTTCCCTCATGAAAGAAAACTTCTTGATGTTTATCAATAATTTATCTTCCCTCAATCTTTGCAATAATTGTCTGAGATGCAACAAATGGTCTTCCTTATTTTTACTAAAAATCATAATGTCATCCAAATAAACAATCAAAAACTTACCCAAGAATTTCTTCAATACCTTATTCATCAACCTCATGAAAGTACTCGGTACATTAGTCAACCCAAAAGGCATCACCAACCACTCATACAGTTCTTCATTCTTAAATGTAGTCTTCTATTCATCTCCTCCGATTCTGATATGATGATATCCACTCTTAAAATTTATCTTTGTAAAATATCTAGCTCCACTCAAACAATATATTTTATCATCCATCTCAGGCAAAGGAAATAGACATTTCACTGTGATCCTATTAATATCTCTAGAGTTAATACACATCCTCCATTCTCCATTCTAATTATGTGCTAATACTGCAGGTACTACACAAGGACTCAAATTCTCCCTAATCAAACCTTTCTGCAATAGTTCTTGCACTTGTCTATTTAATTCCTCATTCTCTAAAAGTGTAAACCAATGTGTTAGTTGATTACTTGCAAACTTTCTCTAGGAATTAGTTCTATGCAATGAGTAATACTTCTCACAGGTGGAAATCCATCAGGTACATTATCTGACATTATATCTTCATACTCTTTTAGCAAGTCATTTCTTTCCTTTGGTTCTTCTTCTTTTATTTCCAAATCATACTTCTTAGGGATCAATGCATAACACATAATATCACTCTTCAAGCCATCCAATAATTTCCTTCCTTCAACCAAACAAACTCTAACACTAGTAGAATTATCATTTTTAGCAGTCTTAATCAAAGGAAACAACACTTCTTTCATCCCATTTGCAATAATAACATATTTTTTCTTTCTTCCATCATGCAAAGCTTGTCTATCATACTGCCATGGTCTACTCAACAAGATATGAAACACATCCATAGGTATAATATCACAAAGAACTTCATCATGATAAGATCCTATCCTAAATTTAACTAGGCATTAATCACTTACTAGTACCTTATGACCATCCTTTATCCATGTTATTTGATAAGGCTTCAGATGCTTCAATCCCTCCAACTTCATCCTGTCAACCAACTCTTTAGAGGCTAGATTATTTGAACTACCACTATCAATGATCACTTTGCAACATTTTCCTTCTACTTTTCTTCTATTCTTGAACAAAATTATTCTTATTAATGGCTCTTGTTCTTGGCTCTTCATGACATAGGGCTCTCCTCACCACTAAAACTTCACCATCCTCTAGTTGATTCAAAGATTCAGTAGACTCTTTCTCTACATGAGAAGATCTACCCTTATTCTATGTCCTCTTATTAGAGTTACTTTAGGTACACTCAAAGGCCCAGTGTCCTTCTCCTCCACACTTGAATCATGTTCCTCTAAACACTCTTTTTTCATCCCTTCCATAACTACATCATCCACTTCATCTCTGAAATTTTATGCCATCTCTTGTTAGATATGGGAACACTGAAAGGGGGGGTGAATTAGTGTTCACTGTATTTTATCTTTTTACTTTATTCTTAAACTAAACTTGAATACTTAAATACTAAAATGAACATCAACATGAACATAAAACATAACACCAATATGGTTACGGGGAAACCCAAATAGGTAAAAACCCCGGTGGGAATTGACACCCACTAATATTCTATACTAGTGTTTTATGATCGTTGTTAGAAGATCCTTAACCTTGTTAGGAGTTGCTTTACAATATGTTTAGTACAGTGACCTTGTCAAGGGTCAAACCCTATTAGGAGTCTTTTACAATAAACCCTATTAGGGGTGTGGATGCACTGTTCTAGAGCTCACTACTCAAGTGGTGAAGGCTACAACCTTCTCATCTCAGATACACACTATATATGTTGGATGAATTGTCACTGTGACACTGCTTGTCTAATCAGTTCCTTTAATGCGTTGATGCTTTGACCTCTTGCAAAGCTCTAATACATCTTATCAACTCTTCACTTACTTCTACTCTACTTATCTCCACTCTATGTATTTTCTCCTTTTAATTACAATGGGTGCATCTAATATTTATATGCACATACAAAACAAATAACTAGGTCAGCCCTTTAACTGATTACATACAATGCTTCCAATTGAATTGGCTCAAGTGTGTTTACAAACAAATATGATTACATGTCAGAAACCTAATTACAATAGGCACTTAGCCTTTACAACATAATAATATAACCGCAAACCAAAATAACAACAATTGGCTTCTTGCTTTGTTCTTCTTTGGCATTCACTGTCTATGCAACTTGAACTCTCTGTATCTTCTTCATACTGAATCTTCTGATCATGCAATCTTAGCCTTAGCATGAATATGATGTTACCAACTTAACTTCTAGGGTGCATACCATAATTCTACTATATGCATGTGCGCTGATGCTCTGACCTTCAAGTACTCTGTATACTGTCCAGTCTTCAACACTTAGCCAATTTTTGATCTTCTCATCAAGTGCGTTGTCTCCATAACACTATATGACTTTTTTTCCATAATGACAACATTATATTAAGTCATATACATTAGTATAGTCAACTTGCCAAAAATCTCCCTCTTTTTCATTGATGGCAACAAAGGAATATGGCACAATTACTAACTTTTCTCTTATACAAAAAACTTTTGTTATATTCTATCTTATATCTCCCTTTATACTCTATCTTATATCTCCCTTATTCTTTACTATACATCTTCTTTATATATTTATAACTCCATATTCTATACATACTCCCCCTTTGACATTAATGAAAAAGGTGCTACAAAATTGTATCTATAAATACTTACAATGAGAGAACATCCAGATATGCTATCTGTAAGTTTTGAATCTCTATCTTCCAAAATGTAATCAATGAATTTACAATCTAGAGATGGGCGCATAATGCATACTATAGCTTCTCCATCTTCTCCAAATCTATGCTAGGACCATGATCATAACCATGGTGGTGTCTATCTCCTTGATATTCTAATTGAGTATATCTAGTGAGGGCGCAAGAGCATTTCTAAGATGAGTTTGCCTAGCCCTTAGTTTTGACATCTCCCTTTCTACCTTCTCAATCTTGTCAATTTTTCCTTGATATACATTATTGCACATATTTACATTATTGGATGGGTCTTTCACTAATTTCTTTACTTTCTCTATCATAGCTTCTGCTTCTTGTATCTTCTTGAAATGGTCATCAGTAAGCTTGTCCTGATCCATACAGTTAGCAATAATCTTTCTACCACTTGCTACAAACTCCTTCAATGATGCTTGTCCAAGCTTTAATGAGTTCAGGTTAAGTGTAAAGTTACTGACCAATTCACTAATCCTTTTCTCTCTATACTTCTCTTCTACAACTTGAGATGTAGATGTTTCCAAGCTAGCAAAGTTAGTTTTAAAATTTGTGAGGATGTTGCTAACATCATCAACTGTACTGATCTGGGACACTTTCTTGTCTGAAGACAATAGGCTATTCAATATGTTTACTGACTCAAAAAATAGGGGATTCCTCATTACCTATTTCTCCTTGGCCTTCTCCATAGCTAAGACATTGAACTTGATCCGGTCTTCTTCTCCCCATGAATCCAAACTAGCTGTGTTAGGTGTCAAACTTGACAATAATGCTACTAAGGGTAGTGGAGTGATAGGAGTGATGTCCTCTACTTCTTGCTTTACTTCAATTAGCATATCAATAGATTTCTCATTTCCTTTTTCTTCTTCTTTTTATTTCTCCTCTTCCATCTTTTCTTCTTCTTCCTTTTCTTCTTCTTTTTCTATTTCTTTTTCTTTTTCTACTTCTTTCTTTTCTTCTTTTTCAGCAGTTATATCCTCAATCAATATTTCTTATTTATTAGGAGTGTTACCACATAAGTTCTCAGCCTCTTGAGTACTTACAAAGGCTTCTTTAAACTTGTCCAAATCCATGTATGTGGCCTCCATAGTAACTTTTACATTGTCAATGAAAATTGAATCATCCTTGAGTGCTTTTGACATGGGCGCAGACTTCTCTGCCTCTGTGGATGCATCAACTGCATGCGTTGAATCCTGTGGACTTGTAGATGATATATTAATGGTCTCTAACTCTTTTGCAACCATTTTGGGTACTTGAGTTGTGGGCGCAGTAGCTAGATAGATGTGTCTATTCATGAAGACCTTCTCAAAGACTTTCTCTATTTCATTTGCAATTAAATCATAGTTTTTGTCCATTATATGCAGGGTCCTTGACTTGGTTCTAAGATGTAGCTTCACCGTATCTAACAATAACTTCTTCTCTTCTAGTGAGCATACTGGGAGGGTTTCATCTAAGATCTTTTCCCTTATCCTTAGGTCCTCTTCAATGGCCTGTCTCTTTTGGAATTCTAATATGTTCCATACATTATCTGGAATTGTAGTCTTCAGTTCTAGGACTATCTTCTTAAATTTCAACATATGTTTGACAATCATTCCATGTATCTCTGATTTTTCAATCTCACTATAATTCTCATAGAACTTTCCTACTTGATCAATTCAGCCTTCATCAACAATCCTTGTACTTAACACACGGAGACTAGGTTTGAAACTTACTTCTGGAGGTGCTTGAGTGTTCTTCCTATTTCTTTTTACTCACGAGGATAGATGAACAGTGCTGATCTCTTTCTTCCTCTTATGCATTTCCTTATACTCATGAGGAGCAATAAGGTCAATGGTTTCCTTGGGTGTAGAAGGAGCAACATTAGTTTTACCCTTCTGAACATCAGATTTCTTAATTTTTACCTTCTTCATCTTTGGGTCATCAGATTTTGTCTTTGCTACAATTGCACTCTCTATTTCCAAAGCAATCTTCTCTTGCCTTGCTTTGTCTAGGTCTTCTTGGGATACTCCATGAATTCTCAAAATATTTTAAGTCACTTTGGCAACCTTCCTTTTTGTTGCAGCGCTGTTCAAAACTGCATCAACTTCTCTTGTTTTCTCTTCATAGGCTCCAGATCTAGGTTCATTAGGGTCTTTATGGGCTGATAGAAATTCTTGTGCATATGCTTCTAGGACTTTTTCATCAACCTCATATCCAAGTGGATGGATCCACTTTGTTCTTGGCTCAATTTCCTCCATGCATTTTGTATTAGTCTCAACCATGAAACAAATACTATCTTTGTATTTCTCTACAATACTTTCTAGCATTCTATATCTCATCTGCATCTTAACCCTAAATGTCTTCAATTCCAGATTCATGTAATCTTTTAGTGTGCTCTCAGTAGTTTCCTTGAAGTATATCTATGGCATGGTAGGAATAGTCTTCTCTAGGTATAAATCTGACACCTTTCCAAGAATGTGGAAGTACATGTATATTATTAGAGATCCAAACCTAAATATCTTGGTCTTGTCATGCTCAATAGCTCTTATGTTGTCTATTAGTTATGCATGTAGGATCTCTCACAAATTGAACTCTCCATTCTCTCTCACAAGTCTTATTGCTACAAGAATTATGGTTGTAGACACACTGTTCACCCTGCTAGTGTGTTGAAACCTATACCCCAATATCATGGATATCAATTTGATGTCATTTTGCTCAATAGGCTCTATAGTCATTCTGCACCTATCACTTCTTGATTTGCATGTTTTCTCAACAATATTTCTTACATCCTTACCTATTGGAAGAATGATGCCTTTCCTTGAGAGGCCTATCATCTCATGAATTAGGTCTCCTATAATCCTGACCAGTACTTCACCTATCCAAAATAGGTCATCATGGATCCTGCTGAGTAGGATCTTGATCCATTCTGACTCATAGAACTCATATGTCGTAGCATATTCCACTATAGGATGATTATTCCATTGTGCATACTCATCCATGAAGGTTTTATCAGGTTTCATCATGGTTTCCATGTGCGCTCTTATTCTGTCCAAACCTACTGGTTCCTTTTTGCAATGAATGTATGCCCTAATGTCTTCCACATGCATAACACTCATGGGAGTGTGGGAGAATGCACCTTCTAGGTTGTCTAGTGTGGATTTAAATGGATGTCTCTTAAACACATATCTCTTCTTCTCTGCCACATCAAATACAATGGGAGTAGCCATTACTTACTTGTAAATCGCTTTCCAAATGATCTTTAAAGACTTTTGAATTGGCATGATGAACTAGGGTTTCCGCAACTGATCAAATGTACTACAAATCACTGATGAATCAATCTACAATCCTTCACAATCAAATGCTAGGGATCTTTTTCTCTCTAATTGCTCTAAATTCTAATGCAATGAGAGGTCTACAAACTTCTATGTACTTTAAAGTAGAAATTCTACCATTAATGCTTGCCGTGTAAATCAGGTTGTCATTGGAAATTTCTAACTTTCATTCTGCAAACAATCAGCTTGTGCACTCTTGCACATAGGTTCTACTAGTCTCCAAAAGCTTAAGTCCAAAGGTGCATACTTTGAGGCTGAGTATACCAGCCACGCAGGGGCCTAGAGCTAAATTAGCTCCCCCTATGACCCTGAGGGCCATTCATCCTGATGTAGAGGGTGCATCCACTATGGATGTATCCAATACATTCTCATTAACCTTATCCTTCTTTGCCTCTAACCAAATCAAGCTCACATCCTTTGAAGCTTTCACAAACTTGACTTCTCCTTCGGTATCCAATACTAGTTCTTCGAGATTTTTAGGGCTTTCCTAACCTTGCGTCCTTGATCTAAAAAACTTTGAGATGTGTCTAACCTTGTTACAAGAGTGACAAATGACTGGAGGCCTTATATTCCTCGGCACACTGACATGGGTTACCATTTTACATTATCTTGCAAAGTGACCATTATAGTTACATATCTGACATGTAACATTCTGAGAACTTCTTACATTTGGCTAATTCTTATTTCTCTGATTATGTTGAGTCTTGTTTTTCAGACTTGTCTTACAATTCATAGCTCTATGACCAAATTTATTGCATGAATAACAGTAACCATTGAAAGGTCTTACCTTTGTACAGTTTCTTGCTATATGTCCATGCTTGTTACATGCATAACAAGTTTGATCTACTAGCTTGCGCTCATTCTTGGATGGTTCAACATGATCTTTAGTCTGACTTCTAGTCTCCTTAGCATCTGAGGTGTCTTTTGGTGCTTTCATTCTTTCTCGCATGTTGTCGATCTGATTTTGTGCTTCACTATATCCAATTCAGCTAGTATCTCCTTTAACTCTTCTTGCATACAACTAAGATTCTATCAAAATAGAACTGGTGTGAAATTTATCAATGTGATTCTTTGCCTCTTTCAATTCAAATTCCAAGCTTTCTTTGGTGTTCCTTAGCTCCAAGATTTCCATGTTTTCTTGCCTCAATTCTTCATTCAGTTGAAGGTTCTCTTTGATCTATTCATCATAGACTTCCTGATTGTTAGTCAACTTATCATCCAATTCTTCAATCTGTTCTTTTAGAGATGAATTTTCTCCATTCATCTTCTTAATCATTATCCCTAAATCACTGGTAGAGCATTCTTTCAAATCCTTTCTTATCCTTTTGATGACTACTTGAGCATCACTGACTTTTTCTTTTAGTTCTTCAATTTCTTTTTCAGATTTATCCAGGTCTTCAAGAGAAGCTTCAAGATTTATTTTCAGATGTTTCATTTCTTCTTTTTCTATGATCTCCTTAAGTGGTTAAACTTCTTTGTTGAGGACCAGAGCTCTGATACCAATTGTTAGGAATGGGAACACTAAGAGGGGGGTGAATCAGTGTTCACTATATTTTATCATTTTACTTTATTCTTAAACTGAACTTGAATACTTAAATACTAAAATGAACATCAACATAAACATGAAACATGAAAACAACACATAACACCAATATGGTTACGGGGAAACCCAAATAGGTAAAAAACCCGGTGGGAATTGACACCCACTAATATTCTATACTAGTGTTTTATGATCCTTGTTAGAAGATCCTTAACCCTATTAGGAGTTACTTTACAATATGTTTAGTACAGTGACCTTGTTAAGGGTCAAACCCTATTAGCAATCTTTTACAATAAACCATGTTAGGGGTGTGGACACATTTTTCTAGAGCTCACTGCTCAAGTGGTGAAGGCTACAACTTTCCAATCTTAGATACATACTATATCTGTTGGATGAACTATCATTGTGACATTGCTTATTTGATCGATTCCTTTAATGCACTGATGCTTTGACCTCTTGCAAAGCTCTAATACATCTTATCAACTCTTCACATAATTCTTCTCTACTTATCTCCACTCTATGTCTTCTCTCCTTTTAATTACAATGGGCGCATCTAATATTTATATGCGCATACAAAACAAATAACTAGTTCGACCCTTTAACTGATTACATACAACACTTCCAATGGAATTGCCTCAACTATGTTTACAAACAAACATGATTACATGTGAAAAACCTAATTACAATAGGTGTATAGCCTTTACAACATAATAATATAACCACAAACCAAAATACCAACAGTCAGCTGCTTGATCTATTCTTCTCTGGCATTCACTGTCTGGACAACTTGAACTCTCTATATCTTCTTCATACTGAATCTTCTGATCATGTGCTCTTAGCCTTAGCATGACTATGATGTTACTAACTTAACTTCTAGGGCACATATGATAATTCTTCTATATGCATGTGTGCTAGCGCTCTGATCTTTAGGTACTCTGTATACTATCCAGTCTTCAACACTCAGCCAATTTTTGATCTTCTCATCAACTGCACTAAATCCAAAACACTATATGACTTTGTTTCCATAATGACAACACTATATTAAGTCATATACACCAGTATAGTCAACTTTCCAACATCTCTTTGGTATGAATTTTCCTCTTTGTCCTTTGTTTTGATCTCAATAATATCTTTTGCCATTTGAGGTTCTTACTCTCTGAAACCCTCCACCTCTTCCTCTTTGTCTTTTCTCATGCCTTTTTTTCAACTTTTCCTTAGCTTTTAGAGAATATTGGTAAGCTTCTTCTATATTTTTTAGTTTAACCAAACTAATCTCATCTTGAATAGATGTCCTCAAACCATTCAAGTATCTTGTAACCCTTTCAACATCACCATCTAAATGTCTATATCTGATATCTAGTATATAGAATCCTTCAATGTACTCCTTCATACTAAGATCCTTTTTCTTTAGGTTTTTCAACTTCCTAAACAAACTTACTTGATAATCAACATGTAAGAACTTAGCTTTCAATTTTTTCACCATCCTATCCCATGACTTAATTTTATCCTTACCCCTTCTTTGTCTACCAATCTACAAATGTTCCCACCATAAAAATGCATGTCCTCTCAATTTTGTAAAAGCATATTTCACCTTCTTGTCTTCAATTGTACATTCATAATCAAATTATTTCTCTATCTCTATGATCCAATCTAGCGATTCATCTAAATCCAACTTACCATCATAATCAGGTGGATTAAAATATGGTCTTGCATTCACTCTAGTTAGGGATTTTATAAATCTATCATCTCCTTGTTCAAGTCCAAGTTCAGGTTTCTCTTCGCCTTCTTCATCTCTTTCTTCCTCTTCATTACTTACATCTTCAATGTGTTGACCTCTTCTCTGAGATATCTCAACAACTTCAAGTCTAGTTGCAATCTATCACAACATATCCAACACAACCGGATTTGCATCTCTCCTTTCACCTCTAGAATTTCCTCTGCAATCCATCGTACATGAATCCTCTACAATTTTGGATTAGATACTCTTTCTTCCACCCCACAACATATCAACCTAGGACTTTGGAAGATCAAAAACCATGATCTGTCTCTATAGAATTAAAAAAAATGCTTTGATACCACTTGATGTAGTCAGGTCAGAGGGAACTCAAAGAGATCTGACCAAAACTTGTAGAAAGAGTCACACAATAGAAATCACAATTAACAAAATAGAGATATGCAAGATCAGTCTTCCTTATTATCATCAGAAAATCATATATAAAGGATTTACACATGTAGTCATACATTTCAAGCATACAGGTGTGATTACAATCATAAATTGTTACAAATTCCTTCACATTCAACTACATGAAGATGCCCTATCATCCTATTATGAAACTTCTATCTACAAGGAATGATTAAATTTCTTATAAAGCCTTCGCAAGCATTAGGTCGGCCTAAAAAGATTACATTTTCCAATGAGAAATAAAATTTAATATAAAATAATAGGTTAGGACCCAAATTATCAGGATCTACTTCTAATGAAATAATTATAAATCACAATCCCTCAAGTAGGTCAACCAAAAATGTAACATCATTAAGAAATGATCCGTTAAGCTTCACCAATTGGGGAGTTCCTTTATGAGATCAAAAAACATGAACTGACCAGAAAACATGAACAATCATTAAGTCTTGCCAAGAATCTACAAAATCTCATGCACAAAGTAACCAAATGACATAAAAACCTAGGAGAAGGTTCAACATGATTCCACAAACAAGTTGTAAGGATCACAACTGCAAAAGATCCAAACTACACAAACACAGAAAAAAACTCAGAGACTAGTCAAGTAGGAAAATAAGAACAAGTATTTTTTGTTGAGGCAAGATTGCCAAAAACCCAAGATGCTCCCGCATCAATAAACTTGAAGCAATTTGGTTTCGAGTGAAGGGTTTCAAATAATTGGTGGCTAGATGTAAGAAAAATGCTCCTCTCAGAATAGGTAAGAAAGCTTTCCTTTTTTTAGAAAAAGTTACAATTCATTAAAGAACAATTGAAAAGATGGAATATGGATACGTTCAAGAACATTTTTAAGGAGAAACTCAAGTTGAAATAAATTGAATGCCTTGCATAAAAAATTTATAGATGGGGGGATGTATGAAGATAATTTTAAAAAATAAAAAATATCAAACAAAATGTACTATAAAGTATTGTCATGAGAATAAGTCTTTTGGCATTAGAAGTCTCATGAAACTTGGTTAATGGAAGGAGATAAAAATACAAAATTATTCCATAACTTAAGGAAATTCAAAAGGGATTGCAACAATATTTTTTCAATAAAATATGCTAGTGGTAAAATTATTCAACATACAGATAAAAATAACATGGAGTCTGTAAGATATTTCTCAAAAAAAATTGCTAGAGAATAGGTAGACTCTCTCAAGATTATGAACAATGGAAGTGATACTTACGTGTATCTCAGAGGCTCAAAACAATATGTTATCGAATGAGGTATCCTTGGAGGAAGTTAAGAGATCTCTTTTTAGTTTGGAGGGTGGGGGGGGGACAAAGCCCTAGGGTCTGACTGATGGTTTCCTTTCTTCCTTTTTGAAAAACTATAGCATATTTTTTCATCTAATTTATTGGAAGTTGTCAAGAATCAAGGAAAGATGGTTTTGTCCTACAGGATTTCAATAAAATATTTATCACTTTAATTCCAAAGATAATGAAGATTAGTTCTTTTGATGATTTCAAACCCTTATCCTTATGTAACATAGTTTACAAAATCATCTCCATGGTTATTACCAATAGGTTGAAATATGTTCTTGAGCCACTGATTTCAAATGAATAGAGTGGATTTTCCCCTAATAGATCTACATATGAAGGTTTCATTGTGGATCATGAAGCCATACACTCCATACGAGCTACAAAGATAGAAATAATGATGGTTAAGTTAGATATAAGGAAGGCTTATGATGAGGTCAATAAATGTTTCTTGTTGAAGATTTTGGAGAATTTTTGGTTTTGTAAAGATTGGGTCACTTGGATTGAGAGTTCTATTTTTACCCCTAGATTCTTTGTTCTGGTAAAATTTATCCTTCAAGGGTTTTTGGATTCTAATAAAGGTACAAGACATGATGATCCAATATCACCTTTTCTCTTTATCATAATGGTTGAAGCATTGGGAAGATTTATTTATAAGAAATGAAGGGATGAGGGTTTGAAAGGAATCAAAGTGGTTGAAAGGATTGACCCAATTTAAGATCTTAAAATTAAAGATGACACCTTTTTAATGGGTAAATCAACTCTTAGAGAAGTCAAACTAATGAAAGAAATTATTGACAAGTAAGTAGGGCTTCATGATAGTGTATTAATTCGAGGAAATCATAAATTTTTTTGTTCAACACTACTAGTAAAAAGAAAAGGAAAATATGTAATACTTTGGCCATGAGGATGGGTAATCTACTAAGAAAATACTTGGGCATCCATCTCTTTGGAGGGCCATGTAGATCTAGAGTTTGGAAGGATTTTGTTGATTGCTTCCTTAGGTGATGCAATCATTGGAAAAGTAAATGGTTGACTTTTGTAGGAAGAATCCTTATGTTAAAATCAGTGATATTAGCTACTCCCATCTTCTTAATGATGTTCTTAAAGATTACCAAGAAGGTAATCAGGGAAATATGGAAAAATATGAGAAAATTCTATTGGAATAGAGTAAATGATCATTGACAAAACCCCTTTTATTATCTTGGGATAAGGTTTGCAAGGAAAAGGTTAAAGGTGGTGTTGGTCTAAGGGTCTGGAAAATAATGAATGAAGCTTTAGGTGAAAAACTTGTATGGAATATTTATTCCAATCCAAAACAACTTTGGGTTAAAATATGAAAATCCAAATATCTAGTTACTATTACAAGTAGCGATTGTTGTTGCACCAAAAGATCAACCTTGTAATGCATGATACAACCACTAGACTTATAGAAGACATAGGAAGCGGTTAAGCCATGTCACGAATCCTTAGGGGAGCGCTGACTATTTTGCCAACAATCTCCCCCTCAGCGTTACCCGAGGGGATTCAAACTTGTGACCAAGCTCTGATACCGCTTGTTACAAGCAGCGATTATCGTTTCACCAAAAGATTGACCTTTTAATGCCTGATACAACCACTAGACTTATAGAAGACATAGGAGGTGGTTAAGCCATGTCACGAATCCCGAGGGGAGAGCTGACTATTTTGCCAATAGTTACAAATGAAAAACATCAAATTTTTACCCTACGAAATTCACCTAAATGATCGGTGATTTAGAACTTTATTGTTGCATTTCGATCAGTTAAAAATAGATCATCTTTCTTGATAGATTGTAAATGGTCTTAAAGAAATTTTTTGGGATGACTCTTTGGAAGGTTTACCTTCTTTGAAAGAAAATGGTGACTTGCATAATCTTAGACTCCCTTTTTTGCTAATATGGGGTGATAATATTTGGGACCACTTGGAGTTAATGTAGGGGAACTTTGGAGTGGAATGGGTTTGGAAATATTTGGAGAATGAATGTTTTTCTTATCCTCGACTAGTCAAATGAAGGATATTTTTTAGAAAAGGAAAATTCTAATCACTAAAAAGAAAAATAAATGGCTTGGTGTGGATCCTCTAATGGAAATTATTCAATTAAGATTGGATACCAACTTTTAGACACAATTCAAGGGGAAGAGAAATGGCTAACAAATATTTTTTGGGGAAGGCATGATTACTAGAGGTAGGATCTTTTGCATGGTTAGCATTTAGAGGTAGAATTCTAACTAGAGAAAAGAAGAAAACACTTGGCTTTTTTGGTCCTATAAAATGTATCATGTGTGATAGGGCTAAAGAAATAGTGGATCATCTACTTCAATGTGAAGTTTCTTCAAAATGTTGGACCATGTTGTTAAAAAATATGGGATTGAAGACCCCCTTCATAATTCCATAAGGATGGTTTTTGAGAGTTAACCAATATTTAGTAAGAGGTCCACTCTTTCTAGTGTATGAATGGTAAGTCAATATATTGTCATTTGGGTGATTTGTAAAGATCAAAATAGGTGAATGTTTTTGGATAAAAAAATCTAAGGGAAAGACTAATCGAAAAAATTAATCTAATGATTGAAGAGGTGGTTGGGGTAATAGCTTCTAAATTCTTCCAACCCAAGACCCCTTTCACTATTGAGACCAAAAGAATTCACAAGATGTGGATGGGAATCAAAATCAAACCTATTAATAGGCCTAATCTGGTGAATCCAACACCAATTTATATAAAGGAAGTGGTTTGGGAGAAACCTTTATATGGATGTTTCAAAATTAAGTTTGAGAGGGAAGCTAAGGGGAATATTGGATTGTCAGGTGCAGATTTCATTGTTCAAGATTGGTAGGGAAACATTATGTTTCTTGGAGCTAAACAAAATTAGAAGAGGGAACCAATAATGTAGAGGAGGCAACAACAACCTTGGTGGAAGTCAAGCTTGGAAGGTTTTTATATTTAAAAAAGATACACTTAGAAGGGGATTAATTAATAATTATTGAAGCAATTATGACTAATAATTTTTTTGCATGGAACCTACAAGAGTTTATTAAGGTCATTTTGGATGAGTTAGCCAATTTTGAAGAATTCAAAATAAGCCATATACATAGAATGGGTAATAGAGAGGCAAATTGTTTATCTAAGTGGGATCTATCATTTGATGAATGTGATGAAATTAGATTGGAGGATTGTAAAAACTTTCCTAATGAAAGATGAATTGGTATTCAAAAGAGGAACTAAGGAATTTAGTTTGAATGATGATAAATATTCAACCTTTACATAGGGGCTTAATGTGATGTGTAGGCACACCTAGGTGGATAGGTTGAAGGAAACATTATTTTTGGGAAAATATTATATGAAATTGAGGTGGATGTATGAGAAAGGTTGACACAATATTTGTAACTCAAATAAACATCATGTCTAAAGTAGATTGGACAAGGATGAGTATTAGATGATAGTTCTTGTAGTATGGGAGAATCTAAAGTTGGTTATGCATTGACAAGGGTTTGATGTCAACCAACATATAGTGGTGGAAGAGCAACTGAGAATTATAAGGAGATGAAGGACCAAGAGGGAGTCTAGTTTTGTACCTAATATTATAGAGGTACAGATGGGTGGAATGGGTAGAGTAGGGTTATGTTTGGAAGGTTTCAAATTTTGGTTTTGTGATTAAGGGATCTAGTCTTTTTGAAAATTTTGACATGGGCAGGGTTTCATTGTTTCTAAATTGATTTGTGTCTTTGTTTCTTTGTAGAGCCATAAAAACTTGTTAAATGTGTAATGTTGTAAAGGTTCTGCTAATGGTGATAGTTTGGGTACTAGTGTTCTAGTTTTATGGGATGGTTTTTTGCAACAGTTAATGGATTTGATCTATGGGTAGTAGTAAAGCCATAGAGGTTAGTCTAATTTTTTAATCTCGATCAATATACAAAGAGCATAGGGATAATGAACATTGATGAATAGGCATTGGGTGTTTTTGTCTCACATGTGTTGAAGAAAATCTCACAACTAGCATTGATATCCATTATAAGGTGATGTTGGGGGTGTTTAGTTTGAACATTATGATGTACAAATGAAAATTTGATTTAAATGATAAATAAATAAAAATCTTATTACTGACCACCAAAAATTTAATTTCTAATTCATTCTATCAAAAAATCATTTTGATAGCAAAGGTTTAATACATAGGAAACTTTGTGGAGGTTTTTCATAGTTTGTATAGGAAAGAGCTTGAAGATCAAATAAGATCAATTCTAGTCAATTTTCAACAAGACCTTAAATACTTGAGAGAAAATCTCTTCATACCAAATGAAGATCTAATTGAAGAAAAATGGTATAAAATGTGTGATTGTACCAAAGCATCACAAATTTCCAAAGAAAAATGGATAAGAGGTTATCTACCAAACAATTCAATGAAAAAACACTAGAGACCTTGACAAACCTGGTGAATTGCCTTCCATGCTTAAAAAATGAGGTCCATTGTATGCACCCTATTCTTCCACTAAGAGCAAAAAAGTTGACTAGGTTCAGAATAAGGGTAAGCATAACTGGAGGCCCTGATGTCAAATCACTGACACCAGTTATCACAAAATATGGTGAATATATAGTCAAGTTACTGTATGCACCCAAAAATGGTCGCCTAGACTTTGGGCCCCATTTATTCAATTTATCAATCCTGAATCATTTTTATCAATAATCAATATTCTCAACATTATTAATTTCTTGATCAAGTCTTAATTTTGATCATATATTGGATTTTTATCCTATGGGCTAACCATTTATCCTAAGTTTTTATTTACCTAAAAGGAATATTTCCTCCCCTTTTAATTAAATAAAAAGCCCCCACTTTCCTCTTATCCTAAGTTGCAGAAATAAAGTATTATTCATATTTTATAAAAAGGAGAAAAGCACTTTTTGTCTCATATGGACATAAAGTCAACTCTTATTTTCCTATTGGAGGATACTTGTGCACATGGATTGCTCCTCTTTCAACCTCCACCGCTGATTGAGACTTTTGCCTCTTAATCTCCATGGTCCATTTCACCTCATTTCTTATAAAAAAAGAGCTCTCTCTTTCATTTGCATACCATGTTTTTATGCTAATGTTATGCTGCAGGTTTTAGGTGCATTTGGAGCTTTTGAAGATATTGAAGACTTGCTTCATTTCATTACATCATTTAGTTGCATATTTCCTTTGCTTAGTTTGCATGATCATGGCATATTAGCTTAGTTTCCTTTTATGCAATAGAGTAACTCAAATAGTCTAAATAGGAGGTATTGTAACACTTGCTATTTCTTTTCATAGATTAGTTGCATTGTACTTTCCTTTCATAGCTTAGATTGCATTCTCACTTAGATTTGCATTGCATTGCATATTTGATTCTTGGAGATATTGGCATTGTTGCCCTTGTCTTCACTTGAATCTCTCATTGTGTGGTTGACTAGCAAGGTCACAAGTTTGTAGCTCTAGCTGAGAGCAAATCCATAATCTTGCAACTCCATGCATAGAGAGCTATGAGCCGCTTTGTGAGGCCTCATTCTTGGGCACCCTTGCATGTAATGGTTCATAGAAGTGCACCATTTTAGTGTGTACACTTCTAGCACCCACCGTGGGGCAGAGTAGACTAGCTTTGTCTTTTATTTCATTTGCATTTTCATCATTTTTCAGATTATTTTTCAAAAATTTTGCAGTTCTAGTTTTCTGTCTCAAAGTATTGCGCGATACTTCTTAGAAATATCACGTGATATACCTTTGTATAGTGGTGCGACACTTCGCATGAGAGAAGAATCGCCCGTGAGTACTGAGGTATATCACCTGGCTTTGTGCGAAGTATCGCCCGCCCATAGTGAAGAGTATCACCCAGACTGAGGTATATCGCGCGACTATAGAAAACTGTGTCATGCGATACTGGTGAAGTCTGAAGTATATAACTTGATCTGACAGAGACCCGCATTTCTAGTTTTATCATCCAAATTTGATCATTTTAGTTTGCTGGTTTATTTTACTATATTTAGATAGATCTAACCTGCATCTTTTAGCTTGAATCTATTAGTTTATTGCATATTTACATTTGGATTTTGATTTTTCTAACCTTGTTGGTCTAACAAGTTGTGTTTGTAGGTGCTCTCATTACTTGAAATTTGGTAAAAATGCATGTCAAAGAGGGCTACTAACAGTTTTTGCAGGGCTGCCCAAGCATAAAAAAAAAAAAAATCTTGCTTGTTTATTTACTTTCCTTTCAAGTGTGGCATTCACTAATTGTATTAGGAATCTTTAAAACCTTGTGAAAGAGATTTTGAGGTGGTAGGAGAAGTATGCTCTTCACCTTTAGGTGAATTAGAAAATCTTGACCCATCTTAAGGTTTTGGAAGCAAGGGAGTAATTGAACCTCTTTGCTTGGTGTGTTTGGGAGAGATTCTTGAGATAGGGGAGTATGCTCTTCACCCTTGTGGTGAACCAAAAACCTTGAACCTCAAGAGTTGATCCATTCTTTGTTTAGTTTAGGATCCTTTAGCGGGCCTGCTTTTGAGCAATCAAGAGGAACGACTCAAGTGGGGACAACCTTGTCATCATTTTCCTTGGTGGAAAGTGATTCCAACTCACTATAATTTCAAGGCTATCAAGGACACCAAAAACCTTGGTAGACATAACACTTGTCTTCGTTTGATGTAAGTAGCTCATGGGATTGCGACCACAGAGAAAACATTGAACAAGAATGCTTAAGGTACTCTTGAGGCCGCAAGGTCCTAGTCCTTTATGAGGAGCAAGAGGGGTGTTGTGAATGGAAATACTTATTAAGAACCATTAGATAGAAGCCACCTTGTTTAGCTGCTTATCTTCTTAGTGCAAGGATTGATCCAAGTGGTTTACCCGGATCACCTTAAGATACTCACCATATGTGTCCCTTTGGTTGTGTCATTTGACACTTCCACGACAAAGCCAACATCTCTTGTGGGTAACCACTTGATGTGAGGCGAGGGGGCATCAAGTTGTGGGCTAAGTTGGTAAGTATTAAGCCTTGACCTTTTAGGATAGATTTGCTTGAATTGTCTTCGGTTGTGTGATGCCAGTGCAAATGTTCTTACATACAAAAAATCGGTAGCATTCATAGGGTGCTTTTTCAATTCTAATATCACAAGTGTTTGTCTTGTCAAGGTTGCTTTTCCCCTTGTTTCAAGTGTTTGAGACATGTTTGATCCCTCACTGTTTGCAAACCTGCCAAAATTCTGCTGATATTGTGACTGAAATCGAAAACATCAACCCTCAGATTAAAAATTTTGACCAAGCAAATCCAAAAATGCAAATTTCACACAATTCTGGTCAAGAGTTGAAGAATTCTGCAACAGTATCGCACTCTGTAAAGTGAAATATCGTGCGATACTTTGCGCTTACTAAAAATATCGCCTGCTTTGAAGAGAAATATCGCGCGATAGTTCACCCTTGACGGACTATCGCCTGACCTGCCTGGAGTATATCGCCCGCCAGTACTGAGGTATATCACCTGGCATCATGCGAAGTATCACGTGGTTATAGGTATATCATCCCAGTAGCCTAGAGTATATTGCCTGGTTAATTTTTGTTGTGCTTACAATTTGGTCAGTTTCAGTTGCTGTTAATCAGGTTAGGTCTTAGAGTAGGCTTCTTGCCCTGACGTTTGAGACCTGTCTTGACTCTAAATTTTTGGTTTTAGTCCTCCAGGATAGCATCATTTGATTTATGAAATCACTTTGGAATAATTGTCAAGTTAGAAGGTCATTCTTGGTGCCAAGGTTCATCTCTAAGATTGTTAGCTACATTCTTGGAAAATTTTACTGCTCTTATTGTCCAAATCGCTTTCATTTAAATCTCAATTTCAATTATATTTTGGCCTAGTCCAACCTCCTAGTTCAAAAGTGCAAGGGTAGTCGCCCTTTGATTTGAAGCACCTCTTTGACAGTGTTGGTAAAGCTCTTTTTTTATCTTCTCATTTCTTTTTGGACAATAGAGGACTTTGATTATCCTAGTTTGGCGTTGACACTTTGAGAGGTCACCTTATCATTGAGAGTATCTTTCTTTCATGTCAGTTACAACAAGGTACCAAGTAAATCAAGGGAAGTGACCCCCTATTGCCTTTAGCTAGTTACCACCTGTTAAGACTCGTCGATAACATAAGGGAAAAGGACCCCTTTTTGATCAATCTCCTAAGAGTGAATCTGAGGTTTGTTTTAATCCGGGAGCTAATCCTAGTGAAGTGAGCACCTCTTTTGTACCACTTTCATCAAGTATGGACATGAGTTACACTTTCACCTGACAACAAAGAGAAGCCATGAATCAAACTCTTGAGGATATCTTCCAATGACATAGAAGAGAGTATGGTGGTTCTTCTCATGCTAGTCCACTCGAGTCACCTCCCAACAACGCGAGGTATTTTGATGCTCACCAACGAGCCGAGAGACATCATAAGCAAGCTCACTCAGATTCAGGGTCACAACACAAGGACCAGAACAACAAATCTAGTGATCACCACATAAATGCAGCCAATGCAATAAGGCATTCGAGACAATCCTCCCCACTTAAAGACACCTCTCGATATGCAAATACAAGATTGAGAAGCATTGAGAGAGAGATGCAAACCTATTTGGATGAACAAGTTGCTAAAAAGGAAAAATTCAGACAACTAGAAGAAGAGGAACATGCATTGTTGGATATAAAGAAAAGAGTCACCCAAGAAGAAGAAGATAGACTCTACGCACAACAACTCCAAAGTTGATTCAATGGGAGGGGAACCAATAGTGGGACCAACTCACCCCCATCTACCCCTTCGCCAAGTCCTAGAAGAAGATCAAGGACGCCCTCACGATCCCCAAGTCCTAGAGGAAGAAGGGTTTCAAGATATGACCATCATAGGAGACAGTCGTCTCATAGACATTCAAAGCAACCCTCCCAATGAGCACATCATGGCTCACAACATGGGGGAAGTTATGCTAAATTTGATCACATGAATTTCATGACTATGCAACAAGAACCATCCTTTCAAGCATATGTGGAGCAATATGTGGAACAAAACAAAGATCAATTCTTAGAAAGTCTTATTAACAAAGGCGTTAAAGTTCCATATAATTTTGATGTTCACCAAAAGATCAAGAAACAGAGCCCTTCAACTGATGAGGTGATCTTACAAATGCAAAAGGATATAGACAGGATGAAGGCTCCCAAGAGCACATTTCATTTGGACTCCATATGTCCTAACCCCATTGACAAAAGTGTGGTGATAGTAGAATTCTCTAAGAAAGTTGAGTTCCCAACATATGACAAATATGATGGCACTGGTGACCCTCACGACCATGTCCGACAGTTCTACATAATGAGCTTTTCCTTTCACCATGAAGACTCCTATTTGATGAGATTATTCCCAAGGAGTTTAAAAGGTCAAGCCATGGAGTGGTTTACCAACCTTTCCCCTCCAGTAAAGACATTTAAAGAGCTTGTCCAAAGGTTTGTTCAGCATTTTGCTTACAACTTATCGAGGTCGGTCACAATGCTTGATTTGTGCAAACTCAAGCCAAATCAAGGGGAATCATTTGTCACATTTTTACAATGATGGAGGTGATTGTGCTCAAAATACCCAAGGACAATTCCTGAGGAGGAGAGAATTGATATCATTGTGAGAAATCTAATACCAAAACTAAGATATGAAGTCAAGAAAATCTCATTTAATTCCTTTGATACTATGGTAGAGGTGGCATGTCGCATTGAGGATGTCCTAAAAGAACAAGGAATTTTGGCTAAACTAACAAATAACAACAATAGCCAAAATAACAATCCTAATAAGGACAAAAATAACTCTTATTGGAACAAAAACAAGCAAGTGGTCAACGACGGAGTTGTTGACTCATCTCAACCCAAAAATGAAGGAGTTCTTAACCTCTCTCATGCAGTTCAAGCTATGAAGCTGCAAACGTCTTCAACACAACAAGACAAACCTAAGTATCAAAGGAGATCTAAAACAGAGAAGAGACAATTTACTAAATTGGGAGAATCTTATGCAGATGTTTTTAAGACATTAGTTGCTCATAATTTGGCACACCCATAGGATCCTACAAAACATCGTATACTGGATCCTTTACCTCATTGGTGGGATGCGAAGGCTTTTTTCGTTTTCCATAATGGGATTGGACATGACATAGAAAATTGTTTTAAACTCAAGCATCTTGTCCAAGACCTTATTGAAAAAGGACAATTACAAGTTGATGGTTTAACCACTAATGCGGATCATAAAGCCTTTAAAGAGCCCTTGCCTAAATATGAGAAAGGAGAGAATTCTAACAATAAGAATGGCAAGGTGGCTATCAACTACACCTACACAAATGTGGAGAACATTATTAACATGCTTGAAGTTGTGGATGATAGTGTCAACATGGTGAGAAGGAAAGATCCTTATGGACATAATGTGGACTCAACTCCTATGACTGATGAAAGACCCACTGTGGTGATAAGAGGTCCTCACTCACGAAGAATGCCCCAGTCCCTCAATGCTATCACTAGGGGTCAGGCTCAAACTCCCATTATTATCAGAGGTCCTAGCACTAGCAAGTCTAAGCAGCCCATGTCCAAAGGTGTTCCTCCTAAATCTGTTGTTGGTCCTGATTCCAATTATAATCTTATTGACCAATTACAACATACACCCGCGCAGATATCCATTTTTGAGCTTTTAGAATTGTCCCCTAAGCACAAGCGCGTCCTTGAGGATGCTTTGCGAGTAGCCAACATCCCTAACAACTTAGATATTGATCAATTCCAGAATATGGTCAACCATTTGGCTAGCCCTCATTACCTCACCTTCTCAGAAGAAGACAACAAATCCATCAGTCACCCACATAACTTGGCCTTACACATCGAAGTCATGATTCATAAAACCTGTGTCAGGCGTGTACTGATAGATGGGGGTGCGGGGCTCAATATTTGTACCATGAGTTTGTTGCTGGCTCTGGGATATTCTGAGAACGTCATTGACACAAGGAAAAAGATCATAATCAATGCATATGATGAAGCAGAAAGAAGTTCTAAGGGATTGGCCATTTTCCCTATTCGTATTGGTCCAGTAGAAAAGGATATCTTATTTCAAATTGTTGATGTTGGACCTTTAGCCTACAACATTTTGCTAGGTAGGCCATGGATTCATGAAATGCAAGCAGTCCCATCAACATATCACTAGTGTGTTAAATTTCCCCATAATGGTGTAGAAATTTGCATACCTGGAGATAGTGCTTTGTCAGTTAATAACATTTCTGCTGGATCACATGTACCTTTGAATAGGGAAGCTGATAGTCCTAGTAGTTCACTTGAACAATGCAAGCAGAAGTTTAAGACCATAGATCTTGGGATGGGAGATTATAAAATTGATTCTTTTACAAACATGCCAATCTCTCCTAGGTCTTATGGGAGACCATCACCAAATATGAAGCCTTTGTCATCAGCAATGACATTATTTGGAAAATTTGTTGAGTCTTCGGTCCCTATTCAAGAAGAGAAAGAGGAAGTTGCCGTAAGGGACCGGATCTATCATGAGGAAAAATACAAACACAACGAGAATTTTGCTCCTTCACCTGAAGCTTATGGGAGAGGGTATACACTGGTTAAAAATATGGGATATCCAGGATATGGTCCCCTTAGCCATAGGCTGGATGCTAAAGCTAAGCCTCTTGATCATGCTCTTTTCAGACGAAAGAATAAGTCCACGATTGGCTTAGGTTTTGAGAATAAGAAGAAGAAAGGTGTCCCTATCCCAGCTGTGATGGACAGTGACAGTGGCTCAGACTATACGCTTGATCTTTCTAATCAACAAGATGTGTCTGATGATTGGGTGCCCTCAACAAATCTCCTTTGGGGAGATTCCACATATTTGATACTTAACAGTCCTACTATCCTAGCTGCGACGGATAGTGACTATATGACTGCTAGATCAATAATGGAAAGTGTTGCTATCCTAGCTGTGACGGATAGTACCAATGCTAGCACTAGAAAGGGGGAAACCCTTCCTAACCTTGAGGCTTCTACATCACAAGGCCCAAATGATGACTCAAACACAGAATCCCATGAATATGAATGGGACTCACTTTCAGATGCAACAGTTGATTTGGACATAGATATTGTCCATGCTTATAGCACCCAACCCGATGCGGCCAATGAGCTTGGTGTAGGATTAGAGGATTGCACTCCTCAAATTGCCTTAGTGGACAACGCTTCGTTTGATAGGATGAGTCCTAATTCAGGTATCTTAGGAGAAGACTTGATGAATCCTGATTGTATGGTCACCAGAGATGACACCTTTCGCATAAATAACATCGAACCAGTCATTGACCTACCCCTTGTTCACTTTGACCTAATTGACTGTTCTCAGCACCATCAAGAGCCTATATTCCTCACTTTTTAGAATGATTACGAAATTGCCTGCTATCTGAATGCTCTTGAACCCGTGGCTTCTTCCACCAGTGAACCAACAACCAGCATGACAGAGCCTGATATTAAGTACCTCAATCTAAAAATAAAAGAGAAAGAAAAAAAGAAAAATAGGTCTGATGGCGAAAACCACTTTGTGGCGGTATCAGAGCCAAAAATAGTAAAAAGAAATGACTTATCCAAGGTTGAAAACCTCTTTGAGGCACCTAAGGATGGGGTACTTAATAACTTGCCAAGTTATTTCCAGGATAGATCATCAATATTGATTGAGCCAACAAAGCCAGTCAATTTGAACACAGAAGAAACTCCTCAAATAGTCCATCTTGCTCAGTCTTTATCAGAAGAAGAGACCAAGGCATATGTACAGTTCCTACAAAAGAAGAAAATTAATTTTGCATGGACCTATTCAGACATGCCAGGGCTTGACACAAATCTTATAATGCATCACTTATCCATAGCCCCAGGAGTCAAACCAGTGAAACAAAGACTCAAAAAAATGCATCCACATGTAGCTCTCCTTGTCAAAGCAGAATTAGAAAAACTTTTGAGAGCTGGATTCATCAGAGCCATCGATTATGCAGAATGGATCTCAAACATAGTACCAGTTTCCAAACATGATGGGTCCATTCGTGTATGCACAGATTTTAGAGATTTAAACAAAGCATGCCCAAAGGATGATTTTCCACTTCCAAACATTGACATGATAGTGGGCATGATAGTGGGCTATGACATATACTCTCTAATGGATGGTTTCTCAGGGTATAATCAAATCAAAATAGCTCCTGAAGACCAAGAGAAAATAGCGTTCACATGTGCATGGGGAACCTATTGCTGGAACGTCATGCCATTTGGATTAAAGAATGCAGGAGCAACCTACCAAAGAGCTATGACCACTATCTTTCACGATATGATGCACAAAAACATGGAAGATTATGTGGATGATACCCTGGCAAAATCAAGAAAACAGGACACACACCTCGATGATCTGGAAGTAATTCTAGATCGCATGGAACAGTTTCAACTCAAATTGAATCCAAAGAAGTGCGCATTTGGTGTCACCTTAGGCAAACTTTTAGGATTTATAATATCAGCAAAAGGTATCGAGGTTGATCCCAAAAAGGTCCAAGCAATTCTAGATATGCTACCTCCTCAAAATATCAGCCAAATGAGAAGTCTTCAAGGACATCTTCAATCGATTAGGAGGTTTATTTCTCAGCTTGCAGATAGAGTGCAACCCTTTAACAAGACATTACATAAGGGTGCTTCTTGTGTTTGGAACGAGGATTGTCAAAAGAGCCTAGATCAGATCAAACAATACTTGGCTAATCCTCCGATCCTAATGCCTCCTATTCTAGGGAAACCATTGATCCTATATATTTCAGCTACAGACACTTCCCTAGGAGCATTGTTGGCTCAATTAGATAATATTGGGAAAGAACGGGGCATATACTATATCAGTCGTACTCTAGTCTCCTATGAGATCAATTACAATAACATTGAGAAGTCTTGTCTTGTAGTGGTGTTTGCTTCTCAAAAGTTGCACCACTACATGCTTGCTCATACCATACATTTGGTTGCCAAAATTGATCCTCTTAAATACTTGCTTAGTAAGGCTGCCCTCACGGGTAGACTTGCTAAATGGATGATGGTCCTAACTGAATTTGACATAGATTATGTTGAAAGGAAGGCCATAAAAGGGAAAGCTATTGCTGACCAACTAGCTAATTTCCCAATTCAGGATAGTATGCCTGTTCAAGTGGAATTCCTAGACGAACACATCTTGTATATGACTACTCGCACTTGGACAATGTTCTTTGATGGTTCCTGCATGCAAAATGGATCAGGTGCTGGAGTATTATTTATTTCTCCACATGGGTACAATATTCCAAAGTCTTACAAACTTTTATTCCCATGTATGAATAATATTGCAGAATATGAAGCTTTAACCAATGGCTTGAGAATGGCTATAGAATGGAACATCACAGAGTTACATGTCTTTGGGGATTCTCAGTTAATCATCAACCAAGTCAATGAGGAGTATCAAACCAAGGATGATAAATTGATACCCTACAAAAAGATGGTTGATTCTTTGAGACGCTATTTCACCTTTGTGACGTTTCAACAGATCCCTAGGATAGAGAAGAAAGCTGCAGATGCCATGGCCACATTAGCTTCCCTTCTTTAGTTGGAGACACATGAATCCAGATTTGAATTCCTGGTGGAAGAGCTACACCATCCCATCTTTGACTTGTCTGAAAGCCATGTCATTTGTACAATTGTCACACACGAGTCTTCCCGATATGGTGCTATCTATTCATATCTTTGTGATGGCATCATCCCCGACACATTCAACCACTCTGAATGCCGAAACCTCATCCATAACGCCTCTCGCCACACCCTTATCTCTGGTGATTTATATAGGAGGGGTTTAGATGGGACGCTCCTTAGGTGCTTGGAAAAGGAGGAATCCAACCAAGCGTTAGTTGACATCCACGAGGGCATTTACGGTGGACATTCTAATGGTCTTGCCATGGCCCGAAGGTTGCTTAGGGTGGGATATTATTGGCCCACAATGCAGATAGACGCAGTCACCTTTGCTAAGTCATGTGAAAAATATCAGAAACATGGAAACCTGATTCATGCCCCAGGTAGGGAGTTGATCCCTTCTGTTTCTCATTGGCCATTTCAGTGCTGGGCCTTTGATCTAGTTGGGCAGATTCATCCCAACTCATCAGGTGGACATAAGTTCATTATTACTGCCACTGACTACTTCACAAAATGGGTGGAAGCTGTGCCACTTTTTGTTGCTTCAGGGAAGACCATCTCTTTGTTCATCTTGAATCATATTATTTGCCGATTTGGAGTGCCTTCTGAGATTATCACTGATAACGGAGGTCAATTCAAGAATAAGGACCTAAAGCATTTATGCAAAAAGTTTAAAATCAAGCAACATTGGTCCTCCATCTATTTTCCATAGGGAAACAGACAGGCAAAAGCCTCTAACAAAACCATTCTTAAAATTCTTCATAGGACAGTGCACAAGAATGGTAGGGATTGGCACTTGCAAATCAATCCAGCACTATGGGCTTACAGAACAAGCATTCGCACACCTACAGGAGCCACTCCTTTTTCTCTTACCTATGGCGCTGAAGCGGTATTTCCTTTAGAAGTTGAGATACCATCACTTAGAGTCTCACTCAAAGATTTGATTACAGATGAGGATTACCGCACCATGAGGTTACAGGAACTAGAACTTCTAGATGAGAAGCATAAGGCTTCCTTTGATCATATGAGAGTGTATCAAAAGCGTATGTCCAAAGCATTCAACAAGAAGGTTCACCCTAGAGAATTTCAAATAGGTGATCTTGTTTTGCGAGAGAACCCTAAGAACCAACAGAACAGAGAACAAAAGGGCAAGTTTGAACCTAACTGGCTTGGACCATATGTCATCACAGCTGCTTTTGGTACCGGTGCATATTTACTATCAGATCCCGATGGAGAACAGCTCCCTAATCCCATCAACATTGTGCACCTCAAGAAGTTCTATCCTTGATGCCCATTTCTGTCTAGGGGCATCCTTTGTATAAATCTTATTAGTCCTAAAAAAATACCAAAAAAAAATTAATATATGATGCTGAAAAAATCCTAAAAAGCATATAAAGTCTTGAAAAAATATAAAAAAATCAAAAAATTCAAAAAAAAAAGAAAAAGTGCCTTGGTGAAAACCTGGAAACAGGCGCCTTGGTAGCAAAAATGAAAAAATGAAAAAAGATTCCAAGTGGTGAAAACCTGGAAACAGGCGCTACTTGAGGCCTTTGCACTCCTATTTGTTAGCATGCATCCTCGACACTGAGCCTTTCCCTCATATCTTGACCTTATTTGGCTTAGTCTGGAATTGGTCTTTGTCTTTGTCTAGGGGGCATAACTGTTAGCATTGGTCTTTTAGGTGCGTTTGTCTCTTGGGGCATTTCACAACAGGTGTTTTTCAACACCACCCCAAACAGTGTTTTTCAACACTACCCTTGCATCGAGTGTTTCTTAACACTTATCAGGTGTCTTACCCAACAGTCTCGTATGATGTGATATTTCTCACTAAGCAGATATGATACTCAGAGTTTGACTCTATGACCAACACACACGCACTTAAACAATCAACTCGCTGATGATATGATGACTTTATTTTTTTTCTTTGTGTGCTGTCTATGAGGATTTCTTTGATGAGTGGTCTCTCCCTAAGAAGTTTTTGATGATGCATAGCTAGAAGACTGAGGGCATGAGAACATGTTTAATTTCTTTATCTGCTTGTGGGTATAGTTTGTTGATCCTAACTGTCATGAGCATTTATGCTGGTCCTACTTGACACTATGGATTGACAAGGTATTATCCTTGACTGTTTTATGCGAGTGCATGCTTCTAGCTATCCTGATTTTCATGTGTCTTGATACAAGCATAATCTTGCCATATCAAACTTAGGTAATCTCACTACATTAGTTATCTTGACCTACATGTCTTTGATGCCTAGGTGAGATTCCCACATTTCTATCTGATAAAGATCATATTCATATCCACATAGTTATGCTAGTGTGCATTATATGATCTTACGACGCTACCAATAATGCTCAATGATGATAATTAGATATCTATAAGCATTGTGACCTTGCAAGTCAACCACTTTCATAGTAGCTTGCATTTTTAGAGTCATGATAGTCTAGTTTTGCATTTCTTGCATATGGAGAGAGCTCTCCTTTTCATCTTACGTGGACCTGTCAGTCGACTGCGCTCACCTTTCCTTCTTCTTGATCATGTCTTTCACTCCTTGTCCTTTTCATCTCGAACCTGTTCCTGTTCATCACAAGGGGTTAATCATATCATCATATTTATATCAAAACTATCATTTTCAAGAAACATAAGTCTATATCATACACATGAGAATTAAACATACATTTATGAGAGAGAACATACATAAGCATATACATAAGCATTTTTGAGCAAAATGACAAGACAATATACATAAACTGATACATCCATCACAAGAGAGACATAAACACATGATACAATCAAACATCTAGTAATCTCATATATACATCAATGTCATGATACAATATACAAATGGGATCCCATAATCTGGATCAATGTCTCAAGATATGTATAGACATCTATCAACCTAAGACCTAACCCTAAGACTCGCTACCACCCTCGTGAGGAGCTCGTGGTGGTGGAGGAGGCATGGCTCTCCTATCGAGTACCGCATCTGATACCCCTACCCTCTGAGAGTATGATGGTGCTCTCTCACCCTCTAAAATGGCCTGCAAGTAGAGTCTGTGATAATAGGCTACTCTCGCTGACTCTTGTCAGAGCTCTAGTGCATCTGCCTGTGCCATCGCCTCACGGTGTGCTATCTCTACCCTGAGATCGGCTATCTGCTGATCTCGCTCTGCTCTCAGATCTAGTAGCTACTGGTCTCTCACTGCTATAGTAATTCGGAGCTGTTGTATCTCTGCCTCCTGAGCATGTATCTGGGCTCTCAGATCATCTCCACCCATAGGCTGATCCTGCTGTGCCTCTACCTGCCGACGAGCTGGTCTCGCCTCATCCTCAAGCGTCACCGATCTCTATCCCCGTGACCATTTCTGACCACCTGATCTTGATCCCTCTCCTCTCTCCATCCTCCTCCCTCTCCCCCTCCCACCATCTCCTCCATCCCCTCCCTCCCCTCCCTCCCCTCTGTCTCCTCCGTCTCCTCCCTGTGCTAGTACCTATGCATCTGGTACCATAAACTAAGGGAATGGCACCCTCTGCCACTCTGCTTTGTAGGCTGCATCGACCCCCGCATCTGCCACATTTGGGAAATACTCCCAGGGCTCGCTCCTGATACCCGCTATCTCTGTGACAGCCTGCTGATAATCCAACATGGGTAGCCACCCATGACCCTCCTCATCCCTGGCCCTAGCATATGTCGTAGTCTCTGTCGAGACTCACTGCTGCCTCCCAAACTGCCGCCACACTCGGGTGATGTAAAACCTCTCTACTATCTCAGCATATCGACCTACTAGTGGCCGAGTGCACATCATGTAGCTCAGCTCATCGGCTGCATCTCCCCAGACCTCCACCTCCCTGTATGGCCTCCATGTGAAAGAGGCTATCTCATCTAGAATCCTCCTGTAATACGTCACATCCCTAGTATGGGCATGTGATATGAATCCTAGGTACCTGTAGATGAAGGGGTACCTCCTCTCCCTTGGCTGAACCCAAGGGTGCACCACAGCGATGTGCTCCCACGCCCACACCTGTGCCAAGATGGCACCGCACGCCCATGTCCAACCATCTTTGTAGACGATCTCATGTAACTCATGATACATCTCTGCCAATATGGCAGGCCCCCATGCCATCCGACGAGGCCTGCCTACCAAATCCACTAGTAGTCTCACCCACCCCAGTGGGAAACCCTTCTGACTGCGGTCAGTCATCAGGATCTGAGAGATGATAGATGCCACTATGCATGGCATTGGATAATCTCTGCCGAAATCATCTATCAGCCTCTCCCAGCTGACATGCCTGTCTAGAATAGTAACATCATGGAACATCTCCTGGATCAGTTGACGTCCCTCAGTGGCATCCTGATCATAGTACACCTGTGCCAACAAACAAATCATGTCAGTTTTCATCTTATGGAAACATTACATTTATGATTATATCTCAAAACATGATTATACTCACAGGCTCGCCATGGCACGGAACCCGTAGTATCCTGTAGATATCCTCCAGTGTGATCGATGCCTCTCCGGTAGGCAGGTAGAAGGTGTTGTGCTCACTATGCCATCTCTCGGCAAGAGCAGTCAACAACCCATGGTTAGCCCTGATATATGGGAATCTCAACTGATATCTGAATCCCATAGCTCTAATGTCGGCATTGCCCGAATCATCTAGATCTCGGACACACCGCAACCCAGTCACCTTCGGTGCTCGGATGATCAGCGCCGGAAAGACCTCCTGCAAGCCAAAAACCAAGTCAGTTGTTAGCACATATCATAATGGATGTCTAAAAATTGGTATAAAACATCTCTAAAACGTAACATTATCTAGACCCATGTCAATTTTGCTAAAAAATGCCTCAAAAATCAAATTCTTAACTTGGGCGATATTCTTTTTTGGAGAAGTATCGCGTGATACTTCTCCTTATAGCGGGGTGATATACCTTATGCCGCGCAATACTTCACCCGGTATCGTGCGATCTTTCGCCCAGTATCATGCGATACTGGTGCCTATGGTCGCGTGATACTTTGGGGACCCACGAAGTATCGCGCGACACTTCTCCCCAAAGGGCGCGATACTTTTAAAGTATCGCGCGATATTTCGCCCAACAAATTTTTTTTGAAATTTTAAAATTTGAAAAATGTGCTAAAAAAGGTATTAAATGCAAAAAATGACTCAAAAAGCTTGAGTTTTTTGAAAACATACCGAGGCAGGATAGTGTGGTGGCTGGTTGTGCAACGGGGCGCGCTCGAATCGATGCTTGTGGACGGGAACTCCTGCTTGCTGGGCCATTTTCTCTCTCTAAAGCTCTCAAGATTCTCAAATCACTAAAAGACATGATTTTTGAAAATGACATTTTGATCCCTTTTATAGTCTTTTGACTTTTTGACCTCATTTTCAAAACACCTCAGAATTGCATGAAAATTGCACCCCTAGCTAATTTCAATGTCCTGGATCCATTTTCGGACTCAAAATCAAAATCTGAGGTCATCTTGATAGTCAAAATCATGTTTCAAAATCTTCCCTTCTTCTGCGCAGTTGGCTACATCTTTTTGAGGCCCAATCCTTCGATCTTTGTTGGGGCATCGTCATTTCTTCATTTCCATGTCTTCCAAACTTCTAGTCTTTCATTCATCTTCATTCCATTCCCTCCTTTCTCACGTTTGACTGCATCTTTTTCAGTCAGGCTGAGGCATGTTTCATTGCCTAATGGTTAACCTATTGACCCTTACCTTCGATTATGATTTCATTCTGATTTGATCAAATCCTTATCAATTCACTGTTCTCCTCTCTACCTGATTTCGATTTCAATTTTGAGGGGGCAGTACTTATGGGATTCTCATCCCCAATTGCTTGATTTTCCTGATTCAGACATCTTTTGTGAGCTTTTGCTCAAATTTGAGATGCTTATCTCTTACTTTGAATGTGATCCCGAATCGACCTCATGTTCAAAGACCTTTGTTTATGCTTTGTTTGGATGTGTTCCCAAAATGAACACACATCTGAGTTGTTTTGTAATCCCAAATCGATCTCACATTTTAATTCTTCTTTGACTGCATGTGTTCCAAGATCGATCACACATTAGTCAAAGAGGGGCAAATGTATGCACCCAAAAATGGTCGCCTAGACTTTGGGCCCCATTTATTCAATTTATCAATCCTGAATCATTTTTATCAATAATCAATATTCTCAACATTATTAATTTCTTGATCAAGTCTTAATTTTGATCATATATTGGATTTTTATCCTATGGGCTAACCATTTATCCTAAGTTTTTATTTACCTAAAAGGAATATTTCCTCCCCTTTTAATTAAATAAAAAGCCCCCACTTTCCTCTTATCCTAAGTTGCAGAAATAAAGTATTATTCATACTTTATAAAAAGGAGAAAAACACTTTTTGTCTCATATGGACATAAAGTCAACTCTTATTTTCCTATTGGAGGATACTTGTGCACATGGATTGCTCCTCTTTCAACCTCCACCGTTGATTGAGACTTTTGCCTCTTAATCTCCATGGTCCATTTCACCTCATTTCTTATAAAAGGAGAGCTCTCTCTTTCATTTGCATACCATGTTTTTATGCTAATGTTATGCTGCAGGTTTTAGGTGCATTTGGAGCTTTTGAAGATATTGAAGACTTGCTTCATTTCATTACATCATTTAGTTGCATATTTCCTTTGCTTAGTTTGCATGATCATGGCATATTACCTTAGTTTCCTTTTATGCAATAGAGTAACTCACATAGTCTAAATAGGAGGTATTGTAACACTTGCTATTTCCTTTCATAGATTAGTTGCATTGTACTTTCCTTTCATAGCTTAGATTGCATTCTCACTTAGATTTTCATTACATTGCATATTTGATTCTTGGAGATATTGGCATTGTTGCCCTTGTCTTCACTTAAATCTCTCATTGTGTGGTTGACTAGCAAGGTCACAAGTTTGTAGCTCTAGCTGAGAGCAAATCCATAATCTTGCAACTCCATGCATAGAGAGCTATGAGCCGCTTTGTGAGGCCTCATTCTTGGGCACCCTTGCATGTAATGGTTCATAGAAGTGCACCATTTTAGTGTGTACAGTTACAAAGTCGGAAGGTAGAGGCAAATGATGCAGCCTAGGAGACACAACATAGAGGACCACCAATCATACATTGAACATGTGCCATAACTATTTAAGCTTTCTTTTATTTTGTTTGATGTTTATTTCACACTTGAGAAGCCAAGATGATTTTCCATCAGAGTATAAAGTTTATAATGCTAAACTACAAGACCAACCTCTACACTAACTAGACAGGAATGAAGTTACAGCGTTGGCATATACAGAAAATATGAAGGTGGCCTTAAAAATGGTGTTATTAATTACTTAATTTATTTCATATGTTTAAATGTTTCTTTTTCATGGTTGACAACCATATAACTATTGGCTTTGGGGCATTGTTTATCATATTTTTAAGAGCTTTTTTCAATTTTCTTTGAAAACAATCATTTTTTAGATGGGTTTATTGTGATGAATAGTGAATATTGTATTATATATGTATATATGTTACATGCATCATAGTTGACAATTTTTTTTGATGTTTTACTAAATTTTGAAAGATATTAATCAAGCATATCTTATTCAAATTGTGAACCAATTGACTTCATGCTATATCTTTCCTGATGTATATAGAATCATGTTTTATATTATCTACCCCTATTTAATTTTTTTCTCTATTAAGGGATGTTTGTTTGTCTTTTAGCTTGTACATTTAATTATAATATGGAAAATTTAAAAATTATAAACATTAAATATCAACAGCTGAGAACTATCACATTTATATAAACATCCATATGATAAATAATGTTTATCTTTAACTTATTTCAAAACAAAGTTTCAAACCATATGTTTGCAAAGCTCAATAGCTAATAGAACTTCAAGGACGAGTACTCTAAAATTAAAATTGAGTTTGTCTATTGTTTCAAAAAGCTAGGAAGATTTTAAAAATACTACAATTATAAGTGTCAATTATAAAGAACACAAAAAAGTAAATATTTATGATGTCTTGTAAGTTTCCTCTTTAGGACTCATTGACACCCACATTTGAGTTCTTCTAATTACCATCTATATTTTTCTATCCAAATTATCTACTTTTGATACACTCATGTCAATCGGATCCAATGGGTGTGCTTGTACTTCTACATAATATGCAGGATCGAGTATATTACATGCATCGTCTATGATGTCACTTACATCAATAAGGAGGTAGTAATCAACTACTTTCTTTAAGATCATCCTTCATCAACTCCTCTTTCTAACTTACATACCATCCTAATAATCTACCTCAAAGTCTTCTAACCAGGGCACATGATGGTAAGAAGGTCCCAAAAATAGAGTATTCTTCACAAAGATTTTTGGGTCAAAATGCATCCTCAAAACATTATAGCTATCCATTTTGTATTTCTTTAACCATATTCAAAGCATTTGAATTTGATAGACAACTATATATTTCCAAATGAATTGGTTATTAGTTTCCCATCTTCTTCTCACTACATCTTTTATTCACTTCACATATTTATCTACAAAATTCAATAATAATAATCTTGTTGTTGACATACCTGGACATTTTCCAAGGAAAGTCATTAAAACCTTTAATTTTGAGATAGGTAGTTGTCATGTCTTATTGATTGCATTATCAAATAACAAATGATAGATTCAAAATGTTATGCGGGAGTAATTTACACCACCTTTTCCTAAATTCTTTGAAATCATTTTTCTCCCAAATGAAATGTCGAATTTTTCGGATCCTACAACATGTTTCTGAACTTGAATGAATCTTTTACAAGTTAATAAAATACGTTCATGTTAAAATGTCCCTCTTTTATCTAGTTGGTACTTTGGAAATATTTTTTGGTCGACTAACCAAACATATGTATCACTTGTATTTTATATATCGTATTTGACAAACTATCGTATTTCCAAAATTCTTTTCATCTTTGAAAAACTATTCTCCCAAATGAAATGTCCACGTTGTAGGATCCCAAGGTGAATTTTTGAACTTGAATTAATCTCTGACAACTTAACAAAGTTTCTCTAAAGATTTCAAAAATAATAATTAAAAAAATCCTTTCAAATTACACCGCTCAAGCAACATGTTCATGTTAAAATGTCCCTCTATTATCAAGTCTAAACTTTAAAAATCATTTTTGGTTGGCTAACCAATTTTTAGAAACATCCATATCACTTCTCTGTTATATATTTTGGTTCCCTGAGAATAAGAGCTTTTGGATCTCACACCGAACTTCTGAACTTTATTTCATCTTTGAAAAGTTCACAAAGAGGGTGTAAATAACTGGAAAATAACCAAAAATCTTCACTCTTAAATTATGCCCTCGAAACTTAGGAAACTAAAAATAAACAACAATTACCACATAACAAAGACTTTAATTTTTTGCAAAATAAATGTCAGATCCTGAAGTATGTTTCTGAAGTTTGCATTAACTCCAAAAATTACCCATTCCCTTTTAAATATATAAAATCTATTAGTTATTCATTTCATGCCCACAAGTACGTAACAACTAGTTATAGGTTCATTTTAGCCTTTGTATTAGAATTTTCTTTCTTCTCAAGGTGCTTAGTTCATATTTTTAGTGGTCAACTTTTCATGTTGTCTTTTTATTAACCTTATGTTTTATAGTCTCTCATCATTTTATAGCATAAATTAACTAGACACTTTCACATTGAACTAGTGTTGCATGATGATTTTTATTTGGTTTCTTTTTTTTAAATAACATATTTTGAGTTCCCACCTTCCCAAGTCAAGGAAAAACAAATTAAAATGATTCTAAATGGTTCATCGGTAGCCTTTTCTTGCCTTCCCTTCTCATTTTTAATCAAATTCTTCATTTGTTTCTCTCTTAGATCTATCTGTATTCCATAACTTGTTGTACAACACTCAAGTTTTAGACAAAACTATCACAATATTCCTCTTATCTCTATTATTCTCCTTAGCTTCCTCAAGTCTTCTCAAATAATTCTTATTCTAGTTTTTTTTATTTGAAGTATTTCTTGTTGTTATGCCCTTGAGCACATTTGGATACTCACATATCTTTATCCTTCATTCTAGTTTATCATTATTATTATTTCTAGATGTACTTAGAGTAATAACACACATTATTTCTTTTATCAATATATCTTAGTTGTTGTGGAGATAGAAATACAAAACTAGAGATTTGACTGAGGCTAATCCCCAAAGAAACCAAAATACTTTTTCCTTTTCTTTGTCTTTTCATATATGTTGAGAGAACTCGACCAAATGAAGTTTTGCAAATGATTTCTTGTTTGTAAAGTTTTTATTATTATTGACTTAAATTATAATTTATATTTTCTTTAGCTGATTTACATTAGATGGAATAAAAAACTCACATTTACAACAACATAACTTCATCTTCTTCACAATATATAGTTGTACAATGTGAAATGAGGATCAATAGGTAAAGTGATAAATTAATTACTTCCCCATTTCATTAATTTCACATTAGAAAGGGTGCCCCCAATAGGATCAAGATGAACTCAAGCACTAATTGGAGATAAGATCTTTCCTTCAATAATAAATTTAATTGAATGAAATAAGAATGATTAAGTGTTGTAATTGACCTATTATATAGCCACCAAAAATTGATAAAAATAGACTATAACAAACAAACAGTGAGCTGAAATTGATGAAAACATAAACTAAAAGACAAAATTGACATGTGACATAAATCTAATCTCAAAATGGTAGGGACATGGTGGAAATGGAAATGTGTCCTTAGGACATGTTGTGAATGGTGACATGTCCCTGATTTTTTCAACAAAAACTTTCACAGATCCTACGACTATACTTATTTTGCCCAAATCTGATTTGACAACTCTATATCCTATTCCTGCACATAGAAAAATGACAAAAGGGTTGGATAAAGGGTTTTTTCTTTTCCAAACCCTTTATTTAGGAATAAACCTTAAAAGTTAAATGAAATTGCATAAAGGAAAGTAGATAGAAAGGCAACTAATAGATACACCTTGCATAAACCCACATGGACAGATGTAGAGACGGCTCATAACTATGAAGATACATGAATATGGTTGAAATCCAAAGAGTTGACCTTGGAATGTAATGTTGAATCAAGGATTCCTTAAAAAATGCATATATCTATGGTTGCTACTCCTAGATCTTGAATGTACCTATCCTTGATAATCACTTGCAAAGAGGCGAGAGAAAGAGAATGAAATAATCTTCTTGCTTAATTTGATAATTCCTCTACTTGGCCATCATGAGAGATAAAACTTCATCAAATAGATAATCTTTCCTTGGGTTTGAATGATCTTGAAGAATTAAAGACTTGGAGATCTTGATTTTGGATGATTTCCTTCAAATCTTGAATCTAATTACTCTTGCTTGCTTGAAATATTGATAGCTTGGTTGCCAAAGTTGTAGATCATGAATATATATCAAAGTGAGGAGTGATAATGGGTTCTTATACTAACTCCATCATTTTGGGATTCAAATTTGATCAAGGTTGAGTTCACAAATAAAAATCTCAAAGTAGGATCCCAACATCGGGCCCCAAGGAAAGCTTGAGCCCCAAAACCTAGGGACATGTCACCATTGGCAACATGCTACATGGATAATGGTCTTAAATTTTAGTGGGAGCTCACGGAGAGTGAATAGGAGTAGGAGGAAAAATTAAAAATTTGCCAGGATCAAGAATAATGGGCATTCAGGCCTCAAAATTGCCAAAATAGGGCCTAAAAGGTCCTATAGCATTCAATTATGGGTGCTATCTTTTTAGGACTATACAATAGCTTTCTACTAAAATAAGATAAATTTGTTTTTCCCCCTAAAAAAGATTACTCTAATACATAGGAGTTAGATGAATTGCAAATGAGTGATACATCCCAAACTCATCTATGAATGGTCAACATCAATCAATCTTTATTTTTATTTTGTAAAAAGGGGGTAAAAATTTATCGAGTCATTAATAACAATATAGGGAAAAGTGTTAGAAAAATGGTCAGCGCTCCCCTCGGGATTCGTGACATGGCTTAACCACCTCCTATGTATTCTATAAGTCTAGTGCTTGTATCAGGCATTAACATGTCGATCTTTTGGTGCAACAACAACCACTACTTGTAACAAGTGGTATCAGAGCTTGGTTATAGGTTCAAATCCCCTCAGGTAACGATGAGGGGGAGATTGTTGGCAAAATGGTCAGCTCTCCCCGTATGATTCATGACATGGCTTAACTGCCTCTTGTGTCTTCTATAAGTCTAGTGGTTGTATCATGCATTAACAAGTCAATCTTTTGGTGCAACGACAACCACTACTTGTAACAAAAAGGACCAACCAACCAATACGTCACAATTAGAGAATCATATCCTTCCTAATAATCTCCTCAAATTCTTTAGCATATTTTAGGGTAGTTGACCCAACTCTTTAATATCTCATCCATCCAAGCATTTAGAGGCCCACTTAGCTAAACAATCAACTACATATTCCACTTCGAGGGAACATAGCAAAAAGAAATTGAATCAAAGGATTCCCTCAAGATAAGAATTTGTCTACCCACTAAGGCTAGATGCCACTCCATATCCTCCACCTTATACTTATTCAAAATATCTACAACTACTTGAGAATCAGATTTACATATAATATTTCTCCATCCAAGAGAGCATCCTCTTTCCAGAGCCTAGAGAAATAAAAGGGCCTCCACAACTTGGTTATTAGTTTTATGTCCCTTATAAATAGAAAAGAAGAAAATAATATTCCCCAATTTATCCTTGCCATCTCCTCCAATTCCCGCCTAACCAAGATTTCCTTTGGATGACCCATCAGTGTTGATTTTAAGAATGCCCTATTGTAGAGGAGACCACTTACCATCTCACTAAGCCTTTTTCTTAACATGTTGATACTTTTCCTATCCTCTCCTAAAATAATCTTCTAGACGCTCCCCATAGATATTTAAGTTCAGAACAATATACATATCATTAAGATCGACATCCACAAAAAAGATCACACTTAGCCATGACAGTCTCCTAAACCACATGAAGAACTTGCAACCATACTTGTTGCACCAACAAATTCTTATTCTGAAAGGTCTCATAGTTTCTTTTTTATCATAGTTGTCAAACAATAAAAACTTTCCCAATATCCCAAGCAACATGAAAGAAGGAAGTCTTAGATGAGGGTTTGACAAGACTAATACAAAAATCCACTAGAGAGGTGGCACATGAACACAAGAATTCCTCCAAGAACCCCACCAAAAATACCAAATTTCTCTAGCAAAAGAACACTGGAAAAAAAAGGTGAGATGTACTCTCTTCACTGCTATGACATAAAACACAAATTAAAGATCCAAGAAACCCACTCCTTCAAAGATTCTCCTAAGTGAGACATATATTCCGCACAACTAATCATAGGAAAAAAATACACTTAGGCCAATACATTATGTTCTAGAGAAATTTCGACCTCTAAACATAAACCTTTCCAATGGTCAACCTATCCAACTCCATATGCTCTGAAGCCACAAAAAACATCCCCTTCAACGTAGGGCCCAAAGAAAGAATATCTTCATCTCTTAGGGAGTTGCACATTCTTCTTTCCAATATCCTAGCAAGATCCTCCCTATCCTCCAAAACTCTTCTAGGAGGCCACTCGTGTTGTTTTTTCCATCTAGCCACATCTCCTTGTCCTAAATTAAAAGAAACCTTGAAATCCTCAACTCTACTCCGTCCAACTTCAAGAAAACTTTTGTAAATGGACTGAAAATGTAGGAATTGGGAAAAATAGGAGGGAATCCAACCCAAGAATCCTTCTTGAACATAGCTTCAACATCCTTATTAAAAATCCAAAAATTTCCTTTCTTAACTAACTGTGCTCCTTGCTTAAGAGTATTCCAAACCATGGAACCATTGCCTACTAGATTGTATTGGAGAACATCATTACCATCGACTCCTCTAAGGTACTTCACACCTTTATTTTGATCGATGCATCACCTCCAAAAAATATTAGCAACCAAAACATGACCATTCATACTTGCTAGATGTAATCCCAATCCACCATGCTACGTTGCCTTACAACTAGGGTCCCATTCAACCAAACTTAATTTTGAATAAAGTAAAATAGATGTCTACAATAATTTCCTAGAAAGGGCATGAAATTCATTGATAATGCTTGTAGGATTCATCTACACAAAACATCTATAACTAGGAAGAGACTAAACCACAACACAATATCAATTAAAATAAAAGAAAGCTAATCAAACAAATATTTTTAACATGTATCCAAATATTTGTCAATTAGATATAGATTACATATCCTTCTCTACTCTAAACTTATATTACTTGTTGCCATAGAACCAATTAGGTTATGTTCAAATTTCAAAACTACATTGGGCTTGGCATCCAATATTGTTATAATGACTCAACTCAAGACTCATTGCTTAAAGAATCACCATTTAATATTCTATCAAGGATCGTAAATGATTAATCATGATTTGTACACAATTTTATGTTGTATCAAATTTTGTACCTTCTATCTAACTTCTTTTCACCTTAGACATAGCCTCTCTATTAATGAAATAAATGATTTTGAACTTGCTAAGAATGAAACTTAATACTTTCCTAGCTTAAATGATTTTTAATGATTGACCTTCTAAGATGCAATTTCTAGTAATGTCAAATAAATAAAACGAAAATCAATTTTTTAAAATTTAGTTCATCAAATTTTAAAAATAGTTTCAAAGTCATCATCAATTTTACTTTTTAATTGTTGAAAAAAAAGCATACCCGTTGAAAAAAAAGCAGGATGTGCATCCGTCTGTGCAAGAAATAATTTCAAGTACGTATTTATTTTTTTAGTGCATCCATCTCTTTACAAAAGAAATGTGCCCTAGCAGCGTGCACATTGTGTTGGGGTTTGCCCTCTGTGAAAAGATTGTGATTCTGATTGTGAAAGAAGATTGGGTTTGCCCTTAGCAGAAATGGCGCCCTGCCCAATCGAATGTGCAATGTTCAGCTCTGCCCTCGCGATCAACCTCTCCAACGTCCTGCAAAGGGAAGCAAAATGAAGAGGCAGAGGACAACTGATGGAGGCAAAATTCTTGTTCTAGGTGATTCTTGTTACATGTGCTTGATGTTTTATATTGTTTTGATGACCATATTCTGTGACTGCCTGCCATTGTTTATTACATTGCTATTTTGAATATGAATCTATTAATCTTTTTTTTTATAAAGATTGTAGATTAGGAGAATGGATCTATGCTGCAGACTCTTGCCTCTGTTAGTAAAAGCTCTTTAAACTTATTCAATCAAAGATTTAATCAAATTGTGGATGGAAAGTAGTACTCTTTTGGAGCCTTGTATTCTTTTTGTCCTGCAATATGGACCAACATTTCCCTGCAAACCTGGAATCTCTATCCAAGGACCGAATCAATAGATTTTGGTAGTTCAAACTGGACCCAAACATTTGTTAACAACAAATCAGTTGCCTGTTTGCGTGGAAGATTCCTTGTTTTATATGGACTAGTGTAACAAATTTTGCATCCTCTAACAAATTAGGTACCTCTTGCTGACACTTAGCTTTGTAAATGAGCTAATGTCTTATCAATTGGAAAAGGCCTGAGATATGTGCTTCCCCCATCGGTAGAAGCCTTTCTTCTTTTAGTCTGCAACTTTGGAGGTATATCATCTCTCAGCTTGGACTCGGGCAGGTCCATTTTGGGTGTAAAGCAAAAATGATGCAAATTTAACCAGTCAAGACTCATCAAATTATCTCAAAAATCAAAATGCTAGAACAAGGGAGGAATGGTTTTTTTACAGCTTTTAAATTTCTTTCATAGATTTTCACATCCTTACTAATTTTGTCCTGGTTGTTATACCTCCTCTGCTTGGACAATCCCTTCTTATTCTAGATTTATGTCTTTTTGAGGAGCACGTATGCTTCAGATGTTTTCACTTGGAATCTTCTGGATAAGGTTGTTAAAATAATTTGCAATTATAGAAGAATAATATTATATACAAAATTTGCTCTGGTTTTCTGGTTGAAATATAGGGTAGCAACTAAACATCTTTTAAATATAACAGGATGTGGTATAAATTCCTAAAGTAAGGGAGAATATTGACAAATCAATGATCACATTTGTTTGGAATATTGTTTATGAGTTTATGAAGTGACCATGGGGATATGTGGATGTATTAATATATATGGAGATATGTTTATGAGTTTATGAAGTGACCATGTGGTTGTTTCGGGATTTGATTAAACATTAATGGCATCAATAAAAGAGACTGCAGCATATGATTAGCAATAATCCTCTTCAAATGCCGGAAGCTTTAACCCTTCTTTTGGATGAGAAGGCCATTAGGTATTTGTTTATGTGTAATCTATGAAGGAATGTTGTGTCCCACATGTTCAGCACCTCTGACATCTATCAGGCAGCCCACTTTCTGCAGAGCATTGCGCAGCTTCATATCTCCTTCAGCAATCTCCATTTGGCTGAACTGTTGTAACTTGTAAGAAATTTCTCTGTGTTCTTTTTCACAGGAATTCTTGCTGCACCATGCACAATGTTTTGCAAACTTCATAGATGTGCATTCTAATGAGTCATTGGTCCAATATAATTACTGAAATTCTTGTGCTGATTTTGTACTCTTTTTGTTCGATCATGTTAATTGATATATACATCTAAGGCATTTTTTAATTTCAATGAAAGAGAATTATATTTATGATAATCATATTTTATTTATTTTTTAATTATAAAACAAGTTAAAATTTACTCTGAAATTTAATGTATATAGTATTATTAGTAATGCTAATACATGATTTTCTGTTGCATTTGCAGTGCTGTTAATATAGTATTATTGGAATGAGTTGTTTACATGTCATGTTCTTTAGCTGTCATTCTATTTTTATTGGGCATGGTCATGCCTCTTTTATTTTTATTTTGTTTGAAGGACTACTTTTATAGGTTTGGTATGCCTTTTTGTATTCTATATTTTTATGAGAAGATTTTTCTCTTTTTTAGTTTAATTGGTGTTTTGTATTTGTTTTTTTGTGGGTGATGATTGTTTAATGGAGCTCAATAAAGACAGCAGTGATGACAAGGAGGCGGAGAAAAGAAGCAATACTACACATCACAAGCATCAAGGAAATACAACAGGTAACCTTTGAGTTTGTGTATGACAGACACCACACTTGAGTAATAAAACTTCCTTCTACAATCATTTGATAAATGCATTGATCATAACTCACCATATTTACCTCTTTGTTGACTTAGTTTAGTTTGATTTAAAACATTGTTTTTCAAGAAGTTTATAAGTTTTGAATTTATTATTTACTTTGATGAATTAGCTTTACAATTCTTTGATCCCCCTTCTGCATCATTACTACACACCACAAATTTTCATGAAAAAAATACGTAGTGCAATTTAGGTTCTTTGCATCTTGATTAAGCATAACATTTAGAATATTCAGAAATCAGTCTAGTGGTTAATTTTAACATTATTTTTTCTATTTTTTGTAGTTTCCTAATTCCTTAATTATTTCAGTTACAATTGAACATTTCGAATATGGATCCCGCTTCACCAAGTATTTTAAATTCACTTCAAATCTATTGGACAAGTTTAATACGAATCTTGAAATACTTAGCCTTCCATGTCTACATATAACAGGTCAAGTCTTTTCAAACCTGACCTATACTATTGATTTTAATTGATTGCATAGGTAAAGTCCTTTTGGCTGACTGAAAATTTGCAGGTGTCATAAACCATAGGTCATTTTAACCATAGATTTGAAACTCCTAATTAACCATAAAATTTTGTAGCCTTGCTAAGCTTTCATCTCAGCTAGTGAAACATGGGATCATCCCACATGATGTGCGCTTTGATAGTTGAGGCCAACCTTCATAGAAGGTTGGTTCCTCCTTGTACTTCAGCTGAAGCACTACTTTCACTGAGAAAAGGGAGAGAAAAAGACTTGAAATGGGGTGATGCACCAGATAACTTTGTGCCCTTCACTGCTGTTTTGTACTCATAATGTATCAACAATCAACTCAATGTCACACAAAGAGATGTTTTCACAGCTAAATAATTGTTTGCAACCTGCACAAAGTGTACATTTTCTGCCTATAGTTGCTGGAATGAGTCATACATTTTTTGCCTGAGAAAACACAATAATACTCCAATCATTATTTTGCACACAATGTAACAGTTCCTAAGAAGGCAAAATCACTGAAATCTTATTGTTGAAAGGTGTCTCTTTACAATAGTACGAATCTGAAAATGACTGATTTTCTCTTGAAAAAATAAAATATTACACATGCGTCAGCCTCTAGGACTGATTTTTTGAGTTACAATACAATATTTCTTGGCTAGATAGAGCCTTTTTCAGGTTTAAGTATATAGCAGAAAAAATGCAAGAGTTACCCCCCAAGAGATAATCCTAGGCGTACCTTTTTGGAGGAATAAATGTTTTTCCACCCCTTGAGGGTAAAGTTTGGCCAAATCAGGTTGCATGTGCACTAAAATTACCCTTGTTTCGATTTTATGAAGATCTAACAGTTCCTCCAGCGTCCATACACATGTTTACTATTTCATTTTCATAGAACATTGTGTCTGCACATTTCTTCATGAAATAAACCTATCATTCTATTGACTGTGTATGAAACTTTCACGTCTTTTCCATGACTGCATGTATTCTCAGTCTTCTTCAAGGATTGTCATTTGTCCCTAACCTTCCATAATGGTCACATTTTCTTTTTAGGATGGTTAACTATGGACTGTCCATCATGCGATGACCGTCCATAAATATTTGGTTGCCACTGTTCATTTCTTGCAAGGGTTTTGGACAGGGTTTTAGAAGTAGTTCTTCACTCTTCACTGTTGCTATGACCATTTGATAACCTTCTATGAGCTTATCAGATAATGCCTTCATTTGATGTTGGAGGTCTGTAGATTCAGTGTCCTTTGCATGATAGTCTTTAGTTCCTTTTGTGTTGGCCTGTGTATCATGTCATGCACTTTGGTTATATGGCTGACATTGTCTTTCTTTCTAACCCCTGCCATATGTATACTGTCATCCTTAGCCTGCCTGATTGATTGGTCTTCTTTTTGCTGCATGACTTTCTTTAACATGATTATTGTTATCAAAAAATTGTTCACTATCCCTTTTGAACTGTTACAAGTTTTTGATATTTCTTATACCCTTGCACATGAAGGAGACTCTACTTTCATAGAGGCTCTCTTAACCTTCCAATGTTCAATATCACAAGAATTGGCTCTAATTTAGCTCCCACCATTCTGTCTCCCTTGCCAAGAGGTTTTGTAAACTAACAACTGCCACTCTTTTAATGACGATTGTCATCAAGATCCAAACTCTATTCCTTGCTTAGCTGCCTTCCATGACAATTCAACCAACTCTGATCTCTAACTGCCTTTTGATTACTGTATGATATAACCATCTTCATTAGATTTTGTAGACTTGAATTTAGGTCTATTCATCTGAGTTACATGACTATTACAACCACCATATGCTATATGTTGTCCTGCTAACATAGTCCTTTGTCGTTTCTATTTTAAAATAGTCCTCCTATAGACTATTTTAGCATTGATTGTCACTTTCTTGCCTCCCTATGCACTGTTATCTTTTCATTATTGTAGGGAACCTGTGTGCATGCTAAGAATAATATTCTCTATCTTTTTGTTGATAGTTTTATCTCCATGCCTACCCCTGTCTTCCTTTATGGTGTCTTTTAAATCTTACCATGCACCGACTCTTTGTTTATTCCCTTGTATATGGTATCCTCCACCACTTAATGTTCTCCAACAGTGTTACCTTTTCATGTTTAAGATTCATAGAATACTCTTTGTCACTTCTTGAGACATTGAAGTCCCTTTAGTGTCTAATATACTCATGTCTCTGTTTCAGAACATGTGCCAGGCATCTAACAGAAAAATAATTACACTTAGACATTATTCTTCCTAAAGAAGCTTCTCTTCAAATTTCTTAATGACTATCCATTTGATATTCTTGACTTTGACTATCTCTTAGTAAACTGCCCTTACATTATTCATATGCACTATCTTGTTCATTATGTTTGAAATGCGCTTCTTTCATATTGCTCCTTGTCATGTCTTGGTCTTCAACATTTCATCTTAACTGTGCTATTCCCTTGCTTTCTCTATTTTCTTACATTAAAGAAGGTGCTAAGAAATTTTGATAACTCGAGATTTACTCTTAAGGGTTGCATTGAGGAAACAAACCTTCACTGTACCCTGCCTTATGCACCTCATTCTTCATTATGATGTTCATTCATAAACTCATCTGCTCATTGTCATTTGACATGACTGTCCCTGTTTTGGTCTTGAAAAATGCATTGAATTCCCTCTTCAACTTTTTGCGAAATGGTGTTTCTAATGTAATTTTGACAGTCGGACTCTAGTTAAGAAAAGCTCATATCCTTGATTACATGATGTCACTGTCAACCTTTAATGCTTGTTTAATGATTTTTCTACTATTTTAATATCCTTCCTCTCCCCGATGACTGTGGCTGCCATTGTCCCTTCACCGTCTTTTTGTTTTGTAGGTTTTCAAGCTTTGTTCGAACTGTTCATTGTCACTGTGAGCTCAAGAGTCCCAAAAAAACTTCTCCATTTAAATATTGACTTGTACACTTGATGAAGGGAAATATATCCCTGGCCAATCATCACAGTCCCTGCAGATACAAAATATAGAGACAATGAGGCCAGGTGTTTTTTAAAAGCTGGTGTCCTTTTAATCAAGACAATTGTCCTGTCACTGTCATAATACCTCTTTCGTACATGTTGTGAGATTCTCTTCTCTAGCTTATATTCCTTGAGAGATTTCTTTTAATAGTAGCAGAGAACACTCTAATTTCTATCCTTTCCATTGAAGCTTTTATACGTTGCTGATTTGATATTCAAAATTGGCTTCTAACATCCAAACTATCATGACTGTGTGTCTTGTCAGTGATGTAGAAACTTTATATGCCATTGATCTTGTTGTAGTAGCTTGAACAGTTGCCCTATTTATCACGATGGCAGTGGCTCATTGACTAACTTTATGGTTCATAGACTTGCTCACCTCTTCGTGAGTGCCTTTTTACTAAAGGTGACATTTATTTGAAACAAGCTCCTATAAGTATTACCAAATTAAAATGAAAATAAGCAAAGGCAACAGATGTACTATGCTGTGATAATATTCTTCATTTTCAATTCCATATTATGCAATGTTAATTATAATCTTCTCGAACTTATGTTGGGGTGTCATATCTCTATCATTCAAGCAACTCAACCTGCTTTAGACCATGGTTTCATCTCCAGCTCCATTTTTCTGCATTGATTTCCTTTTTCCTATTCAAATTCTCTTTCCACAAATCAATACCCTTGACCAATAATCATGTTTTAAGGTGGTCACTCAAAAACATGCACTTGCATCCTTTATATAGATTTCCAAATACTTCATTGCCATTATCGCCATCATGGGTTCCTTATTCCTGTAGAGAAGAAATGTAAACGAACATATTTTGCTTTGTGCATCAACAAGAAGGAAGGTTGAGTTTTATAACAGTGATAGAGAAGTGTTATTCTAGAGTTGCAATAAAACAAATATATATGAAAATTCTGTTTTAGAGCACACTTTGTCTAAACTATCTTTTTGTATATTTGTATAATGGAGTTAGGCAGATCTGTGCGCAGATTTTCTCTATTTGAAAGTTTTGGTGCATCTAAATGATTTTGTATCATTGGGTAACTATTCATTGATATTTCTATTAATTTTTTTATTGAATCTTCTAATATCAGTTTTACTCAGCCTGTCAAACACTGAATCATTTTATATTTTATTGGCAGGAAAATCATCTAAATTTAAAGAGTGGTTGATGTTGAGTGTTTGACAAGCTGAGTCAGTGCTCGAAAATCTTTGGAGGCTAGATTAGGTAGTTGCTGAAGTCAAGTGATGAATGTAATTTACAGAATTTTAGAAAAATGTTTCGAATATTGGAATAGATATTAAATTCGACATTTAATATCTAAAATTGGAGAAAATTTTGTATTTTTAATCCATTGTTGAAATTGGTGTAAATATAATTTGTAAACTAGGGTAATTTACTGGAATATGCAAATATCTAAAACTTGAGAAGATGTTGCAATATTTGAATCAATAAATGGTGACACTAATAAATGTAATATGTAAATTAAGACAATATCCATCCAGTAAATTGATATGTAAACTACTTTATTATTTAATACCATTATTTTTATTTGGGAGGGGTTGAATTAACCCCCTCCGTAAGGCTACAAAGAATGGTTATTAGCCATGACCATTCTTCTAGGTATAGTGTCTCTTGTTATTGTTATTATTTTTTTAATAGTTTTTATACTATTTATTTTCCTACATGACATTTAACTTTTTTCAATTTTTATATTCATTTCATTATCTATAACGACTTACACTTGTGCTGCAAATGTAATTATTAAGTACAATAATAATCTCTAATTATAATAGAGTTTGGTAATATTTCAATACTTAGTGTTGTGTTTGCAAACTGTAATTTAAACATGTTGGTTTAGTGTTCTCTTTTGGAATTCATTTATCAGTTGTGTGTTTGAATCTAGAATTAGTTATTGTTTGTTGAAGCTTGATTTTGAAATTTGGTATTGACTTTAGATACTTTCTTTGTTTAACATTAATTTGTATGTGTGAATTTTGAATACTTTGTTTACATTTATATGAAGTGTTTATTTGAGCTTTGTCATCTAGTTTGTGTATGTGTTTAAATTTTTGTATACACTAGTTGTTTGTTTGAAGTGACTTTTAAATATCTATGTTTAGCGTGTTCTATATGTACATTTATTGATAGAACTTAAACATTTATTTAGTGTGCATTTTTTAATTTCATCAGTCTCTCATTATATTTTTGAACTGTGTGCAACAACCTCTTATTTTTTGAGTTAACTTTGACATCCATTTAATTGTTTGTTGGTATTTGCTTTTGTGTTTGTATTTATATGAAGTGTTTCCATTTACATTAATTGTGTATTTGAATTTTGGCATACATTAATTGTTTGTTTGGGGTGTCTTCTAAACTTTTTATTGTGTCTCACCTTGGCATGCACTAGTTATTTGTTGGAAGTTTGTATGCACTTTAGGCATTAAATTTGACATCCCTTAAATTGTTTGTTGGCATTCCTATTTTTGTGTGTTTATATGAAGTGTTTGCAATTACATTAATTGTGTTTATTTGAATTTTGGCATTAGTAGTTGTTGGAAATGTGTTTGAACTTTAGGCTTTTATTGTGTACATCTATTGTTAGAACTTAAAACATTCATTTAGTGTGCACATTTGAATTTCAATATCCTTCATTATATTTTTGAGTTTTGTATGAAGAGTATGTGTGCATCCCCTTGTTTGAGTTAACTTTGATATCCTTCTAATTCCTTTTTTTGTGTATGCTTATATGAAGTGTTTACATTAATTGTTTGTTTGAAGTGTGTTCTAAACTTTTTTATTTAGTGTGTTTCACTTTGGTATCCACTAGTCATTTTTTGGAAATATGCATGAGCTTTAGACATTTATCGTTTGAACTTTAGCATTCACTTAGTGCACATGTTTGAAATGTAGCATCCCTTTATTGTGTTTTGAACTTTGTTTGAAGTGTGGTGGGGAGTGTATTTGAACTAATTTTGTATGAAGTGTTTAAATTATTTTACCATTCACTTATATTCTAAGTTGTTGGTTCGGGTTTGGGGATAGATTCGGGTTCGAGAATCCGGTTCGTGGATTCATGAATTTTTTTTCCCATTTTGATTCGTATGGGTTCTTGTGTGTGTGTATATACACACACAAAAAAAAAATAACAAAAAAAATAATAACAAAAAAATAAAGAGAAATATACATAATTGTAAAACTAAATCATTTCATAGTATGAATCTATGATGCTTGATCATTGATCAATGCCAAATGTCAAAGTCTTCATAACTAGGTCTTAGGTAGTCTTTGTTGGTGGCTGTTTTCAAGTCTGTTGGTCCAGCAAATGAGGTTTGAGTGATTTTGGCCTATTGGAAAGTCATGTATGTCTAGGATTTGGGCGAGGGCTAAGCTAAGTTTGTCATATAGATGGGGTCGAAACCAAGTGATTTGTTATAAAAATGAGTTAAAACCCTTTGAAAATCCTTTTGCTAGCTTCAGTTTGACCTTAGAAAGCCATGATGGATTGTGGGAGGTAACCTTGCTGAAGGCTTGCTGAATCCTGAAATTCGGCTAAGTCTGGAATTTTTCAAACCCCCCCAAAATCTAGAATCTGCATCTTAACTCCTATGAAGCTGGAACCTAACTCAAACATCCTCAAACATCTTGAAAGTATTTATACATGAACCCCGCCCGAATCTGGCGCGGACCGGTCTGCGAATTTGGACCTAGACTGGATCTGGACCCGATTTGTGGGTCTAGGGTCCAAATCTGGTAACGTAGCTTATATTTGATCCTCTTATTGTTTGTTAATTTGTGTGTTGGGTATATTTAAACTTTCTATCACTTTCAAGAGTGTTCTAACTTTGATACTCATGCATGTTTGAACGAACTTTGTATGTGTGAAGTGTGCTTGAACTAATTTTATATGAAATGTGTTTAAACTATTTTACCATTCACTTATATCTGACCCTCTTATTGTTTGGCAATTTGTGTGGTGGGTGTGTTTGAACTTTTTATCACTTTCAAAAGTGTTCCAACTTTGACACTCACTTATATGCGTGTTTGAACAAATGTTGTTAATATTAAGTGTGGTTTAACTTTTTTATATTCACCTTGTGTGTTGTTTAGCCAACTTTATGTGAAGTGTTTTATGACTTTGGCATTTGCTTCATTAATGGTTGAACTAAATTTGTGTGAAGCATATTTGAACTTTGGTATTCATTTTGTTTGAAGAGTTTGAATTTTGTCATTCACTTTGTGTAAGTGAATTAACTTTGACATTCACACATGCATGTTCAAACTTCAACCTTTATTTTGTATATTGTGAGGTATGTCTTTGAATAGTGTGAAATATGCTTGAACTCTACATTTTGCTTTAAATGTGGATAGTGTGTTCGAACAAACTATGTGTGAAATGTCATTTAACTTTGACATCTTTGTTGTGTTGTACTTTGGTATGTGTTTATATGCTTGATTTTAAAAATTCCTGTGTGAATAGTGTAATAACTTTTGACATTCACTTGTGGCATTTTTGTACTTTGATATGTTTATATGCTTGACCTTTCAAATTACTGTGTGAGTAGTGTAATAACTTTGACATTCACTTGTGGCATTTTTGTACTTTGATGTGTTTATATGCTTGACCTTTCAAATTACTATGTGAGTAGTGTAATAACTTTGACATTCACCTATGTGGCATTTTTTAACAATAGTGTGAAATGTGTGAGCTTTTATTGTAATTTGATGTGTTTGAACTTGAGTGTTTTACTTTTGAAGTAATTTTTTGTGAAACAGTTTTTAAATTAGGCATGTTTATGTATTTGGACTTTAGCATGGTATGCTCGAATTTAAGCATTTACTTTATATATTTGAAATGTATTTTCACTTCGGCATTTACTTCATGTATGGTTGAACTAAATTTGTGTGAAGCATATTTGAACTTTGGCATTCATTTTGAAATGTTTGAATCTTAGCATTCACTGTGTTAGATGACTAACTTTGACATTCACACATGTGCATGTTCAAACTCAAACTGTCATGTAAGGTGGAACTAAATTAGTATGAAGCATATTTGAACTTTGGAGTTCATGTTGTGTAAAGAGTTTGGATTTTGGCATTCGCTTTTTGTAAGTGCATGTTCAAACTTCAAGATTTATTTGTATACATTTGAAGTATGTCTTTGATCGAATTGTGTGAATGGTGTTTGAACTTCACATTTTGCTTTAAATGTCAATAGTGTGTTTGAAGAAACTACATGTGAGATGTCATTTGACTTTGACAACAACTTTGTTGTGTTCTTCTTTAGTATGCATTTATATGCTTGAACTTTCAAATTATTATGTGAGAATAGTGTAATAACGTTGGCATTCACCTATGTTACATTTTCAAACTAGTGTGAAATGTGTGAACTTTGGCATCCACTGTGTGCGTGTTTGTGATTTAATGTGTTTGAACTAAGTGTTTACTTTTTATATATGTGTAAGTTTGTCTCCAATAAACTATATGTGAGATATGTTTTAACTTTGGTACTTTGATTTGATTGAACTTGAGTGTTTAGTTTACTTAGTGGTTGAAGTAACTTTTTTGTGAAACAATTTTAAATTAGGCATGTTTGCATTTAAGTATTTCTTTATAGGTGTAAACTTTGAGTCTTAATAAACTATATGTGAGATGTTTTAACTTTAAAAACCTTTTTTATGTTTTTGATTTGGCATGTGTATATATTTGAACTTTCACATTCACTTGTGATGATTAAGTATTTTTGCTTAATTGTTAAGGGTTTCTACGACAGCTCCTCTAATAGGTGTTGGGAAGTCTGTGGCTCCTCTGCCTGGTGTTGGGAAGTCTGCGGCAACTCCTCTGGCAGGTGTTGGGAAGTTTGTGGCTCCTCAAGCTACCCCTACAAGTCCTGTGGCACCCTCGACGTAGGGTTGTCTGCCCTCGGTGGCCCTAAAGACCAAGGCTCGTGGTTGCCCTGCTTCAGATGGCTACTCTCACAGTGCTTTTCCAGTATGCAACCCATATTGTCGTGGAGTTGGAAGAGGAGACTCTTTCCGAAATCGATGTTGTTGCCTCTATTTTTTCTAAGCATGGTTTGATTTGTAGATTTAAGGGACTCTGGCCTTCTCTTCCTGATCTTTATTCCTAGATTTCCAAGCATTGGGAGCCCCTAATTACTGGTACAGTCCACATTTCCTATGGCTAAAGGCTTTTTGTGGCTAAATTTTAAAATGTTGTGGATAGAAAAACTATTTTGTGTGAAAACTTTTTTAGCTGGGATGATCGCTTTATGCTGATGTTGAAACCTTGGCATTCTGACTTCTCACCGTCTTCTAAATCGTTTCATAAGCAACCCATCTGGGTTAGGCTACCTAATCTCCCCCTCCATCTTTGGGTTGATTCTCTTCTGGAGACTATGGGGGATGCTATTAGGGATATGTTAATGGTGGATGATAAATCTTCTAATTTGTTCCACTCTACATGTGCTCATATCTTGGTGGATATAGATACTTCTAAAGGCCTTCCATCGAAGATTAAACTTTATTCTCCTCAGGGTAGAAGCTAGTTTCAACAATTGGACTATCAAGGCCTCCCCTTCAGATGTTGAAGATGCTTTAAGATTGGTCATGTTGCTTCTCGATGTGAAATTTAGAGATTCAAAAAGTTTGCCTCGCGATGGCATGGTGCCTCTTCTCAGCACTATACGGTGGAGAAGGCATCTTCCCATTAGAGCTTTTTGCAGGTGGTTGAGCAAAACTACCCTGTTTGCTGTGGTGGAGGATGGCTCGTGCCCTAAAGCTTGTATTGAGCCTACTATGGTTGCTAGCTCTGATTCTGTTCACCCTCTCACTAGTTCTGCTCCAACTCCTTTGTTGGCTGGAGTTGTTCGCCCTTCTACTGGTTCTTTTCCAGATTCTTTGCCAAATGAAGCCGGGCATCTTGTTGGCAATTCGATGGGTGTTGCTGCTAGTGTTTTGGTTGGTACTGGTTCTAAAGTTGTTGATCCTCTTTTATCTAATCCCTTGGTTGGGAGTATTATTGGTCCTTTGCTAGGCGTTTCGCTGGCTGTTCCAACACCTCTGCTTGGTGTTGGCTCTTTAGTCTTGGAGTTGTTGTGTTGGCAAGATGATGTTGTTAGAGTTGAAGAAGTGGATCACAATTAAAGGTAAACAATCTAATAGATCCTCCTTTTCTTTTGACATGACCCTTCGGTCCCATAAGAAGGAATCAAAAGTTTAGTCCCCTCTCCTTCATCTATTGTTTTCCTTTGTTTTATCTAGCTCAACAGATTGGGGCGTTTTAGCTAGATTGCTTTCTTTGGGAGTGTTTCTTCGTGAGGGATTTGGGGTGTCTTGGCTTTAGTTTTGGCTAGACTATTGTTTCTTTGGAACTGTTATAGTTTTATCTCAAGTTCTAGTATTTTAAAGGGTTTTGAGGCCCCTTCAAAACCTAGAGGGGACTGTACTAGTAGCGAGAGGTGGATTTAGGTCCACTAAATCAGAGGAGGCCAGTTCAATAGGAGCATCACCATGGTGGGTCCTCATTATCCTGTTAAGAGTTCTTAGAGGTAGAATCAAAGAGAGAATTAGAAGTTGAAACGATCATCATTTACATCCTACCAAGTAGCAACTCATTTACAACACAAAAGAGAACACTCTATAGCCATATCACTAGTAGAGAAGCATTACTAACACTAAAAATAAAGGCCCTCATAATCCAACGATGTGGAGATATTCGTGTCAACCAAAATGCGAGCGAAAGTAGAGAAGCTCAATGAGGTTGTAGCCAATAGAGTTTCCAATGGCCCTAAAAATGAAAAATCTCTCAAAAATAGAGTGCAAGATTGAGAAGACAAACCCACATTGAGCACAAATTGAGTGGGCTCATTAAGAGGGTTAAAGGAGATTGTCTAGGGTTAGGAAGAAAGAAAGTGATTCTTCTAAACCCATAGCTTGCTTAACACCAAATCACAATCTTCAAAAGATGTAGCAATAAAAATAAAAAAACCTTTTGCATTAGGAAACAAACTCAATGTTACCAAACTAAGGATTGCAAAGAACTTGTTACCCAACAATGCAAATCTAGAAGAGGGTCAAAGACTTGTGAATCTATAGACCAACCCACGACATTGGTCAAAATCAACATTATCCACCACAGGGGAGGTTTGGCATAGGCAATAGTTCTAGCTTTCACCTTTGGAGGAATAATAGTAGCATTAGATTTGGCCTCTAACCCAAGTAGAGAAGAGGCTAGTTGGTTTCACTATCTGTGCATGTTTGGATATCAACATATTCTTATTGTATTGTTTGAATCTTGTGTGAAGCGTGTGAGTGAATTCCGACATCCTCGTTAGTTAGATTAATGTTGATATCCCCTTATATTGTTGAAATTCATTGTGTCATATGACATGAAATACAGGCTTGAGTTTTATTTGAGAATTTCATGTACATTGTGTATTTTTGGCATCCACTAGTGTGTGTGTGCTCGGTGTGCTCATGTGTGTGCGTGCTTAGGCGTGTTCACGTGTGTGTGAGCATGTGGGTGGATTCGTGTGTATGTGTGTGTGTGCACGTACATGAATGTATGTGTTTGTGCATGCGTACAACATATGGGTTTGTTATTTGAGCTAAATCTCCCATAAAATTTATACCTTGGGCAAAAGAAGGAGAATGGTGGGCTACAACTCTTCTCCCCATTGTTTGGCATCATTATGCTTTCATGTGTGAGTGTGCATGTGGGTAGATTCGTGTGCGTCTTACAATATGAAGTGTGCGTGCATGCGCAACATATGGGTTTGTTATTCGAGCTAAATCTCCCATGAAATTTATACCTTGGGGAAGTGAACAAGACTAGTGGGCTACACTCTTCTCCCAACCGTTTGGCATCATTATACTTTCATTTTTATAGATTAATCATTGCATGCCCTTTTGATATCTCAAAGATTCCCTTAGTTGCTTGTATAGACTAGTCAAAGAACTTTGGCCATCCTTCATTATGGTGCGCTACACTCTTCTCCCAACCGTTTGGCATCATTATACTTTCATTTTTATAGATTAATCATTGCATGCCCTTTTGATATCTCAAGGATTCCCTTAGTTGCTTGTATAGACTAGTCAAAGAACTTTGGCCATCCTTCATTATGGTGCATTAAATGCCAATTGGGCCCAAAAACTTAAATATACTTTCCTTGTGGGAAATAAAGCTAACTATGGGTAAGAATTTTGCTTTTAAGATAAGGGATGCATTGGTGATATATGACTTTCTTATCTAATAAGTAACGTATATGTGGGCCCACAATGATTAACACTCCCACTTGATTAATTTGAGGATTGTTCATGTGCCTTTCATTATTGTTGTTATTAGATTGACACCTTGTAGTTTTAAGCCAAATGGGGACCTCATCCTTTGAGTAAATCTTTCCTAATCTTTTTGTCTTTTTATGATTAAGTTTTCAAAAACTAAAAAGGTAAAAAACAAATAAATCTTTTGATTTCTTGACTTCAACACTTACAAAATCACACTGTGTCCAAACACACTATCCATATTTAAAGTGAATGTGAAGTTCAAGCACACTCCACACTGTACAAAATAAATGTTGAAGTTTGAATATGCACATGTGAATGTCAAAGTTAGTCCACTTACAAAATGTGAATGACAAAATTCAAACTCTTCAAACAAAATGAATGCCAAAGTGAAAAAAACACTCCACATAAAGTTTGTTGAATCACACACAAGGTGAATATAAAAAAGTTAAACCATTTCACATATACAGAATTTATTCAAACATGTATACAAGTGAGCATCAAAGTTAGAATACTCTTGAAAGTGATAAAAAGCTCACACACACCCACCACACAAATTAACAAACAATAAGAGGATCAAATATAAGCAAATGGTAAAATAGTTTAGACACACTTCATACAAAATTCGTTCAAAAATACTTCACATATAGAAAGTTCATTAAAAAATCCATATAAGTGAGTATAGAAGTTAGAACGCTCTTGAAAGTGATAGAAAGTTTAACACACCCACCACACAAATTTATCAAACAATAAGAAGATCAAATATAAGTGAAAGATAAAATAATTTAAACACATTTCATACAAAATAAGTTCAAATACACTCCCCAGCAAACTTCAAACAAAGTTCAAAATACAATGAAGGGATGCTACATTTTAAATGTCCGCACAAAGTGAATGCTAACAAACAATTAAAGGGATGTCAAAGTTATCTCAAAAAATAAGGGGATGCAGACATACTCTTCATACAAAGTTCAAAAATATAATGAATGTTTCAGTTCTAACAATAAATGTACACATAGTAAATGCCTAAAGTTCAAACACATTTCCAACAACTAATAGATGCCAAAATTCAAATAAATGCAATTAACGTAAATGCAAGCACTTCATATAAACACACAAAAAAAGGAATGACAACAAACAATTCATGGAATGTCAAATTTAATGTTTAAAGTGAATACAAACTTCCAATAAACAACTAGTGCATGTCAAAGTGACACACTGAATAAAAGAGTTTAGAAGACACTCCAAACAAATAATTAATGTATGTCAAAATTCAAATACACTCAATTAATGCAAATGGTTACACACAGCTCAAATATAATGAGAGTTTGCTGAAATTCAAATATGCATACTAAATGAATGTTTAAGTTCTAACAATAAATGTACACATAGAACACACTAAACATAGATATTAAAAGTCACTACAAACAAACAATTAGTGTATGCAAAAATTCAAACACATACACAAACTAGATGACAAAACTCAAATGGACACTACATATAAATGCAAACAAAGTATTCAAAATTCATGCATATAGATTAAGGTTAAACAAACAAAGTATCAAAAGTCAATACCAAATTTCAAACCCAAGCTTCAACAAACAATAACTAATTCAAGATTCAAACACACCTCACACAACTGATAAATGAATTCCAAAATAGAACACTAAACCAACATGTTTAAATTACAGTTTTCTAACACAATACTAAGCATTGAAATATTACCAAACTACGTTATAATTAGAGAATATTATTGTACTTAATAATTAAATTTGCAGCACCCATTATAGATAATGAAATGAATATAAAAATTGAAAAAAGTTCAATGTCATGCAGAAAAATAAATAGTATAAAAACAAAAAAAAATGACACAAAGACACTGGACTTAGAAGAATGGTCATGGCTAATGACCATTCTTTGCAGCCTTAGGGAGGGGGCAAATTCAACCCCTCCCAAATAAAAATAATGGTATTAAATAATAAAGCAGTTTACATCTCAATTTACTGGACGAATAAGTCTCAATTTACATATTACATTTATTGATGTCACTAATTTGAGCAGCTGATTCAAATATTGCAACATCTTCTCAAGTTTTAGATATTACATATTCCAGTAAATTTTTGTATTTTACAAATTATATTTACACTAATTTCAACAATTGATTAAAAATACAAATTTTTCTCCAATTTTAGATATTAAATATTGAATTTAATATCCATTCTAATATTTGAAACATTTTTCTAAAATTCTATAAATTACATTTGTCACTTGACTTCAGTAGCTCCTTAATCAAGCCTCCAAAGATTTCCGAGCACTGACTCAGCTTGTCAACCCACTCAACATCAACCGCTGTTTAAGTTTAGATGATTTTCCTGCCAATAAAATATAAAAAGATTCAGTGTTTGACAGGCTGAGAAAAACTAATATAAGAAGATTCAATAAAAAAATTAATGGACATATAAATGAATGTTATCCCAATGTTATAGAATCATTTGGATGCACCAAAACTTTCAAATAGAAAAATCTGAGCATAGATCTGCCTAACTCTGTTATACAAATATACAAAATGATAGTTTAGACGAAGTATGCTCTAAAACAAAATTTTCACATATATTTTTTTTATTGCAACTCTTAAATAGCAGTTCTCTGTCACTGTCATAAAACACAACCTACCCCCATGTTGACGCACAAAGGGGACAATGAACAAATTTTTTATAACAATAATCATGTTAAAGAAAGTCATGTAGCAAGAAGAAGACCAATCAATCAGGCAAGCAAAGGATGGCAGTATACATATGGGAGGGGTTAGGAACAATGTCAATGCAAGCCATATAACCAAAGTGCATGACATGATACACAGGATAACACAAAACGAACTAAAGACTGTCATGCAAAGGGCAATGAATCTACAGACCTCCAACATCAAATGATGAAGGCATCATCTCATAAGCTCATAGAAGTTTGTCAAATGGTCATAGCAACAGTGAAGACTGAAGAACTACTTCTAAAACCCTGTCCAAAATCCTTGCAAGAAATGAACAGTGGCAACCAAATATTCATGGACAGTCATCGCATGGTGGACAGTCCATAGTTAACCATGCTAAAACGACAATGTAACCTAATGGAAGGTCATCGCATGGTGGACAGTCCTTGAAGAAGACTGAGAACACAGACAGTCATGGAAAAGACATGAAAGTTTCATACACAGTCAATATAATGACCGGTGTATTTCATGAAGAAATATGCAGACATGGTGTACTATGAAAATGAAAGAGCAAACATGTGTATGGAGGTTGCAGGAACTAATAGATCTTCATAAAATCAAAACAAGGGTAATTTTAGTGCACATGCAATCAGATTTGGCCAAACTTTATTCTTTGTTGCTATTCATTTGAAAATGTTCAATAGCAGCTACATTTGGATTATTATGGACAGTATTGTAGGCATGTTGGATACACTACATTAACAACACTGGTGTGTATATTCCTCCATCTTTTAAAATCAAATATCTCCACTATGAAATGAGAAAAAGACTACAAAGTAGATGTTGTGAGGAGCAGAATCTAAGAGCTGTGGGCATTCTATGCACATGATTTGCTTTGTACATGGCTTTTTCAATCAGAAAAAATATGAGTTATTTGGTAGTCCAGATACTCCTATTCGAACTTTTAGTCCAGTAGAAAGATGAGAAACAAGCAATGTATCTGCATTGCTTCATCAAATTCAGAAAACCAGATTTTTGGGTACAACAAACCTTATTGGACTTTATGCTAAAGGTGACCGCTTGCATTCTATTTTTGAGATTATAAACAAACTTGAGACAAGTTGTAAAGCTTTGGGTTGCAGGGCTTCAAATGTAGGATACTTGACCATTAACCCTTCAATTACTCTAAACCAGAGTGCATTTACAGCCACGTATCCCCATGCTCACTTCATAAACATTTTTCCAAATAAATGTAATCATAGATCTGTAAACATTCGCCCTTACTTTTGGGATTTATACCACACTGTTATATTTAAAACTTGCTTAGTGGCTATCCTATATTTTAACCAGAACACCAGAGCACATTATTTCAACAACCTTATTCAGAAGATTCCCAATGAAAACATCTGAAGCATACGTGCTCCTCAAAAAGGCACAAATCTAGAATAAGAAGGGATTGTCCAAACAGATGACGTATAATAACTGGGACAAAATTAGTAAGGGTGTGAAATTCTATGGAGGAAATTTAAAAGCTGTAAAAATGCCCTTCTGCCCTTGTTCTAGCATTTTAATTTTTGAGATAATTTGATGAGTCTTGACTGGTTAAATTTGCATCAGTTTTGCTTTACAATACACCCATAATGGACCTGCCTGAGTCCAAGCTGAGAGATGATCTTAATGCTAAGAGTATACCTACAACAAAGAACTAGTATCACATACCTCGAAAGTTGCAGACTAAAAGAAGAAAGGCTTCTACCGATGGGGGAAGCACATAACTCCAAAACTGCACTCCATTTTGGAGTTGATAACACATTAGCTCATTTGCAATGCTATGTGTCTTGGACTGAAATGCACAAGTACCTAAAATTGTTAGAGGATGCAAAATTTGTTTCACTAGTCCATGTAAAACGAGGAATCTTCCATGCAAACAGGCAACTGGTTTGTTCGTAACAAATGTTTGGGTCCACTTTGAACTGTCAAAATCTATTGATTTGGTCCTTGGATAGAGATTCCAGGTTTGTAGGGAAATGTTGGTTCATACCTCAGGACAAAAAGGATACAGGGCTCCAAGAGAGTACTACTTTCCATCCATTATTTGATTGAATAAGTTTAAAGAGTTTTTACTAGCAGAGGTAAGAGTCTACAACATATATACATTCTCTTAGTCTACAGTTATAAAAAATGGGAAGACTAAATCGATGGGAGTTGAAGAAGAGTCACAGAATATTGTCATCAAACAATATAAAACATCAAACACGTGTAAAAGGAATCATCAAACAATATAAACCATCAAACAAGTGTAACAGGAATCACCTAGAACAAGAATTGCCAATATCAGTTGTCCTCTGCCTCTTCCTTTCGCAGGACGTTGGAGAGGTTGACCGCGAGGGCGGAGCTGAACATTGCACATTCGATTGGGCAGGGGCGCCATTTCTGCTATATAAAGTCACAAATAAGAGCTCCATATACAATCAATATGGCTGACTCTCTTGCAGATACAATCAATGTGGTTGACATTGATTCCCCAATCGGCATCACAATCTTCGGCTCCGCATCCTTATCATTCATGATGGCAGACACATTTCAGAGGGCAAACCCCAACACAATGGGCACATCATCATCTGTCGCCGTCGCTAATTCAAGAAGTGTCTGCCCACCTCAATTAAAGGTGTCAGTGAAAGCAAGTTTTCTCTCAACGGTAGGGCACGCTTGAGAGCCATTAGTGGAAGAGGGCAAACCCCAACACAATGGGCACATCATCACCCGAGAACTCATAGGAAGACAATAGCTCCCGAATTTAGTTGATTTTTAGAAAAGGAAAGATGATAGTCTCCTCCAGAGAAGTGTCTGCCATGCTTCAGTTTCAGATCTGTTAGGGCACGTTGCAGAGCTGATGAACATTCGAGAGCTGTTTCAGAGCTGTTAGGGCACATTCCCTTTGTGAAAGGCCTGTTAGGGCACGCTTGAGAGATGGATACTAAAATCTTATTTGAAATTATTTATGCACATTGCAGAGATGGATGCACATTCCTGCTTTTTTCAACGGGTATGCTTTTTAACAGTAACGATAAAAAAGTAAAATTGATGACTTCGAAACTATTTTTAAAATTTGATGAACTAAAACAATTTTTAAAAATTGATTGTCTTTTGTCTTTTTGTCTCTTTTTTTTTTTTTTTTTTACATTACTAGCATTGCACCTTGGAAGGTCAATTGGGAAGAAGAATTTAAAGTTTGATCAATAAAAATCTTAGTGGTAGGTTTAATGTTTGATTCTTAACTAATTTGATCTTTAAATAATTGGACACTCGAGTTTAAAGAGGCTTGGAGGAAAGTATTAAGTTTGACTCCTAGCAAGTCCAAAACCATTTATTCCATTATTAGAGGGGCTATGTCCGACTCTAAGATGACTGAGTTGATGGAAATTTGAACAATCAAATGAAAAGAAGTGCTTTCTTCCCTATTTCCACTACCATTCATAATTGTCATGTCTCACCTTTGGCTGATCCAATTTTACAGCCAACTCCCCTCATGATCACACATTTTTGGCGTCGCTTCTTACATTTCAACCTTTTCCCCAAAACATCATTGTTTTAAATGCTATGTCTAACAACTCCAAAAGGAGGGAGTTCTTCAAATTTAAATTATTTTTAAAAAAACATGGTCATTTACTTGAGAGTTTTGAAAACTCAGAATGTCCTTGGTATCCTCGCTTCCAAAACCGTCTTCTTTCATTTTGATTTCTTGTCCCGATACTCCATGAATCAAAAATATATCCTTCAATACTATGCAAGTCCTCAACTAATGCCCCTTTGCCTTGATCCATTAGTGACACCCCAACCATTGACATGGTATTAACTACATTGCCATCTCTCCGCACATGAGTTATTTTGAACTCCTCAATTAATTTTAGCAAAGATTTAATCCTTGAAATGTATTTGTTTACATACCAGACACCTGGCTCCCTTTTGATAATATCATTAATTATGACTAATGAGTCCCCTTCAAGATGAAGTTTAGATACTTTTAGATCTATTGATGTTTTAGTTGCTAAAAGGGTTGGTGGGACCTTAGCCTCATTATTAGTTCCTTTCACTAATCTTTTCACTCCCAACATCAAAATATTGCCTTTCTAGTCTCTCACCACATATCAAACACCCGAAGGCCTCAAATTTCCCTTTGAGGCTTCATCAAAGTTTATTTTTATCCATCCTATGTCTGGAAGGATCCAAGGCACCTCTTTTATGTTCTTGGAAGTAGGATTAGCCCTCAATGGCCCATTAATAGACTTGAATTTAATCAAGGGCCATCTTGATTGAATTCTTGAACCTTCTTGGTTGAAATAAGGTTTGTCTATGTTTACGCATGATGTTGAATTACTCAATAATTCTGAGATAGCTCTTTCTATCCGTGCTAGAAATCTTTTCATATATTCACATTTTTCTTGAAAGATCCTTCTACTATGTTATTTCCAAATTTTTCATACAATTGTTGAAGGACAAATATATTGTATGCATGAGAATATTGATGTGTTTCCTAGGAGAAACTACCTTTTGCCAAATCTTTCAAAGTGGTAGGGAGGGGCCCATACAATCCAAGGTGATTCAAAACAAACTTGCAACATTCTTGAGAAAACTTACAATTGAGTAAGATATAATCCAACGTCTCCTCCTCCTTGTTACAAAGGAAACACTTGAAAGGACCAAAAAAGCCAGTCTTCTTCAATCTGTCCCCAGTTAAAATTCCACCTCTGAATGTCAACCAAGCAATGGTAAGCAATGTTTATTCTAGCACAAGCTTCCAAGCCATTCTTCCAACCAAGCTTCATTCTAAAGGATGTTCTGATTAATGGAAAAAATAGGTTTTGAAGGGACCCGAAACCCTTTACAAAGAATAATCTTAAGATATAGCAATAGGAGTACATTAAACACAATAGATCAGCCAAAAAAAAAGGTCATCATCCCCAAGAAACCAACCAAAAAAATCCAACCAAAGAAACACCCACACCACTACAAAAGATAAAACATTGGAAATCCGCAACAAAAGATATAGTAACTATCTTTTTTTCCCCTTCAAATGAGAACGAAGGGTCATGTAAAAAGTTGAGGAGGATTTCTTGGAATTTTTGCCTTTAATTACGATCTAGCCTTCTTCAACACTAGCAGCCTTATTCTGCCAGCACAATGAATCCAGAGATGGAGAACCAACCCCCAAAAGTAGGGTTGAGTCACATAGAGAAACAGCCAGCGCAAGGCTGCCATTAGATCCAGCCAAAGGGAAATCATGATATAAAGTAGAAAGGTCCGATCCAACATCTAATAAAATACCATCCTTTTTAGCAAATCCAACACCCACCGAAACAACAGAAAAATTGGAATCACCCAACGTAGAAAGAGAAATTTCAGGTCTAGCAACCGAGACAGGGAAAGAGCCAACAACCCTAGCAGACCCATTAGGTCCAGCAATTGAGACAAGGACAGAGCTAGCAGCCCCAGTAGACCCTTTAATTCCAGCAACAGGGACAGGGACAGGGACAGAGCCAACAGCCCCAACAGACCCTTCAAGAACATTAATATCAGTACAAAAGCCAACCTTCTCACCAGCAGGTAGAGGAATGCCAGTATCAGGAGAAGCCTCCACCTCAAGGTGGGAAGAGCTTTTCAAGACAGTGTAATGTTGGGTAGAAGCACCCTTCCACCAAGAAGGAGAAGATTTCTTCTTCTTGTAAATGAAGCCACATTGGGAAGAAATATGACCAGTCTTAAAACATTTACGACATCTAAAAGGAATGCCTTTGAAGTCAAGCTGTTGGATCTAAGGTCCCAAGGATGATTCAATTTTAATTTCAGCTGGGAGGCCCTTCAAGGTATCAATGTCTACCAAGATACGAGCAATAGTAGAATGATACATATTATTAGAATCACTATCAGTCATCAAGAAATCCCCCAAAGCCCCACCAACTTCGTCAAGGATGGAATCCTGCCATAGATGAAGGGGAAGATTGGAGAGCGTGACCATAAAGGGATAGAACTAAAGATTTCAGTGGAAGGATTGAAATCAGGGTGCCATGGCTTGGTTAGGAGCAAAAAATTTTCATCCTCCCAGCTAAAGACATAATCACATAGGATCGCAGCTCTATCCACAACATTGTCAAATTTAGCAATGAAAAAGCTTTTTGCCATTGGAAAGATGTTAACAATACCTGTTATTTTTGGTTCCCATCTTTGAGAGATCCAATCATGCAATTGGGGAAGGCTGGGCCAAAAACCTTGAAACCGACAAATTAGTCTGTGGGATTTAAAAATTTCACTAATGTTCATCAAATCTCTATCAGTATTAGAGGACAACTTAATAGATAAAGACTCACAAACAGGAACTAGGGCAATGAGAGCCCCATTGGTAGTGGAAATCCTGCGTCCCTTCACAGCCCCAACTGTCTTGAAAACAACATTAGCAAAAGACCCATCGAACCCCACAGAAGGCAATGTACCAGCACACAATGAAGCACCAATACCAGGTGACACCCCAAAAGATAGTGAAACACCAGCAGACAGAGAAGCTCCAGCAGTTGGAGAAACCCTAGAAGTTCCAACATCTAGCGCAGACTACAACTTCCCAGCTAACTCTAGATCCCTAGTAGAAGTCTGTACCTTCCCATCCACTTGTGAAACACCAGCAGAAGAAAAAACCCTAGTCGCATCTCTAGCAGTCGGTGAAACCTTAGAAGCTCCAGCAACTAGCAACGCACTAGCAAAAGCATCCGACAACACACCAATAGCCGGAGAAACCCTAGAAGCTCTAGCATCCAATGCAGACAACAACTTCATAGCCGAGTGCAGAGACCCAACAGAAGTCAGCACCTTCCCATCCACCATTCTAAAGGATGTTGTATCCTATTTTTACTTAATATTCTCCTCTAATTGAACTACACCAAATAATTTCATATGTTGTCCTTGTAAGAGAAAGAGACCTATTGATAAATATGTCTCTAAGGACTTGATTTTCTTTTTCTTCCATCCCTAAGTTGGCCAGATCTTTCCAATGCCATTCCCTCTTCAAACTCTCCCCACCGGCCTCAAAAAATTACTAACCTTTGTACCCCATCTCTGCCCTATGATTTCCTTTATTTTATTATGTTCTCTTTTTCAACCAACAACTCCTTTCTATCCTAGGAATTTGTCCATAAATTTTCACTTCTCCCATCTCTCAACTACCAATAAATGTGATCTATAATGACTAGCCTATAACTCACAATAAAATTCCATAATGAAGAGCCACGTGGAGAGTTCTAAATCTTTAAAATTCTAATTCTCTCATTGTTGTCCAAATACTTTGCTTTTGAAATCCTTTCCCATTTATGTTCTAGATACTTATACATGTTCCATACTAGCTTTGCACCCATGGCCTTATTGAGTATTTTCCAGTTCCTTAAACTAGCTCCACCCAAATCTTTTGGTTTACAAATTTGATCCCATGCCAATAGAGGAATCTTATCCCCATTATGATTCCCATTCCAAAAGAACTTCCTCATCCTTTATTGAAGAGTACATATCACCTTCATTGGAATCCTCAAACACATCATAGAAAAAATGGGCATAGCAGATATGACAGTCTTTAGCATTAAAATCCTACCTGCCAATGTTAACCATCAAATTTTATAACCTTCCATCTTACCTATACACCCATCGACTAGCCCTTTCCAAAGAGAAGATTTGCACAACCCTACAAAAAGGGGAATCCCAAGAAATTTACCTAGTAGTCTGCCAAGCCACATGTTGAAGATCCTCAAAACCTCCCTTTGAACATTTTGGCTTGTATTAAAAAAGAATACTTCAAATTTTCTCCAATCAATAGTTTATCCTTAAACCTTGTGATATGTGTCCAAAACTCTCTTCATGACTTGTGCCTCCCTCAAGGTAGCTTCCCCTAATAATATAGAATCGTCAACAAATTGTAGGTGAGATGCAACATCAACTCCTCTAGCAACTACCACTTCCTTCCTCTGACCTTGCATCTTCCTTCTTAAAATTAGCCTCCCCAACACTTCAACCATCAATATAGAAAGAAAATGGGAGATGTGATCTCCTTGTATGAGGCCCTAGGATGTAGGAAAGAACCCTTGTGGGCTCCTATTTACCAAGACTGATACACGATACTCAATTGTCATACCCTTAATCCAAGAAATCCATTTCCCACTAAATCTAAATTTCTCTAACATTGTATACAAAAAGCCTCTATCCACTTTGTCATAAGCTTTCCTTATGTCCAATTTCACAATCATTTTTTTTCTTACCCACTCTGATCAAATGGATTTCCCCATAGGCGATAATTATTCCCTCCATAATGGATCTATTTGAGGTGAACCCACCCTCCTCCTCTGATATCAAATTACCCAGAATCTTCTTCAACCTATTTACAACCACCTTTGAAATAATTTTATATATAACATTGCATAATGATATAGGGTGAAAATATTCCAAAGTTTTTATATCGTCCTTTTTTAGAATTAATGCTACCAAGGTATTATTAAAATATTTTCAAGGAATCACTTTTGCCTAGATTCCTTGACCACTTCCCATATTTTCATCTTGATCACCACCTACAATTTTTGATAAAATAGTGCTTAAAACCCACCCATCTAGGCGACTTATCCCCTTCTAAGGAAAAAGGTAACTCTTTTAATTCTTCTAGTTGAATCAGAGGCATTAACATCTCATTATCTGAATTTGAAACTAGTTGGTTGGGGATAATGCCAAGAACATCGTCATACTCTACAATTGAAACCAAAATGTTTGTAGACCATAAAGAGGAAAATAAAGAAACAACCTCCTTATTGATATCTTCTTCTTTGAAGTATCGTTGTCCATTAGCAAAAATAATAGAAGAAATCCCATCAGAAGACCTTCTTGATTTGACAGAGCTATGAAAAATCTTTGTATTTTGATCGCCTTCCTTCAACCAATTTTATCTTGATTTTCTATGCTAATATATTTCTTCCCTTTCTAGAATCTTAGCATACCGGTCCTTAAAACCCTTTTCAATGAGAAAATCCATTTAGTCCTTACCATCTATCATTACCTTATTTTACAAACATTCAAGATGACCTTCTGATATCCCTTTTTCAACAAAAATGTCTTTAAAATGGGTTTAATCCCATACCTTCAAGCTACCTTTGATAAATTGGAGTTACTTGAATAGTTGAAAACCTTTATTCCCTACACATGATGGAGAGTTGCACCACCAATATGCAACCATCTCCAAAAATTCAGCTTCATGAAGCACATCTTTTTGAACTTGAAAGGGCACCTTAAAGGGATTGAATCCTTTTGCAACATTAAAGCCACAATAAAATGGTCCAAGCCAATAAACGAGAGTATAGAAGCTTTGAAGATCAAGGGAAGATAATTAGATCACCTCACCAAAAGGAAATTATTTAGTTTTTCTGCAATATTTGAAAATCACCGCCTTCTATGTGTCCATGTAAAAAATCCATTATGTACCTTAACTTCACACAACCCATTCCCTGTAACAAAATTCAAGTAATTAGTTTGGACATTTCCCAGTGATCCCTTCCCTCCCTTCTTTTCTGCTAGTTCAAGGGTGGCATTAAAATCTCCCTCAAGGATAAATATCTCCTTATCCCATCTTTCCATTTTCTTGGAGATATCTCTCCACACTTCCTTCTTTTCCCTTGTCTTAGACATACCATACAAATTAAATAGAAATACATTGTTATATGCAAATACAACAAGTTAGCTTTTACTAGCTGCCAATTCTTAGGCTAAGAGATACACTCAACCTTGACCATCATTGGATTCCATAAAACTCCTAAAACTCCCGAAGCCACATTAGAGCTTACAAAATTTTGAAACCAAAATTTTCTTACTCCTAAAAGTACTACAACCTGTTCTTGCTTGAGCTTGGTTTCCTATAAATAAATCACATTTGATTTCGTATGATCAAGACACCTCTTGATCAAACCTCTCTTGTTAGGGGCATTGCAACCCCTAACATTCCACATCAGGAACTTCATTTCTTCCTAAGAGAGAACAAGTCTCTCCTAGATCTAAATTTAATTTGTTCTTTCATGTTACCAGCCATTTCTAGTAACTCTTGGTTGGACTTTGTACCTCTAGTTTTTTTCTCCCTGTGTTGATCTTTTAAGGTTTTGACACTAGTAAATTTTAGCCTCATTTTCAACGCTCATGGGTCAATTTTTTGACTCAAAATGGTCGATAGAATGACCATTTTTGTTGTCAAACTTTCTTTGTCAATTTTTCCACATGTTCCCTTAAAAGTTGAATATTCAACTTACCATTTTGTAAAAAAATTGACTAAAAACAATGTCCAAATTGTCAGCTATGATATTACCAGCATTCATCATTTTCAACCATCCTTGGTTGAATTATCTACTATTGTATACGTCATGAGCATGGCTTTGACATCGAAGAAAACAATCATGTTGGTCAAAAAATTAATGATAAATTGAGTATTTTAATATATATATATATATATATATATATATATATATATATATATATATATATATATATATATATATATATATATATATATATATATATATATATATATATATATATATATATATATATCATCATCATCATTTGTAAATCCCTCCATGAGGTGCACAATGCATATCATTGCATATTAATAGTTTGGCTTACTATGTCAAACAATCATGCATTCCTCCAAAGTGATATTAATTTGGTTTACTAGTTTAATCTGGATCATTGGTTTAAGAATGGTTTGTTTCATTTTTTAATGTACCATTGAATGAAGTTTGGATATATTAAGTATAATCTTAAGACTCGTGACTCTTCAAATTCTCTTGTTTCCTTCAGACCTCCATTGTTCATGATGAGCTGCAGAAGCGTAACAAGTTTGGACGGTTTCATAAACTAAAGACTATGAACAATTTTTTTTTGTCCATGCGACCTTGAAATATTGAGCTTCTCTTTGTTTCAAGAACATTTTAACATTCTCTACTTAACAGGGCCAACCATATGAAGGTGGAAGCTCATCTGGCCCCTCCTAGGAGCCTCTTATGACCCCTTACGACACTTTAAGACCTTTAAGATGTATTCTTAGGGATTGTAAAGGGTCATAATGAGTCATAAGGGGTCATGTGATACAATAACTAAGAAACATAAATGTAGGCATCATGTATGGTCACAATTCTTTGGAGATACAACATAATTGAGTGTATACCTAGATAATGCAACACAACCACTACTCCTCCAGTTCTAAGTTGGTACTGTAGGGTTCAAAAAATAATCAAGATAGGGACCAAAAGCAATCGTTATCTATGGTTTTGGGATCCTAAAGTGTCAACTTAGAACTAGAGGAGTACTATTTGCGTTGCATTTTCTGGGTATACCACTAAATTATGTTGTATCTCCAAAGAATTGTGACCATGATGCCTACATTTATGTTTCTCAACTGTTGTGATAATAAAAGTCTTCTAAGGAACATGTCGTGTCTATGTGGAACTATGTAGGATCATCACCAAAGGTGCACAATGCATATTATTACATATTAATAGTTTGGCTTACAATGTCAAACAATCATATTGTATTCCTCCAAAGTGATATTAGTTGCACTTACTGAATTTATTTGTGGTTCATTGCTTTTCACAACACATCAAGTTAATGCAATTCAGTTTTTTGTCCTTTGGTTTACTAGTTTAATTTGGATCACTGATTTAAGATTGGTTTGTTTCATGTTTGAATGTACCATTGAATGAAGTTTGGCTATATTAAGTGCAATCTTAAGACTCATGACTCTTCAAATTCTCTTGTTTCCTTCATACCTCCAGACATGTGTACTGTGAGATTTCCTGCAATAAATGGAATTGTGATGATTTTCACAATAGTACATGTGTTGCAGGAAATCTCACAATACTGCTTAGGAAAATCTGAATTTTCATCACCTATGCATATAAGAGTTGATCAAAGAAGGTATATACATAGGTGAAAAACATGCAGATTTGACCAAGCAATACTGGGAGCTAGACCAATAGCAAATGGACTTGTGATATGATTTTCACAATACTACATGTGTTGCTAGGTAAGCTCCTAGTAGTGCTTAGGAAAATTTACATGTTCATCACATGTGCATATGAAGTGGCTTTAACTGCAGATACAGTCACTGAATCCTGCATACTCCTTATTTTGTTCTGGGTTGATATTGTCAAACATGATTTTTCTGGAAGTGGCTCTAATGGCAGATACAGTCATTGAATTCTACATACTCCTTATTTTGTTCTGGGTTGATATTGTCATACATGGTCTTTCTTGAATGGAATGACTTGTTACTTGTACATTAACTAGAATGTTGGTGGAAGAAGGATGATTTATTTGCAACCTGCAGATACAGACATTGAACAACCATTTTCTCAACTCTAATTTTCTCAACACAAAGGGACATTTATCATAGCCATAGAAATATGATTATTTTTAAATGGAATACACCAAGGAGTACCATCAGAAATATTGACCATTTACAATCATGAACAGTAAACCTAAATCAAATAGCTCATTTTTTTATCAACATGTGTAGTCTCTATGTATATGAAAAGTGAATGAAATATCAAGCTGAAATAAAATAGTGAACAAAAATTCAAACTTGATATCCTTATTTATCAAGAGCCACAAACAATGCAAAACCCCACAATCAAAAAAAGAAACACGCTTTGTCAACAATATTCAAAATCCTGTCACCAAGCACATACATAGGAAATTAAAAAAGGGACAAAAGACAAGAAATAAGAAAAATCATTAGGACTATATAAAAATCATTAAGACTATAGAAAATCAAGTTATAGAAATGGACGGTTCTGATGCTTTACCATTACAACAATTGAGCATTCATCATTTGGTACTTCTTGGTGCATTCCATTTAAGTATGTCAGACATGTTGGTTGAAAAATCAAGTTCTAGAAATGGATAGTTCTGATGGTTTGCCATTACGACAATTGAGCATTCATCATTTTGTATATGAATAGGTGAAAAAAATGCAAATTTGACTAAGAATTACTGGGAGCTAGACCCAACAACAAATGGACTTGTGATGATTTTCACAATAGTACATGTTTTGTTGGGTCAACTCTCAATACTGCTTAGGCAAATTTGCATGTTCATCACCTCTGCATATGAAGTGGCTCTAATGATAGATATAGTCATTGAACAACCATTTTGTCAACTCTAATTTTCTCAACACAGAGGAACATTTATCATAGCCATAGAAACATGATTATTTTTAAATGGAATACACCAAGGAGTACGATCAAAAATATTGACCATTTACAATCATCAATGGTAAACCTAAATCATTAACTCATTTTTTTATCAGCATGTGTAGCCTCTTTGTATATGAAAAATGAATGAAATATCAAGCTGAAATAAAACAGTGAACAAAAAATCAAATTCAAGGCCTAATTTATCAAGAGCAAAAAACAATATGGAACCCCACAATCAAAAAAAGAAACACACTTTGTCAATAATGTTCAAAATCTTGTCACCAAGCACAGACATAGGAAATCAAAAAGGGAAAAAAGAAAAAAAAGAAAAAGAAAAATCATTAGGACTATAGAAAAATCATTAAGACTATAAAAAATCAAGCTCTAGAAATGGATGGTTCTGATGCTTTTCCATTGCAACAATTGAGCATTCATCATTTGGTACTTCTTGGTGTATTGCATTTAAGTATGTCAGGCACAAAGTATTCCATTTAGATTTGACAAACATGTAGATTTGACCAAGCATTACTGGGAACTAGACCCGACAACAAATGGACTTGTGATGATTTTCACAATAGTACATGTGTTGTCGGGTCAGCTCCCAGTAGTGCTTAGGAAAATCGGCATGTTCATCACTTGTTCATTACAACAATTGAGCATTCATCATTTGGTACTTCTTGGTGTATTCCATTTAAGTATATTAGACACAAAGTATTCCATTTATATATGTTCAAAATTTTTCTAATAATGTATTTGGGGAATGAAATCATGTAAAACACAAACTAATATTATTATTGTATTATATATCTAAAACAAAATCATGCAAAACCTATGCATATACAGCCTTCACGTGTGCATATAAGAGTCGACTAGAGAAGGTATATGCACAGGTGACAAACATGCAAATTTGACCAAGAATTACTAGGAAGTAGACCCTACAACAAATGGACTTGTGATGATTTGTACAATAGTACATGTGTTGCAGGGTAATCTCCAGTAATGCTTAGGCAAATCTGCATGTTCATTGCTTGTTTCTTTGAAGAGTTTCCATATTCTAAGAAGAGGTATGAGTGGAGGCTAAAGAAGGGATATTTGTGAAGGTTTCATAAACTAATGTTACTTTTGTCCCACCTCAACTCAGTAAAGAAGATATTCTCTAGAATTTTAGAGATCTAGCAAATCTCCACAAATATCCCTTCTAGCCTCCACTGAATATATGTGTTCTCAAAATCTAAAAACTTTGATCATTGATCTATTTGGTTTTGACAGTTAGTTTTATGACGGTTATGGAATAGTTTTGGGTAGTTAGTGTTATAATAATTTAGAACAATAGAGAGAGGGGTGAATCAATTGTTCTCAGGTCCAGATGTACCAATTGAACTTTCTAGCACTTCAACAATCTCAGATCTAATCAGGGTATGTGCAGGATCATGGTATGCCAAACTAGGCCCTTAAGTGGCAATGAAAATTCAAAAAATCAAGTTTAGGCAAGTTGACATAAAAAATTGAACAAGTTATAAATATTATATCAAAAAAATGTAAGAAGAGAATTTGTAGAAAATTGAATTTAGTTTCTAAGATACTAGGCCTTTTTTGAAAAAAAAATGTTCTATATGTTCAAATTTTCAAATTTCAATGTAGTAGTATGAAAATTTCAAGAAAAAATAAGAAGTAGGTGTATGTCTGACCACCTTAAACACAATCAAATGATACATTTTTGTACAAGATTCTAGATATAAGTAGTAGACTCATATCCAAATGTGACACATTTTTTTTAATTTATTTCCAAGTAAACAATTAATTATGAGTTTTCTTCTACAAATTTTCTAGAGTACAAAAACTCTTGTGATTGACCACGTTAACTTTTAATCTAGACTTTATCAAATTCAAAACTTTTTTTATTTTTCTTGTAGTTGAAAATCATATAATGTGACACATATTTTGGATTTCAAAAATGTTATACAGTTTGAAAGTTATAGCTATTTTTCAATAAGTCTATCAATTAGGACTAGAAAGATAACAAATAGGTGTATGTCTTACCACATTAAACAAAATCAAATAATAATATTTTTTTATAGGATTCTAGATAAAAGTAGTAGACTTATGTTCGAATGTGATGTATATTTTTGTATTTTTTTTCTAAGTAAATAATTAATTATGATTTTTTTGCTACAAATTTTTCTTAATATGAAAACTCTCATGTTTGACCACCTTAACTTAGTCTAAACTTCATCTAATTGAAATAATTTTTTATTATTATTGAATTAGGTGAAGTATATAATGTGATGTATATTTCAGATTTCAAAAATATTATATTGTTTGAAAGTTATAGTTGTTTTACAAAGAGTCTATCAATCGGGGCTTCTTTTTCACATCGCCATTTTTTGGCAAAACATGATCCTACACATACTTATCACCAATACAACTTGGTCTCTATAACATATATCAGAAACATATAACATGCAATCTACTATCCAAAAGTAATTATCTTGTAGAATATAACAACATTCACATCAAAACATTCACACATGTATAACATTAGGATTTATAGTGGAAACCCAACTTGGGAAAAACCACTTTGTAACATGCTACTGATATTTCACTCTTCTGAAGTGAGCTCTATGAAAAGCCAACCCTGTTAAAGGTTTATAAACACACTACTAGGTGTGACCCTATTAAAGGATTTAAACACTTTGTCAAAAGTGACATGGTTAAAGGATTTAAGTACATTCCATTAGAATGCCACCTTGATTAAAAGATTTATACAATGACTGTTAGGTCAACCTTGATTAAAGGATTTAGATTGATACAATGGTTAGAAAGTAATAGTAGTTTCTGATCTGAAAAACATACAACTCACTTTGCAAATAGAGATCCACTTCTCTCATATATGTTGATTTACTAACTGACCTTCGTTTCCATCTCCATCATTGATCTTGGAATTCACTTCAATAAATCACAACTTTGTTTGGATCCTTCACAATTTCACCTTCACCCTTCTTCTTAGACTTATCAGTCAATAACATCAACAACTTTGGCCCATCATGTAACCTCACAATTAGGTTTTCCTTTACACCTCTTTGATTAGGTAGATCCATATTTTTTCGCTTAATCTCCTTCCTAGATTTAGATTTAGGTCAGATTTATTGAATCCTTCCATCATTATGTTCTTCACCCTTTCTTCTAGATACACCTCCAAACTTCTCTTTGAATCCATAATAAAATGATTTACCATCCATTGAATGCTCCATACAATTCATTAATAAAGTCAACACAATTTACATATCCCAAGAATTCAACTGTATCGTCCGGGAATCTCAATTATTTCTCTAAATGTAAATTATTGATACTCAGTCAATACTATGTTCTCCTCCTCGATCATCACTACGTGTCTTAGTCATCTCTACAAATTGTTTTCCTTGGAAAATACTATCTTTGCTCATTAATTTCCTGTCGCTTGGCATATGCTTGATGTTCGGTCAACACTAAATTTACTCGGCATACACTAGCACTCGGTCGACACTAACATCACTCGGCTTAAACTAGATTTCGTCACTTTTTCTTGATTAAGCCTACCTCTTCAGTCTTTATTCTTACTTAGATAAACAATAGATTATCTTATCAATGTGCCAACTAATCAAGTACCCATTGAAGTATCAAATAACTAAACCTTTCCTTAGGTTCTCTTGTTATCTCCTCACCCTAATCCTCTTCATCAATCAATAGATATGGCACTATCCTAGATAGCAACTATCTTACCAGTTAAAGTTTGACATCAATGACAATATAACAATTATTTCAATTGCAGTTTCCAACAATCTCCCTCTTTGGCATTGATGGAAACACCAGATGAGTAACACATGATTTACCAAACAATCCAAAATCTATGTGCATCATATTTTTATAATATCCTTCTCTTCATTCTGATTTACAATATCTTTTCCTTTCTTGACCGCATACACAATTACTCCCTCTATATTTTCATCTCAATTTCTCCCTCTTTGACAACAATGCCAAAGTAGTATCCATCACTTACATCTTCCATATGTAGATGTCTTCATGTTAGTTTGGTATGCTATATTTCTCCCTCTATCATCTTACTTATGATTGATTATCATCTTTGCTTGTACTTCTCACAACTCTAGGCAGTTCCTAAAGTGTGACCTTTTCTGCATCAATTTGCCAGATATTTTGTGTAGCACCTTTGATGCAGTGCTCCTAGTTGACTAGATAGCCTCAGTTAGGGGAATCACCCCTAGTTTAGCTCTAAGATATTCATGAGCATCCTTAGGTAAAACTTTTGTGAATATGTTTGCTAGTTGTTCCTTTGTATTCACATATTCCATTCTTACTTCTTTATCTTTTACTAGCTCTCTCAAGTAATTATACTTGATAGCAATATGGTTAGTCTTTGTGTCATCATTGTATTCTTTGATATATTGATAACACTTGTGTTATCACAAAAAATAACAATTGGCTTAGTGATTTCCTCTTTCATTCCTTTTAATAATTGCTTGATCCACACAAAATTTGAACAAGTCATTGCAGTTGCTACATACTTAACTTCTGTTGTAGATTAGGAAATTCAGTTTTGTTTCTTACTTGTCGAGGAGACTAATCTCTTTCCTAGAAAGAATGCTCCACTGGGTAAGTGCACAAAGATGGGGGACCAAAAAGAGGGTATAAGATGCCACTTTTTCTTGAAATCAACAAACTCTGAACTTCAACAAGAAATTTAAGATAGTTAGACTCAAAATTTTAAGATGCAACAAAAACAAGAGTTGTAATACTTTGAATCTAGTTCCTAAACTACTAACTTATTTTGAAAATGGTGTAGATTAAGGCCCTCAAAAAGGGGTCACACAAAAAGTGGTCTTGTTTTTTGTGAAAAAACATAACATAGCGTCTGGTGTGCTCCCCCTAAAATGTTAACTTTTTTTTTGAATTTTTTTAATCACTCCAGTGAGAAGTTAGCTAACTCCACTTAGTTTATCCTAGAATTTTTTGGTATTTTTTTTATGAATGTATAATTTTTGATGAATTTACGAAGTGCACACATCCTGAAAACATGAAATTTCTGTGTGCTCCCTTTAGAAATCATTTAAAACTAATCAAAAATCAAATTTTCTTTTTTTTTAAAGTGTGTAGAATGGAGTCTAGTTTCTAAAAATGTAACTTGTTGCAAAATTCAATGAACGAGCCAAAATCTATGCCCAAAATACTACATGTTGGTTTTTTACAAAAAATGGACATACACACAAAAGAAATTAGAGTTGAAAAACTTAACATAATTAGAATTCAAAATAAATTATATGCATAGATAGCTAACAAAGAGATCTGCAATATCACATCATCTAATTTTTACATTCTTGAGCCACGAGTAAACCTAACGAGGAGTACACAAAAAAAAATGTCATTGTTTTGTATGTCTGCTAGAAAACACGTCTTAGGCCTATTTCAATCATCCAAGCCTTTGGGTTGGATCTTCAAGGAAAATCCAAGCCTTAGGATTGGTAAATTTTAATGCCTTACAAAGAGCGTGTGCCCTATAGGGTGCACGTCCTATAGGGTGAGCGCACTACTAAAATCCATGACTTCCATAGGGCACACGCCATATGGAAGTCATGGATTTCAGTAGTGCACTCACCCTATAGGGCGTGCACCCTATTTAAGTCATAGATTTAAATAGTGATGAGAAATAGTCAGAGTGATAGGAAGAGAGAGAGAGAGAGGGAGAGAGAGAGTCTTTCTCTCTCTCTCTCTCTCTCCACCTTTGTACCCTCTATATTTTCTCTTATTACCCTCTTTCACCCCCCTCTCTCTCTCTCTCTCATACACACACATATGCTCTCTCCCACCTTCCTACCCTCTCTCTCTCTCTCTCTCCACCTTCCTACCCTCTATATTTTCCCTTATTACCCTCTTTCACTCCCTCTCTCTCACACACACACACATATGCTCTCTCTCTCTCTCTCTCTCTCTCTCTCTCTCTCTCTCTCTCTCTCTCTCTCTCCCTTATTACCTTCTTTCACCCCTCCTCCCTCTCTCTCTCTCTCTGGTGTAGAGCACCTCCCATTATCCCATTTTGGCTAAGTTAGTGAGTGGTTAAGGTTGTGTTAGGATTCTGGTGTGATTTAGAATAATATTCATTAGGATGAATCCATGATTGTGATTGTAAGATCCAAATGAGCTCAGGAAGAGTTAGTGGTCCATTTGGTCTAAATAGCCTAAAGAGTCTCAAAGAGTTAGTTTTGGTAGAAATGGTCTAAGAAAGGTCTTAGAACCTTAAATGTCCCAATTTAGGACTTAGGAGTCATTCCTAGTCTTTGAGTTGGTCTACAAGGCCAAATGACACTCTTTGGCAAGAAGTTGGTAGCAACTTTGCAAAGTTGCTTGAGCAACTTTTGCAACTGTTTGAAAAGTTGCTCAAATGGAAGTTAAGTTGGTTGTAACCACTCATGCTCAATATATGAGCATGAGATCAATGGATTTCAAAGGCTAATGAATTTTTAGATTGAATTCCATAATTTAGAACTTTTTGTACGGATATTATGATCTAGTTCTTACTATTTGCAAGGTTTCTTTATATTTTGTACGGCCTGTACGGATTGAAAAAGGTGATCAAGACCCATGATAGTTTAGAGTATTATTGTATGCACCCTAAAATGGTCGCCTAGACTTTGGGCCCCCATTCAACAATTTATCAAAATCCCCGAATCAATATTTTCAAAAATCAATATTTTTCAATTATATCAATTTCTTTGATCAAATCTTATTTTATAATTTATTTGATTATTTTCCATGGGCTAACCATTTTATCCTAAGTATTTATTTATTTAAAAGGAATTTCCTCCCCTTTTATTAAATAAAACACCCTCACTTTTCCTCTTATCCTAAGTTGCACAAATAAAGCATTATTCTTATTTTATAAAAAGAAGAAAAACACTTTTTTTCTCATATGGACACAAAAGTCAACTCTTATTTTCTCATTGGAGGAGATTTGTGCACATGGATTGCTCCTCTTTCAAGCTCCACCCTTGATTAAATATTTTGCCTCTTAATCTCCATGGTCCATTCCTTTTCAATTCCTATAAAAGAAGAGCTCTCTTCTCATTCTAGATCCCAACTTTTTATGCTAATCTTATGCTGCATGATTTCTTGGAGACTTTGGAGCTTTTGGAGATCATTTCTTGCATTCTAGTTTCATTCTTGCATTTTTATCTTAGCTTTCATGGCATCTAGCTTAGTTTCCTTTATGCTTTAGATTAGCTCACATAGCTTAATTAGCAAGGGTTTGTAATACTTTCATTTTCATAGCTTAGCTTGCATCTTCATTCTTAGTGTAGTTGCATTGCATTTCCATTGTTGATTCTTGAGGATATTGGCATTCTTGCCCTTGTCTCTATGAATGTCCCATTGTGTGGTTTACTAGCAAGGTTGCATGCTTCAATAGCTCTAGCTGAGAGCACCATCAACATCCTTGTGACTCCATGCCTAGGGAGCTCTAGCTCGCTTTCTCAAGGTTTCCCATTCATGAATCCCCTTGGAAGTAATAGCTTAGAGAAGTGCACTATTTAATGTGTACATTTTTGGTGCCCACTGTGGGGCAGAACATTCTTATTTTGTCCTTCATTTTCTGCATTTCCGTCATTTTTTTCATCAATATTTTCTTGTTGTTTCATCAAAATTTTCTGTCTAGTTTTTTCTGACAGAATTATCATGCAATAGTTTTCCAGTGTCGTACGATAGTTTCTTACATACCAGTGTGATATTTTACTAGTTAAAATATCGCACGCTTTGGCATATTATATCGCCCTCTTGTTCTATTCTCTGTCACACGTAGGTATCAGGAATTATCGCACGAAGATATATTATTGCACTAGTATAGAACGAAATATCACACGACTATTTCTTTGACAGAAATATCACCCAAGCCTGGTAGTGAGCTATTTTTATCATTTCTTTGCAATATTTACTTGGTTTTGATTCGTATTTCTAATTTGTTGTTATAGAACAGGGATCTATTTGCAGATTTCATTTGGTTTTTGATGTGCTAACCCTTGTAGGGCTAACAAGTGGTTCTTGTAGGTGCTCCTATTGCTTTATTATTTTCTTAAAAGAATGCATGTCAAAGCTCCAAATGCACAAGGGCTACTAACAGTTTTTGCAGGGCTGTCCAAAGCATAAAAACCAATCAAGTGCTTGTTTAATTGCTTTCTATACTAGTTGTTTCATTTCATAGGCACTTAATATCTTGTTGTAAGAATCTTTGGGTGGTAGGAGAAGTATGCTCTTCACCCTTGTGGTGAACTAGAAAATCTTGACCCATCTTTAGATTTTGAAAGCAAGAGGGTAATTGAACCTTTTCTTGGTGTGTTTGGGAGATATTTTTGAGCTAGGAGATTATGCTCTTCACCCTTGAGGTGAACCAAAAGTCCTGACACTCAAAGGTTGATCCACTCTTTGTTTAGCTTTTAGAATCCTTTAGCAGGCCTACTCTTGAGCAATCAAGAGGGATGACCCAAGTGGGGACAAGCTATTTGCTGGCTATTTCGACCCACTATAAACTCAAGGCTATCAAGGATACAAAATCTTGGTAGACGTAGTACTTGTCTTCACTTAATGTGAGTACTTGTGGGATTGTGACCATGAGGAAAATGTTGAGCAAGAATGCTTAAGGTACTCTTGTGGCCACGAGGTCCGTTACTTGCCACAAGGTAAGGAGTCCCTTTAGGGAGAAAGAGGGGTATTACGAATAGAAGCCCTTATTAAGAACCATAGATAGAAGCCACCCTATTTTTCCACTTAGCTTCTTGGTGCAAGGATTGATCCTAGTGGACTAATCCGGATCACCCCAAGATTACTCACCATCTATGTTCCTTTGGTTGTGTCATTGGCACTTCCACAACAAAGCCAATATCTATTGTGGGCAACCACTTTGTGTGAGGCAATGGAGCATCAAGTGTGGGCCAAGTTGTTAAGTATTGAGCCATTGTCTTTTTAGGCTAGTAAGTGCTTGAAGTGTTCTCACTATGATCTACCCATGTAAACGTTCTCAAATATCAAACATCATGATAGCATTCATAAGATTTTATTGCTTTGATATCACAAATTGCTTGTCTTAGAAAGGTTGCTTTTGCCCTTGTGCAAGTGTTTTATGACATGTTTGATCACCTACTATTTTCAAACCTGTCTATTTACTGATGTCACTGTGTTTGAAATTGAAAAATCCAACCTTCAAACTAAAATTTTGGACAAACTGCCCTTAAAACTAAGATTTTTAGCACTCATTGGTCAAGAGTCGTATGATCTTGAAACAATATCACACACTGTACTAAGAATTATCGTGTGATAGTTCATCACTGGAAGACTATCACACTGCTTGCCTGGAAAGTATCACACAGGCTACCTGGAAATTGTTGCACTGCTTACTACAAAATATCGCCTGGTCAGAAATTATCATACTATTAGCCTGGAAACTGTCACACACAGTCTTTTTTGCTACCTATTTGGTTTATGCAATTTTCATTCTTTTCCTTAGTCGACCATATTTTAGTAGGTGACTTACTTTGCTGCTAGAAACCTATTTGTACCTTGGGTTCCTAATTTTAGACCCCTTGAATTAGTGTTCTCTGATTTTACAAAGTAGTCTTGCTTGGCATCAATAAGTTAGGGATTATCCTTGTTGAAGAAGTACACCTTTAGATTCTTTGGTAACACGCTTGGAGAGTTTTAGTACTCTTTTGTCCAATTCACTTCCTTCAAAATTTAATTTCAATTATATATTTGGAAAATCCATCCTCCTGGTCCATATGTGTTAGGATACTCATCCTTTTATTATACACCTTTGTGGCAGTGTTGGTTTGCACATTTTACAGCTTTCTATCTTACCATCTCTTTTTGGACAATTGAACACTTTCACTATCCTAGTTTGGTATTGACATTTCATAAGGTCATCTTATCACCAAGGGTCTTTTTATTTCATGTCGGTTATGACAAGGTACCAAGTTAGTCAAGGAAAATGACCTCAAGTTGTCTTTGAACAATTACCCTTAGTCCAAACTTGTCAAAAGCAAAAGGGGAAGAAACCCATCTTTGATCAATCACCTAGGAGCGAGTTTGAAGCTTGGTTTGACCCAAAGACCAATCCTAGTGAGTTGAGTACCTCTTTACCATCTTCTCAATCAAATATGGACATGAGCTGCACCTTGACTAGAAAACAAAGAGAAGTGATGGATCAAACTCTTGATGACATTTTCCAAAGACATAGGGATAACATGTTGTTTGGTGATGACAATCAACTTGAATCACCCCCTATTAACTCAAGATATTTAGACACCCATCAAAGAGCTGAAAGACATTATGGGCAAGCTCACCAAGATGCACAGTCACAACATGAAGACAAAAAAAATGAATCAGGTGATGCTCATGTGAATGCCGCATTCACTAACGACTTGTTCAAAGACTCAAGGTCCAAATTGCCGCTCAAAACAACCTCAAGATATGCTAATGAAAGGCTTAAAAGAATTGAGTGCAAAAAGAAAGCCTTTTTGGATGAACAAGCCACTAAAGAAGAAAGGTTTAGACACCTAGAAGAAGAAAAACAAGCCTTGCTAGAGTTGAGAAGAAAAGCATTCCAAGAGGAACAATATAGGCTTTTAGCCCAACAACTCAATGACCAATTCAACAAAAGGGGTACCAATAGTGGAAACAACTCTCCACCATCTACTCCCTCAAGAACTCCAAGAAGTAGAAGGCGGTCAAGGACCCCTTCAAGATCTCCTAGTCCTAGAGGAAGGAGGATTTCACAACATAGGAGACGAACACCTCCTAGGAAGTCAAGACAACCCTCCCAATGAGCTCATCATGGCTCTCAACATGGAGGAAGTAGTGCAAGTTTTGATGATCAAGATTTTATGAGGATGCAACAAGAGCCGCTATTCCAAAAATATGTGGAGAAGTATCTTGATCAAAACAAAGATAGGTTCCTAGAGAACTTGATTAACAAGGGTGCTAGAGTCCCTTACAATTTTGATGTGGATAGGAGAATTGAGAAACAAGGACCCTCTCAAGAAGAGGAGATCAAGAAACTCAAAAAAATGATGGAAAAGCTGTTGGCACCTAAAATTTCCTTTTCACTTGATTCTATTTGTCCCAATCCTTTTGACATAAGTGTGACTATGACGGATTTTCCCAGGAAATTTAAAATCCCCCAATATGAGAAGTATGACGACAATGGTGACACACATGATCATGTGCGTCAATTTTACATCATGAGTTTTGAGTTTCACCAAGATGACTCCTATCTTATGAGATTATTTCCAAGGAGCCTCAAAGGCTAAGCCATGGAGTGGTTTACCAACATAACCCCTCCCATCAAAACTTTTAAAGAACTTGTCCATAGATTCGTTCAACATTTTGCATACAACTTGTCAAGATCAGTCACTATGTTGGACTTATGAAATTTGAAACAAAACCAAGGGGAATCCTTTGTTACCTTCTTGCAAAGGTGGAGATGATTGTGCTCCTGCTATTCTAGGACTATTCCTAAGCATGAAAGGATTGACATCATTGTTAGTAATTTGGTGCTTGAAATACGTTATGAGGTTAGAAAGATGGTCTTTGATTCCTTTGATACTATGGTTGAGACCACATGTCAAATTGAGGATATCTTAAAAGAAAAAGGCATTTTGACCAAACATAGCAATAACAACAATGGTCAAAATCCTAACAATGCTAATAAAGACAAAGGCAAACACTCACACCGGAACAAGAATAAGTAAGTATTCAATGACGGAGTTGTGGACTCTTCCCAAACCAAGGATCAAGGAGTCCTCAATTTGTCTAGTGTAGTCCAAGCTATGAAGCTCAACACATCCTCCAACCAATAAGAGTATAAACCAAAGTATCAAGAAAAGCCTAAGCAAAAGTTGCGACAATTTTCTAAACTGGGTGACTCCTATGAGGATGTTTTCAAGACGCTTATTGCTAATAATCTTGCACAACCACAAGATCCAACAAATTTTTGCATACCTGACATTAAGCCTCATTGGTGGAATGAAAAAGCTTTCTACAAATTCCACAATGGCATTGGACGTGACATCAAACATTGCTGGAAACTTAAACACCTTATCCAGGATCTTATTGAAAATGGTAAACTTCAGATTGATGGGTTGAATGCAAATATAGATCACAAGGCTTTCAAGGAGCCTTTGCCTAAATATGAAAAGGGGGAAACCTCTAAACCCAAGAATGGAAAGGCCAAAATTAACTATAGGTACACAGGTGCAGAAAATGTGGTTAATATGCTTGAGATTGTCAAGGAAAATGTCAACATGATGCAAAACAAAGATTCGTATAGTCATGATGTGGGCTCTCCTCCTATATTTGATGAAGAACCTATGGTGGTGCTTAGGGGTCCTCACTCTCAAAGGTCATCCCAAGCTCTTAACATTGTCACCAGAAGCCAAAGTCAAGGTCCTGTGGTTATTAGAGGTCCTAGTTCCAACTAGTCCAGCAAACCCAAGCAAGTGACATCCAAGAGTGTTACCACCAAGTCAGCAGTCAATCCTAAAATGAGCTACAATATTGTTGACCAATTACAAAGAACACTAGCTCAAATCTCAATTTTTGAACTCCTGGAATTGTCTCCAAGACATAAGCGTGTCCTTGATGATGCTTTGCATACAAACAATGTTCCTAACAATATAGATGTTGACCAATTGCAAAACATGGTTAACCACCTTGCCAACCCTCATTACCTCACATTTTCAGAAGAAGATGACAAAGCTTTGAGCCATCTGCATAATCTTTCCCTTCATATCAAAGTCATGATTCACAAGACCCATGTCAGGCGTGTGTTGATTGATGGGGGTGCTGGACTCAATATTTGTTCCTTGAGTTTGTTGAAAATATTGGGTTATTCTGAGAAAGTTATTGATACCCAGAAGAAAATTACCATCAAAGCCTATGATGAGGCAGAGAGAAGCTCCAAAGGCTTGGCCATCCTTCCTATTAGGATTGGCCCCATTGAAAAGGACATTTTGTTCCAAATTGTTGACGCTGGTCCTTTAGCATACAATATCCTACTTGGTAGACTGTGGATCCATGACATGCAAGCAATGTCATCCACCTACCACCAATGTGTTAAGTTCCCCTATAATGGAGTGGAAGTTTGTATACCCAGGGATAGCACATTATCTATTAATGCAATTTCAGCAGGGACTCATGTTCCTCTCAATAGAGAAGCAGAGGATTTTGATGCCACTTTAGAGCAATGCTAGAATAAGTTTAAAGCCATAGACCTTGGTATGGGGGGTTATCAAATTGACTCCTTTACAAAACTGCCAGTCTCACCTAGGTCCTATGGTAAAACTTTGCAAGAGACACATCCTTCATCTTCAGCAATGACTCTATTTGGTACATTTGTAAAATCCTCAGTGCCCATACAAGATGAAAAAGAAGAGGTGGCTTTTAGAGATTGGATTTACAAAGAGGAAAAATACAAGCACAATGAAAATTTCTCCCCATCTCCTAAGACTTATGGGAGAGGATAAACTTTGGTCAAAAATATGGGCTACCCAAGACATGGTCCTCTTAGTTATAGATTGGATGCTAAGGCTGAACCACTCAATCATGCTCTTTTTGGGCGCAGATCTAAGACAATGGTTGGCCTAGGTTTTGAATGTCAAAATAAGAAAATTGCTCCTATCCTTATTGTGATGGATAGTGATGATGAATCAAACTACATACCCAATTTGAAAAATCAACAAGATAGGTGTGAAGATTGGGTCCCTTCCACCAATCTCCTTTGGGGAGATTCAGATACTCCAGTTACCAACCCAACAATTTTAGACCTAGAGTCCGCTACCGAAGATCATGTTGAGGATCCTATTCCAGAAACTCAATACACAAATGGCATTCAAGAAGGTGTTACCCTTGGTGACATCAAAGCCTCTACCTCAAGGCCTAAAAAATATGCTTGGTGTAAACATCCCAGTCAAGATTCAGATACAGACTCACATGAGTATGAATGGGAAACTCTCTCTGATTGTTCTACAGTTGATATGGACATTGATGTTGTCCATACATATGGTTCCCAACCTAAGGTAGCTAACGAGTCTAGTGTAGGATTAGAGGATTGGAATCCACAAGTCACTTTAGTGGACGATGCTTCACTTGGTAGGATAAGTCCTGATTTGGGTACCTTAGAGGGATACTTGATGGATCCTAACTCTGCAATCACTAGAGATGATACCATTCACATACACAACATTGAACTAGTCATTGACCTACCCCTTACCAATCCTCACCTAATTGATTGGTCTCAGCGCTATCAAGAGCCTTAGCTCTTAACTTTTCAAAATGACTATGAGATAGCATGTTACCTAAATATTCTTGAACCTATAGTCTCTTCCACCAGAAAACCAACTACAAGCATGACAGAACCAGATATCAAGTACCTCAATCACAAAATGAAAAGAAAAGAATAAAAGAATAAAAGTTCTGATGGTGAAAACCACTGTGTTGCGGTGTCAGAACCTAAAAAAGTAAAAATAAAGGATGCATCCAAGGGTGAAAACCTCTCTAAGGCACCTAAGGATGAGGTACTTGATCATCTCCCAAGTTACTTTTAGGACAGATCTTCAGTGCTTGTTGAGCCTACACAACCAGTTAATTTGAATACACAAGAGGCTCCACAAATAGTGCATTTAGCTCAATCTCTATCAACACAAGAAAAAGAAGCATATACCAAGTTCCTACAGACCAAGAAGATCAATTTTCCTTAGACTTACTCAGACATGCTAGGATTGGACACCAATCTCATTATGCATCACTTGTCCATAACTCTAGGTATCAAACCAGTAAAACAAAAGTTGAGGAAAATGCATCCTCATATAGCTCTTCTTGTCAAAGCTGAACTAGAAAAACTCCTCAGTGCAGGATTTATAAGAGCCATTGATTATGCCAAATGGATATCCACTATTGTACCAATTTCAAAACATTACAAGTCCATTCGCGTCTACACAAATTTTAGAGATCTTAATGAAGCATGCCCAAAGGATGATTTTCCACTTCCAAACATAGATATGATAGTGGACATGACTGTGAGTTATGAGATCTATTCATTGATGGATGATTTTTCTGGGTATAATCAAATCAAAATAGCTCCTAAAGACTAGGAAAAGACTACATTCACTTGCGCATGGGGAACCTATTGCTGGAATGTCATGTCATTTGGATTAAAAAATGTAGGAGCTACTTATCAAAGAGCTATGACTACTATCTTCCATGACATGATGCATAAGAATATGGAAGATTATGTGGATGACACCTTGGCAAAATCTAAAAAAGGGATACCCACCTAGGTGATTTAGAAGTCATTCTAGATCGTATGGAAAAATTTCAATTGAGATTAAATCCCAAAAAGTGTGCATTTGGAGTCACCTTTGGAAAACTCCTAGGATTTATCATTTCAGCTAAAGGAATAGAGGTGGACCTAGAGAAAGTTCAAGCAATATTGGATATGTCACCTCCCAAAAACATCAGCCAAATGAGGAGTCTTCAAGGACGCCTTCAATCTATAAGGAGGTTTATTTCACAATTGGATAATAGAGCTCAACCCTTTAATAAGACTTTACACAAAGGAGTTAAATGTGTCTGGAATGAAGATTGTTAGCAAAGCATGAAACAAATCAAGCAATACTTGGCCAATCCTCCAATCTTAATGCCTCCTATCCCAAGAAAACTACTCATATTGTAGGTGTCAGCAACAAAATCTTCCTTGGGGGCATTTTTGGCTCAACTTGATGATACTAGAAAGGAAAGAGCTATATATTACATCAGTCATACTCTTGTGTCATATGAGGTTAACTACACTAGTATTAAAAAATCTTGCCTAGCAGTGGTGTTTGCTTCCCAAAAGTTGTGACATTACATGCTTGCGCATACAATACACCTCATTGCAAAGATTGATCCTCTCAAATATTTTCTTGGTAAGGCTTCTCTCATAGGAAGACTTGGTAAGTGGATGATGATCTTATCAGAATTTGACATAGAGTATGTTGAGCGTAAGGCCATAAAAGGACAAGCCATTGCAGACCAATTGGATGATTTTCCAATTTGAGACAAAGCACCAATCCAAGTTGAATTTCTAGATGAGCACATAATGTACATGACTGCAAGAACATGGAAGATGTTCTTTGATGGCTCTTTCATGCAAAATGGTTCAGGTGTAGAAGTGTTATTTGTTTGTCCTCATGGGTACACAATTCCTAAGTCCTACAAACTATTATTCCCATGCACAAATAACATTGTTGAATATGAGGCCTTGACTAATGGACTAAAAATGGCTATAGAGTCGAGAATCACAAAGCTTCATATTTACGGGGATTCACAATTGATAGTCAACCAAGTTAATGAAGAATACCAAACAAAGGATGAAAAATTGGTACCCTAAAGAAAATGGTTGATTCATTGCGATGATACTTCACCTTTGTTACATTTCAACAAATCCCTAGAGCAGAGAATAAAGTAGTTGATGCTATGGCTACATTGGCTTCACTTCTTCAGCTAGAACAACATGAGTCCAGATTTGAATTCCTGGTGGAAGAGCTACGCTACCCTATCTATGACTCCCAAGAAAGCCAAGTTGTTTGCACCCTTATTGGCCATGAGTCATCTTGCTATGGTGCCATCTACTCATGCCTCTATGATGGTACTATCCCTGAAACCTTCAATCAGTCTAAATGAAGAAACCTAACTTGAAATGCCTCTCACCACACCCTTATCTTTGGTGATCTATATAAGAGGGGTTTAGATGGGACACTTCTTAGGTGTTTAGAAAAGGATGAGTCCAACCAAGCGTTAGCTAACATTCATGAGGGCATTTGTGGAGGAAATTATAATGGTCTTGCCATGGCCTGAAGGTTTCTTAGGGAAGGGTACTATTGGCCTACCATGCAAACAGATGTAGTAGCTTTTGCTAAATCATGCGAAAAGTGTTAGAAACATGGTAACCTGATACATGCTCCAGGCAGGGAGCTTATTCCTTCTATTTCTCATTGGTCATTTCAGCACTGGGCCTTTGACCTCATTGGGTAGATTCATCCCAACTCATTAGGTAGACACAAATTCATTATTGCTGCTACTGATTACTTTACCAAATGGGTAGAAGTTGTCCCACTTTCTATCACCTTAGGCAAGATAGTTTCTTTGTTTATTTTGAACCATATCATTTGTTGGTATGGAGTGCCTTCTGAAATAATCACTGACAATGGAGGTCAGTTTTAAAACAAGGACCTTAAACATCTTTGCAAGAAGTTCAAGATAAAACAACATTGGTCCTCCATTTACTTCCCGCAAGGAAATGGACAAGCAGACGCTTCGAATAAGACCATTCTTAAAATTCTCCATAGAACAGTTCACAAGAATGGTAGAGATTGGCATCTATAGATAAATTCAGCCTTGTGGGCCTATAGAACGAGTATTCATACTCCAACAGGGGCTACTCCTTTTGCCCTCACTTATGGTGCTGAAACAATGTTACCTTTAGAGGTGGAGATTCCTTCTCGTAGAGTTTCCCTAAAGGTTTAGTAATAGATGAAGACTACTGCACCATGAGGCTACAAGAACTGGAACTTCTAGATGAAAAGAGTAAGGCATTTTTTGATCACATGAGAGTTTACCAAAAGCATATGTCCAAAGCATTCAACAAGAAGGTTCACCCTAGAGAATTTCAAGTGGGGGATCTTGTCCTACGAGAAAACCCTAAGAACCAACAACATAGAGAGCAAAAGGGAAAATTTGAACCTAATTGGCTTGGACCATACATCATTACTGCTACTTTTGGTACATGTGCTTATTTACTATCTGATCTAGAGGGAGAGCAGCTCCCTGATCCTATCAATGTCTTGCACCTAAAGAAGTTCTATCCATGATGCCTATTCTGTCTGGGGGCATCCTTTGTATATATTTTATTGATCCTGAAAAAATTCATATATGATGCTGAAAAAATTCTAAAAAGCATATAAAGTCCTGAAAAAATACAAAAAAATAAAAAAATTCAAAAAATTCAAAAAAAAGAAGAAAAAGAGCCTTAGTGAAAACCTAGAAACAAGCGCCTTGGTAGCAAAAATACAAAAAAATTGAAAAATAAAAAAAATCTCCAAGTGGTGAAAACCTGGAAACAGGCGCTACTTGAGGCCTTTGCACCCTTGTTTCTTAGCATGCGTCCCCGACACTTAGCCTTTCTCCATCATGCCTTGACCTTGCTGCCTTGGTTTGGAATTGGTCTTTGTCTTTGTCTAGGGGGCATCACTGTGTTAGCTTTGGTCTCTAGGATGCGTTGGTCTTTAGGACATCTTGCAAACTATGTTTTTCAACACCACCCCAATTGTGTTTTTCAACACTACCCTAGCGTCAAGTGTTTCTCAACACTTATCAGATATCCTACCCACAGTCTAGCATGATATGATATTTCTCACTGGCAGATGTGATACTCAAAGTTTGACTCTATGACCTACACACACGCACTTAAACACTTGACTTACTGAGACTTGTTTGGCTTTATTTCTTTGTATGCTGTCTATGATGATTTCTTTGATGAGTGTTCTCTCCCTAATAGTTTTTGATGATGCTGAGCTAGAAGACTAGGGGCATGAGGACATATTTTATTTCTTTTCCTGCTTGTGGGTATATTTTGTTGGTTCTAACTATCATTAGCATTTATGCTTATTCCACTTGACAGTAGGGTCTACAAGGTATTATCCTTGACTATTTTCACAAGTGCATACTTATAGTCATCTTGACTTTCCTTGTGTCTCGATGCGAGTATAATCTTGCCATATTAAACTTAGATAATCTCACTGCACTAGTCATCTTGACCTACATGTATTTGATGCTTAGGTGGGATTTCCACATATCTATCTGATATAGATCATATTCAGATTCACATAGTCATACTAGTGTGTATTGTATGATCTTGCGATGCTACCAATAATGCTCGATGATGAATATTAGAGTCTAAAAGCTTTGTGACCTTGCAAGTAAACCACTTTTCATAGTAGCTTGAATTTTTTTAGGTTCATATTAGATTAGTTTTACATCTTGCATATGGAGAGAGCTCTCCTTTCATCTTTCATGGACCTATCATTCAACTACACTCACCTCTCCTTCTCTCGATCATGTCTTTCAATCCTTGTCTTTCACATCACATCTTTTTTCCTATCATCACAAGGGGTTAATCTTATCATCACATCTATATCCTAAAAAGATCATTTTTTAGAAACATGAGTCTATATCATAAACATGAGAACTACACATACATCTATGAGAGAGACTATACATGAGAATATATCATACATTTTGAGCAATATGACAAGACAATATAAAAACTAAAACATCTATCACAAGTGGGACAAGTACACAAGATATATCACCAATCCAATAATCTCATATATATATATATATATATATATATATATATATATATATATATATATATATATATATATATATATATATATATATATATATATATATATATATATATATATATATATATCATGATACAATGTGGGATCCAAAAATCTGAATAAAGTCCCAGGATATGTCTCTATACATCTATCCTAAACCTAGACCTAGGACTTGCTAGCACCATCATGAGGAGCTGGTGGTGGTGGAGGTGGTGCTACCACTCTATCTACTACCATATCAGACCTCTCAGCTATCACAGAGTAGGGTGGTGCTCTTTGTCCCTTAGGTACAACCTGTATGTAGAGCCCATGATAATAAGTAGCTTGTGCTACCTCTCATTAGATCTTTGCTGCATCGACCTATGCCACCCTCTCCCACCGCTTGATCTCAGCTCTTAGATCAGTCAACTACTACTCTCATATGGCTATAGTGATCCATAGCTACTACATCTCTATCTCTAGGACCTGGATCCTCGCTCTCAGATCCTCTCCCCCTACAGGCTGATCTTGCCTAGCATCCACCTGTCGGCGAGTTGGCCTCACCGCATCATCCCCCTCATCCATAGAACCCTATCCCCGTGGCCATTTTCGGCCACATGATCAAGAGCTCTGTCTTGTCTCCCTAACTCTCCCTCTCCCTCCTCCATCCCCTCTATCCCCATTGTCTCCATCACCCCCCTGTGCTGCTAGCTGTGCATCAGGTATAGTAAATCTTAGGAATGGGAACCTCCACCGCTCTGCCCTATAAGCTGCATCAGCACCTGCAGCTGCCATGTCTGGGAGGTAGTCCCATGGCTACCTGCATGTGGCCACTATCTCCTGTACTGCTTGCTGGTAGTCTAGCATCGATAGCCAACCCTGTCCCTCCTCATCTCTAACCCGACCATAAGTAGTGGTCTCAGTGGGAACTCTCTATTGTCACCCGAACTATTTCTAGACTTGGGTGATCACAAATCTCTCAACAATATCTGAGTGCCGACCTACTAGTGGCTGACTACATAACATGTAATCAAGCTCCTCCTCTTGATCACCCCATTACTCAATCACCCTGTATGGCCTCCACTGAAATGAGGTGAGCTCATCCAGTACCCTCTTGTAATATGTCACATCCCTGCTAGCTAAGATATGAAACTTGTATACCTATATATAGGGGCATCTCTGCTCTCTCAACTACACATGTGGATGCACAACATCGATGTGCTCCCATGCCCATACCTATGCTAGGATAGCACTGCATGCCCATGTCTTGCTCTCCCGATATACAATCTCGTGGAGCTCATGGTACATATCTGCCACAATGGCTAGACCCCATGCCATTTGCCATGGGTGTGCAATTAGATCTGCTACTAACTGACCCCAGCCCAATGGGAAACCCTTCTGACTCCTAACAGTAATAAGGGCCTATGCTACTATGGAACATACTATACATGGCATTGAAAAGTCCCTGCCAAACTCCTCCATCAGCCGATCCTAGCTAAGGTATCTATCCACAAAGGTGACATCCTAAAACATGTCCTGCATAATCTGCCACCCCACTGTCAAATCTTGATCATAGTACACCTGCACCAACAAACAATCATGTTAGTTTCTATCTTATGGAAACTTTACATCTATGACTATCTATAAACATGATCATACTTACAGGATCTCCATGGCTTGGAGCTCATAGGATCTAATAGACATCCTCCAAGGTAATCAAAGCCTCTCCAATAGGTAGATGGAAGGTGTTGTGCTCGCTGTGCCATCTTTTAGCTAGCGCAGTCAACAACCCATGATCCACCCGAATATGGGGCATCTACAGCAAATAATCGAAACCCATCACCCTCAGGTCTACCCACCCCAGATCATCGAGATCTCAAATGCATCATAGCCCAGTCACTCTCAATGCTCTAATGAGTAGCATAGGAAAGTTCTCCTGTAAGCCATTTAACCCAAACCAGATGTCAAAACATATCATGATGGATGTATAAAATTAGTACCAAACAACTTAAAAGAAAATATTGTCAGGACCCATGTCATTTTGCTCAAAAAGATTAAAACATTTCAATTTTTCTATATTGTGTGATACTATTTTTTGACTAAGTATCATGCGCTATTTTCCTCAATAGCTATGCGATAGTATATTTTCCTGTGATACTTCACATAGTATCACACGATATTTCATCCAGTATCATGCGATACTGGATTCAATATCAGTGCGATACTATTTTGACCCACGAAGTATCGCACGACAAGTATCCTCAAAGGGTGCGATACTTAGTAAGTATTGTATGATTTTTTGTATGAGGAAAATTTGAAATTTTTTAAAAATATTAAAAACATGTTTTAAATGACATAAATGTTCATTAAATGACCTACAAGGCCGAGTTTTTCTAAAAACATACTGGGGCACCATATTGTGGGGGTCGGTTGTGCAATCAAGCATGCTCAAATCGATGCTTATGGACCAGAATCACTGCTTGTTGGGCCATTTTCTCTCTCTAAGCTCTCGAGATTCTCAAATCACTAAAAGGAAAATGATTTTGAAAATGACCTTTTTGGCCCTTATATAGCATTTTGACTTTTTGACCTAATTTTCAAAACATCTCAGAATTGCATGAAAATTGCACCCCTAGCTAATTTCGACGTCCTGGATCTATTTTCGAGATTGAAATTGAAATCCAAGTTCATCTTGATAGTCAAAATTGCATTTCAAAAATTTCCCCCTCTCCTACGTAGTTGGCTAACTATTTCAAGCCTGATCCTTCGATCTTTGTTGGGGCATCTTCATTTCTTCACCCCCATCTCTTTCAACCTTCTAGTCTTTCATTCATTTTCATTCGATCCATTTCCCTAAGGTTTGACTTCATATTTATCCTATATCTTTCTCAGTTAAACCTAGTCAAACTAGGGCATATCTTCACTACTTGATGGTTATCCTATCATCTTTCATCTTTGATTATGATTTCTAGTGACTTGATCAAGTTTATCAATTTACTGTTTCTCCTCTACTTGATTTTGATTTCGATTTCAAGGGGGCATTACCTATCAGCTTCAATCCTTGATTCATCTTATCAATTGAACCTTGAGATTCTTATCTCTTATTTGAGACTTGATTATCACCTAACTATATAGGTGTTGGTCTTGTCTTTCAGCTTATCTTTGTCAGCTTATGCTTATGCTTGTCCTGATATGTTCCCATCTGTCGAACACATGTCTGGATTGTTTTGTGATCCCAAATCGATCTCACATTAGTCAAAGAGGGGTAAATGTATGCACCCTAAAATGGTCACCTAGACTTTGGGCCCCATTCAACAATTTATCAAAATCCCTGAATCAATATTTTCAAAAATCAATATTTTTCAATTATATCAATTTTTTTGATCAAATCCTATTTTATCATTTATTCGATTATTTTTCATGGGCTAACCATTTTATCCTAAGTCTTTATTTATTTAAAAGGAATTTCCTCCCCTTTTATTAAATAAAAAGCCCTCACTTTTCCTCTTATCCTAAGTTGCACAAATAAAGCATTATTCTTATTTTATAAAAAGAAGAAAAACACTTTTTGTCTCATATAGATACAAAAGTCAACTCTTATTTTCTCATTGGAGGAGATTTGTGCACATGGATTGCTCCTCTTTCAAGCTCCACCCTTGATTAAATCTTTTTCCTCTTAATCTCCATGGTCCATTCCTTTTCAATTCCTATAAAAGAAGAGCTCTCTTCTCATTCTAGATCCCAACTTTTTATGCTAATCTTATGCTGCGGGATTTCTTGGAGACTTTGGAGCTTTTGGAGATCATTTCTTGCATTCTAGTTTCATTCTTGCATTCTTAGCTTAGCTTTCATGGCATCTAGCTTAGTTTCCTTTATGCTTTAGATTAGCTCACATAGCTTAACTAGCAAGGGTTTGCACTACTTTCATTTTCATAGCTTAGCTTGTATCTTCATTCTTAGTGTAGTTGCATTGCATTTCCATTGTTGATTCTTGAGGATATTGACATTCTTTCCCTTGTCTCTTTGAATCTTTCATTGTGTGGTTTACTAGCAAGGTTGCATGCTTCAATAACTCTAGCTGAGAGCACCATCAACATCCTTGTGACTCCATGCCTAGGAAGCTCTAGGTCACTTTCTCAAGGTTTCTCATTCATGAATCCACTTGGAAGTAATGGCTTAGAGAAGTGCACTATTTAGTGTGTACAAGTATTATATCTCCATTATACATTGATTTTATTGTCTCTAGGTTAGGTTAATCAATTTTGGCAAGCATTTCAAGCCACTGGTCTATAAAGCTAATTTGGAAGACCTCAACGCTTGAAATGGCTCTAACCTGAGCATCCACTAGTGGAAATGGCTGAAACCATAGGGGATGGAAGGTTAGAGTCTATATATAATGTTGATGCTTTGATTTTTGGTGTGGCATTAATATTTCTAAGCTAGGATGGAAGCCCTGTGGCTAACTGTTGAGAGTAGGTGAGCCAGGACAGGGTCAAGAAGGCACTAGTACGAGCACCCATGATCTTGATGAAGGAACTCAGTGAAATGTGTGGATGCCCTAATGTGTTCCCTTGAAGAATCATAAGGTGAGAGAAGGTAGAGAGAAGTTTGGACATCAATTTAGAGGGACAGTGTGGGAAGATCCTAAGCTAGGGTTTGGGGTTCTATAAGGAAGTTCTAGTGGGGAAGCCTAGTGATTTGAAGGCCTAAATTGGTCTTAGGAGTTGTGAATCTTCTAGAAGTCAACTATACCTTGGAGTTGAATTTTATTGAGAGGATCTTGGAGATCCACATTGGGGAAGATAACACAAGGAGTAACCATTGGATGGTTAAGAGAGGCTAGAAGCTTGAAGGAAAGACTAGAACCTAAACCCTCTGCATCTCTCTCTCTCTCTCTCTCTCTCTCCCATACCCTTTATATTTTCCCTTTTTCTTGTTTTACATGGGGTGTAAACCCTATTCAAGAGTATTCATAACACTTTTTAGTTTTTCATAGGGCGCACACGCTATAGCGCACTCGTGCTATGCAAAAATAAAATAAATAGTCTTCTTTGCCAAGGATCTTGTGAAAGAGGCCCACTTTTTCTGTTGCTGTCTAAGTTCTGTGTGTTATCTGACAAGTATTCTCTTTTCATGGTGTTGATAGTGACAAAGAAGCATATTCTATTAATTTGCACCATATTTTTGTTTAAAAATCAACATCGAATTGTGGAAGTCAATCATTATCACCAAAATTTATTGATTGAGGTAAGTTTTTTAGTTTTTTACATGTCAAATATGAATAAAGAGTGTTTTGATTTATAATTGGTATGATATAGACTTGTTCAATACATAATTTTCTATAGTTGTAATAAATTTATATTATAATTTGTCATATTGTAAGAGGTTTATATTATAATTTGACTTATTGTTTTATATTTATATTATATTTTTAAAATTGTAATCAATTCATATGTAGAAATCATCATCATGCCAAGGAAATGAGAAAACAATTTAACACCAAAAGAGCATGAAAGAGACAAAGAGAAGAAAAGGGAAAGAATGAGATAACTTCGTGAACAAAAAAAATTAGATACCACAGAAGAAGATTTTTCTTTGGATGAGGAACATGAAACATCAATACAAAGTAAGAGAGAATTAGAATTGGAAATAAAAAGACAATGAATGAGAAACTTGCGTGCAACAAGACAATTGAATTATGAAGATGCGGGGACATCATCTATGAGTTCCCAAGTTCAAGAGACATCATCATCCAATGGTGGGGGCACACCAATGTATCATGTTGAAGGCACACCATTGTCTACTTCTGAAGGTGTGGGCACACCCTTGTATCATGTTGAAGGCACACCATTGTCTACATCCCAAAGTGGAGGTACACAATTGTATCATGTTGAAGGCACACCATTATCTACATCCCAAGGTGTAGGCACGACATCATCTCATGTTGAAGGCACACCATTATCTACATCCCAAGGTGTAGGAACAACATCATCTCATGTTGAAGGCACACCATTATCTACATCCCAAGGTGTAGGCACAACATCATCTCATGTTGAAGGCACTCAAGATGGTACACAATTCACACATAACATTTTTGATGCTCCTAGAATTTTTATAGAAAGCCAAAATATTTTATTGATATTGATACTAACATTTTGCAAGTAATGCTTGACAAGATTCCCAAGCGTACTTGTCAAAGAAATGCTAATTGTATTTGGAGATCATTTTTTGAGAATTTAAACATGACAGGAAGATGTCAACTATTTTTTGAAATGATGAGAAATCTAAAATTTAGGCCCATCATGAAGATTCTTGGGCTAAGAATGATGGATGAGTCAAGTGAAAAAGCTATTGTAAAGAATCTAATGACTGCATATGAGAGTGTGGGCTCTACATCATGCATTAAATATAGTAATGTCACACGACGTGTACTTACATCAATGATAGTAAGCACTCAAATTAATAAATCTTGACTCATTATAAAGATAAGAAAAATATTGAAAATAAGTAGAAAGTCTCTAATGAGAGCCCTGGAAAGGCGTCAAAGACTGGAAGATCCAAATAGCAATGAGTTATGGGCATTTTTTGGTAGACTACCACAAAAAGATAAAGCAATTGTTGAAGCTTTGAAATCTTTGATTGAATAATTTTGGAAGAATAATACACAGGTATCTCCTAATCAAAGAGATGTTGTAAGAATGAGGATTGGTAGTCAAATTCATGTTCCACATCCAAAACATTTTTTGGATTCAACTCAGACACAATTCTTTGCAAAATTTATGCATATGTATCCTCAAATTAAAATTAGTCAGAAATATTTTGAAATGTGTAAACCTTTTTATGTGAAGATAAATCACACACCCACAACTTGTTGTTGTAGGGCACATATTGAATTTCTAGCCATTTTGAAGTTTATAGGAATATATGTGTAGACTTGCACTCTAACAATATTTTGTAGGATTGTAACATAAATGTCCCACCTAGATCTTCAAGGGAATTAATATCCACCATTTTATGTGAAAGAGTGGATGGTCAACAATTTTACAAGCTCTCATGCTTGAATGGTACATGCATAGAGGTTTGTGACATTTGCCAATTTGTCAAGATATGGAGAGTATGCATGCAATCGGTAATGAAATAGTGGAATTTGGAAAATATAAGACCATGACATACAATCTAAAACATGGAAAAGAGGCTAAAAGATGTGATTTAGTAATTGAAAAAATTCCAGTGTATCAGTTCATGGACATTTTTTTGTAAAAAAATTATTTATGATTATGCAAGGCATACACATAGAGTACGATGGTTGGATATGCAATTCAAGTTGTGCAAGGACACATTCCCACTTGATACCATTGTTTCAATTGTGGAATTTATAAAGAACTACACACTACAACCACAAAATGAGGTGCAAGGAAAGTATTACAGCTGTCAACAGGTTGCTATATTTGTTCATATAGCATTCATGCATGCAATGGATAGTATAGAGGAGAACAAGAAGATATTGAGGGAGTATCATTTTTATATCAACGATGATTGCTCCCATTCTACAGAGTTTGTACATGGTTTCTTTCAACTATTTTATGGTCATTTGGCAAATAGGGGCATAAAATATCATCGACATATCATATGGTCAGATAATTGTGCATCACAATTCAAGAACTCTCAGATGTTTTATTGGTTGTGCAGGATGGATAAGATTATTGGAATTCAATATATGTGGAATTTCACAAAGGCTAGTCATGGAAAGGGAGAGCATGATGGCATAGGTGCATGTATTAAAAGAGCCTTAGCACGTGAAGAATTAAAGTACAAAGAGAAAGCAACATTGTCAGATGCGGGATGTATTGTCTAGTGGTGTAATGCTACAATGGGTCCAAGTAATGAAGGTGAGTCTACGGTTCGTAGATTTTTTTGGTTGATGAATGAAACTAACATTGCACCATATGAGGATTGTTGTACATTGACAAGATCGAGTGAGCTACACTCTTTTAGAAGTTGTAATGCAGGTTCATGGAGTATCCCCACATGACATATGGTGTGATTTTGTTCATCATGTGTAGATGAAGAATGGGATGGGTGTGAGTCAAAGGAATGGGTTGATGAATGGTATACATGTATTTTGAGTCCACTTGCCTCCTATCATCCCCATGAATCACTACAACTGACAAAAATGGAATCATCCATTGACTTTGATCACTTATCTGATATTGTACAACTAGGTAAAATTTTCCACATACAAATAATCTCAAATTTAGTACTTTATCATAAATATTTAGTAAACCAATGTCCTCATTATGTTTATATCATTATAGGCCATGTTTTTGCTATTATTGCACCTAAAGACAATGAAGAAGGGACATATTATTATTTGTGTCATTGTGTCAAGGCAAAAAATAAATTGGATCACTTGGTTATCGATGGTGAAGAATTAGAATACCCTATAGGAGCAGTGGTTGTAACTGGTACATGGCTTAGATGATATGCTATGAAGTACCCTAGGTTGTGGTTGTTCAAGGATTGGGAGACACAAAAATATTCTTCATTATTCAAACCTCATCATTGCATTAAATGTCCACTTGATAAGATATGGGGGAAGATTACATAATAAAACTCTTTGGAAGGTTCGTGAGTTAGACCACGAGGCAATACTTGAGACAATCAAGGGTAGGGCAGACCCAATTGGTTCATTGGACTAAATGGAGATACAAAATATCGTAACATGTCAAATTTATACATCACTGTAAATTGGGTGGACTGTAAATTGCTCATGCATTACCCCATATGTATAATGGGAATTTTGTAAGATTTAATGACAACCTTTCTCTTCTATATTTTGGGGCAATACCGGAAGGTTTTCTCTGCTCAACTCTTTCCTCCGATGCTCCTATTGAGCTGAGTTGTAAAAATATTTCTCATCATTAATAAAAAAAACTTTAGGTTGGTATGCCAATGACTTACAGGCACATAATACTTGGAAGGCCATGGAAGAGCCTTAAGGAACCAACTCAATTCAAGGATGCACTATCTCATTTCCTTTCCAACTTCTCCCTCTCTAAAATGGAAGGTTTACATTTTGGTTTATCCATATAGGCCCATTTTAACATAAACCCAAGCCAAAACCAACTTATAAACAAGTCTACCATAAACACCACGTAGAAAAAACCTAAAATCTTCCAACAAAACCTAACCCAGAGTAGTAGGAAACTTGGTAACAACCTTACTTCCTTCAGAAGAAGCATGCCTAGCCATCTCTCCAGGTAGAACAAACTTGATAATAGTCTCAATTTCTCTGGAGGAAAGTGTCATGATCTTGTTATATTTTAGTAGAGAAGCAGTCTCAGGAGTAATCTTATCAAAAATATCAATCATGAAGCTCTCCATGATATCCATGGTAGTAGTGGATATTCCCTTGGAGGGATGCACTTGTTTCAACACCTTGTATATAAACCTTTTGTAACTTCCTACACTTCTCTTCCTCTTCTTCTTCTTATTCTCAGATTTCATTACTTTGACTACTGAATCCTTTGTGGGCTTGAACATCACTTTCTTTTCTTTTCTCAGCTTTTGAGAATCCTTTACTTCATTCTCTCCTTTCATACCATCTTCTTTAAGACTCCACACCTTAGGTTTCCTTCAACAACTCCATATCCACCATATCAAACAAGTTCTTGGTTCATGCTTGTTTAAGCTTGCCAATTGGTTCCATCAACCAAATTCTTGATCACATCTTCAAATGGTGATCAAAATATTTGAATACCATTTTTCAAGTTGCATAACATATGTCAAAACAAAGACTATGTGTTTTGGAACATCACACCTTAAAATTATTGATTCATGTTTCCCAACTAGGCCTAATAGGCTCAATTAACAAAGAAGCCCTATAAAGGACTCACTCCCAGACCTTGCCACTTTCAAAAGTGTCTTAAAATGACTCTAATTAGAGGATTCTACCATCAATTTGAATATTTGACACTTCTAGATGTAAAAGCCGCAAATTTGTCCCAAAATCCCCTAGAAACTAGGACTCACCCAATGTCTTATCTCCTAGCACCATAGAAACTGAACCAAAGTTGATTCACCATCATTTGACCATCCTATGATGGATTCATGCATAAAATACCCCCCTCCAAAGGCTAGAACATCTACTGTTGTACCCTTGCACCAATTTCATGACCCTTATGCACCCTTCAAACTCATCAAACTCCTTCAATCACTCTCAACTTGCAAAATCTTCTTCTTTCCTGCATTTCCAATGTTATAATACTAAGTTACAAGGTTTGGATGCATCCCCAAGTGACAAAAAATGCATAAAGGGGATGGATCAATGAATTGCCCTATCTAGTAGCCCTGCAACGAAGGAAAATGCCACTTATCTCTAAAACTTTCCAAAGGACTAATCAAAAAAATTACTTTTTTGAGTACCCTTTTCTTATTAAATTGTCATATCCAAAGGAAAAATATGGTTGTTTTGGAGTGTGTACTGCTTCTCACCCCTATGGCTCCAAAAATGCATGAAAAGTGAGTGATTTAATAAAGGAACTATATGAAATAATTAACCCCAATACTTCAAACTATAGAAAGTGTCTTATTATGTCATAAAAGCTCTAAATACCAAAGGAATTATACTCAAACCTCCTATAACCCCAAAAAACCCCAAATTTGGTCTCTTCAAACCCTTAAACCAAGGGTTTCTCAAATTGGTGCCCTCCAATCACTTCCAGGTTCAAATGGTTATTGATTAACCTTTAAATGAACAATATAAGATGATCTAAATCATTAGATATCCCTATCTTTAAGACCAATCTTCTGGTGCTATACCCTTGCCATGAAATTCAATGTATTTTCCACCATTTGTTGACTATGATCACTTCTTCTTTCACTTGTTTGCACACCAAAGAATTAGATTTGTATTATACATGTTAGATATGCTCATTCCATGAAAGTTAGGCTTTTAATTTCATGGGATGATGCTCATCTTTATTGGATTCCAATCAAAATAGTGACTTAGGAACCCCAAATCGTGACATGTTGAAAACAATCCAACCGACTTCCTCTATATGTAGTATCGTCAACTTCAACAATACCACATTTCTATATGTAGTACTATCAGCTTCAACAATCTAGTCGGCTTCCTCTGCTAAGGCACGAAGAACTTCATTAATGTCTACTTTGGGAGGAAGATTATAATTTCCATATTTCTGCAAGCCTTGAAATATTTTTGTCGTTATCGCTCTCCGCCTCTGCTCTCTCAATTTAGTCCTCTCCCTCTCTATTGCACTTAGCTTAGCCATCCTTACCTACTCTTTAATAGAGATTCTCCAAAATTTGTATAGAAAGGCATCCTACAGGAAAAAATGAAAAGTTTCCCAGAGAATATCTGTAATTCATATACAAAAGCATCATACAAGAAAAATGACGAAAAATTAATAGCTAAAAGGTAAAATTTATCATTAATGCCGGTAGTAGCAAGGTCATACCCATTGTCAAATCCTGGCCTATGACATGCAAAATGAGAAAATCAAGTGAAATGAAAGGGAAGTATGGATCAAATAGCGAAGGTGCATCAAATTGGATTAATATCATAATAAATACAAAAAATACTGTTACGGACAAAAATAGTTGCATATTAATTCGTTACACCTTTCCTAAGATTTTTACCTTGCTATGATTAGATGGTGATAGTGTGATGCCATGTATCCATACAAATTTTGACCAATTGAGGAAGCAAAAAATAAGTGAATAAGCAATTGGCTACCAGCCACAGAGAAATTACAAAGACTTTGAAAAAAAAAATCTTTCTTGATGCAGTCCAAGATTGTAAATATTAATTTGAACTCATTTGATGTAGCTGTATATGATATGTAGGATGTACTTTACAAAGTGTTTTATGATTATCTAATTTCAACTTATTATATGATGCAACCGAGTGTCGACACAGTCATTATATATGGTATGTTTTACTATTTTTTTTTTGAGAGCTAATGCTTCTAGTGAATCCAAATTTAGTTGTTATAAAGATGAGATGTTAGTGAATGACTTCTTGCTAATACTACTCTTCCACCAGATCTAGATTTCAACCCTTTTATGGATCTATAGGCTCAATCGCGAGCCCACAAGATTGGCCAAGAGAAAACTGTGATTGTATATCAACTGATTACAAAATGTTCAGTTGAGGAGAAAATATTGCAATGATCAGGAAGAAAATTGGCTATGGAAAATCTAGTTATGAATTTTGTTAAGAATGAAACTATTAAGGAATTTCATGATATATTACTCAACGGTGCAAGGAATATTCTTGATAAACATGGGATTGTAGCTACATATATTCAATATACATAGGAAGATATAGAAAATCTTCTTAATAGAGAGATTAATGTGAGAGAAAAGGACATTTCAGAAGAAAATGGTTATCTTGGTGCCATCCAAGGTATGCCAATTACTCAGGATGAAGAGAAAAAGCCCACAGTTAATGGGAAAGAGTGGGAAGAGATTCTTGGACCCATGATAGAAGTTACAAATAAGGAGGAAGAGCTAGGAAGGGGAAAGTGACAAAGGAAAGAAGTAATATATGTGTGTGAGCCTATGTCAGATGATGATGATGAGTACTCACCATCTGCTAGTAGCTCAAGTAGTGACATAAGCTCTTTAATGCACATGTACACTGACACAAAAAATTTAGATAGAGAAGTAACAAGTGCTATGGAATTATCAACAGAGCAATGTGAAATGAAGCCTCAAATTGTTTCATTAGCAGGCAAAGAATTTGGTCATGCACTTCATTCTAGCACCACAAATATTTCTATTAGAAGTTCCTATTCGTTAATGGCCTTGCATTTATGGGACTTGGGAAACTAGGTTACTCATGTTGGACATTATCCCTCAAATGTAAGTTCATTGCCACCTTTGGCAAGGTAGTCTCACTCCTCATTTTACAACAAAGGGCAGCCATCTATGGTCCAAAGTTTTAATTTAGCTGACAAGTGGAGAGCTTCTCAAGGTACTGAGCTCTTTTGTAGACAAGTTCCTGATTCATCTCAAGGTTCTCGTTTAGGTGACCAACTCCTTGGAGGTCCACAAATAAACCCATTGATTTTCCAAATTGGTAAAAGGGTAGATGCAATTTTGGAAAGAGTATCCCAATTGAAGAGAAATGAAAATTTGAGTGAGCATAAAGTTATTGTAGATCCAATGGGTGTATCTCCTCCATTGAAAAATATAACTACTTCTAGAGACTTGAGTTTAAATGGAGACTGCCTGTTCCCAAACATGCCCCAGTCGAGCAGATGAACCAAATGTTGCTTGAGTAAAGAAGATAGTGGTTTATTAAAGCATCTGCATTATCCCACTTGCTATTAGTTACTACTTTTTGAGCGGCTTGCCAGCTGCTTCTGTGAGGTATTTCTGTAATATATAATGTCCTCATGCAAGTACATGCCAATTTTTGTAAATATTTTATGTTGTAAAGGGTTAGTGAGCAATATCAATTAGGAAACCATTTTTCTCCCATTACATGGTAGAAATGCCTAGATTCACTTTGTCGGTATCAATAGGCAGCAAGATGAGGGAAGAAATATTTGTGAAGAGGAAGTACAAATGTTACTATCCAAAACCATTTGGAGAGTAATATTCTTCTCCTGATTGTAATAAGAAACTCAAAATATAAAAGACAACAAATAGCTGGGGCATTTATTTCCTATGACCTATGTCAATTTTAGTTCAATACCTATTGATGATATTCTCAATCTGTAAAAATAAACTGATGTGTTATTTTAAAATGGTGTTGACTAAAATTTATGAACATATGTCAAATATCCATTTTTTCCAAAATTTGAAATAGAACCAGTGGTAATATAATCAAATTTGTGAATTTCACATCCAATCATTGGATGTTACTCAAAAGTACAACACAGTAATATTTTTGAATAGATAAACAATCTTAGTCTTACTTCAAACCTACTCTCGTGTATGTGGGTTCTTCAAGGTATCTACTGAACAATGTGTGGATTTGTAATGTCCCTATCCAAGACCTTACTCAGTTGCTATGGGACCGTGTTGTTAGGGCCTACAAAAGCCTGTCTCAATTTTCAAAGATTCAACTTTGTTTAAAATCGGCAACACATTCTTGGTCGATGTCAAAACTCACACTGTTCCTTAGTTCAAATGGCCAATGTTGTGTATCCTTCCAACCATCATTCATAGCATCAATCCGTCTATTCCAAAAGCTCCAAATGGATGAGTAAATGCTAGTGGCAACCTCATTTGCCATGCACAGTCGTTCAATTGCTGCTGCTGACTCTGAGCTGAAGTGTCCCTCGAGGTCCCTTCAACATGAAATCAATGATCTTTGTGGGGTCATATCTTAGAGCTCATGCAAGGTAGCATCAATCCATTAGTTGCTACGGGACCATGTTTCCTGGGTCTTCAAAAGCCTGTCTTAGTTTTGAGAGATTCAACTTTGTTTAAATTCGGCAACATATTCTCAGTCGATGTCAAAAGTCATAGTGTTCCTCAGTTCAAATGGCCAATGTTGTGTATCCTTCCAACCATCATTTGTAGAATTGATCCATCTATTCCAATAGCTCCAAATGGCCAGTTTAATGCTAGTGGCAACCTCATTCACCATGCACATTCATTCAATCACGACTGACAACTCTGGGTCAAAGTGTCCCTCAAGGTTCCTTCAACATGAAATCAATGATATTTGCGGGGTCATATCTTAGAGCTTGTGTGAGGTAGCATTGATCTATCAGTTTCTACAGGACCGTGTTGCCTAGGCCTTCAAAAGCCTATCTCAGTTTTGAGAGATTCAACTTCATTTAAATTCGGCAACACATTCTCGGTCGATCTTAGAAGTCATAGTGTTCCTTAGTTCAAATGACCAACATTGCGTATCCTTCCAACCATCATTTGTAACATCGATTTGTCTATTCCAACAACTCCAAATACCTGGGTAAATGCTAGTGGTAACCTCGTTTGCCATGCATAGTCATTTGCTCCCCACCAATGACTCCAGGCTGAAGTGTCCCTCAAGGTCCCTTTAGCATGAAATTAGTGATCTTTGTAGGGTCATATCTCAAAGCTCATGTGAGGTAGCATCAATCTTTTAGTTGCTACGAGACCATGTTTCCTGGGCCTTCAAAATCCTCTCTTAGTTTTGAGAGATTCAACTTCATTTAAATTTGGCAACACATTCTTGATTGATGTCAGAAGTCACAGTGTTCCTCAGTTCAAATGGCCAATGTTGCGTATCTTTCCAACCATCATTTGTAGCATCTATCTATCTATTCCAATAGCTCTAAATGGCCAAGTAAACCCTAGTGGAAACCTCATTCACCACGCATAATCGTTTGATCTCCATCGACAACTCTAGGCTGAAGTGTCCCTCAAGGTCCCTTCAGCATGAAATCAATGATCTTTGTGGGGTCATATCTCAGAGCTCATGCAAGGTAGCATCAATCCGTCAGTTGGTATGGGACTATGTTACCTGGGCCTTCAAAAGCATGTCTCAGTTTTGAGAGATTCAACTTCATTTAAATTCAGCAACACATTCTCGGTCGATGTCAGAAGTCATAGTGTTCCTCAGTTCAAATGGCCAACATTGCATATCCTTCTAACCATCATTCATAGCATCGATCCATCTATTCCAAAAGCTCTAAATGGCTGGGTAAACACTAGTGGCAACCTCATTTTCCATGCACAGTCATTCGATCCCCGCCGATGACTTTGAGCCAAAGTGTCCCTCAAGGTCCCTTCAGCATGAAATCGATGATCTTTACAAGGTCATATCTCAGAGCTCGTGTGAGGTAGCATCAATTCGTTAGGTGCTACAGGACCTTGTTGCTGGGGCCTACAAAAGCTTGTCTTAGTTTTCAGAGATTCAAGTTCATTTAAATTTAGTAACACATTTTTGGTTGATGTCAGAACTCCTAGTGTTCCTCAGTTCAAATGACCAACATTGTGTATCCTTCCAACCATCGGTCGTAGTAATGAACCATCTTTTCCAATAGCTCTGAATGGCTAGGTAAATGCTAGTGGCAACCTTGTTCACCACACATAGTCATTTGATCCCCACCGATGACTCCGGACTGAAGTGTCCCTCAAGGTCCCTTAAGCATGAAATCAGTAATCTTTGTGGGGTCATATCTTGAAGCTCGCATGAGGTAGCATTGATCCATCAGGTGCTACAGGACTATGTTGTCAGGGCCTACAAAAGCCTGCCTCAGTTTTCAGAGATTCAATTTCATTTAAAATCAACAACACATTCTCGGTCAATGTCAGAACTCAAAGTGTTCCTCAGTTCAAATGACCAACATTGTGTATCCTTCCAATCGTCGATCTTAGCATCAAACCATCTATTCCAATAGCTCCAAATGACTGGGTAAACTCTAGTGGCAACCTTGTTCGCTACACATAGTTGTTAGATCACTGCCGACGACTCTGGGATGAAGTGTCCCTCAAGGTCGCTTAAACATGAAATCAATGATCTTTGCAGGGTCATATCTTGGAGCTCATGCGAGGTAACATCGATCCATCATTTTATATGGGACCGTGTTGCTGGGGCCTACAATAACCTATCTAGGTTTTTTGAGATTCAATTTCATTTAAATTAGGCAACACATTATCGATCAATGTCAGAACTCAAAGTGTTCCTCAGTTCAAACGGCCAACATTGCGTATCTTTCCAACCATCAGTCATAGCATTGAATCATCTATTCCAACATCTCCAAATAGTTGGGTAAATGCGAGTGGCAACCTTGTTCGCCACGCACAATAGTTTAATCCCCACTGACTACTCTAGGCTGAAGTGTCCCTCAGGGTCCCTTCAACATGAAATTGGCAATCTTTGTAGGGTCATATCTAGGAGCTCGTGCAAGGTAGCATCAATCCATTAGTTTCTACGGAACTATGTTGTCAGGGCCTACAATAACCTATCTCAATTTTTAGAGATTCAATTTCATTTAAATTTGGAAACACACTCTCGGTTGATGTCAGAACTCAAAGTGTTCCTCAGTTCAAATGGCCAATGTTATGTATCTTTCCAACCATCATTCATAGCATCAAACCATCTATTCCAACAACTCTAAATGGCTAGGTAAATGCTAGTGGAAACCTCATTCACCATGCACAGTCATTTGATCCCCGCCAATGACTCTGGGTTGAAGTGTCCCTCATGGTCCCTTTAGCATGAAATCAACAATCTTTGTGGGGTCATAGCTTAGAGCTCGTGCAAGGTAGCATCAATCTGTTAGTTTCTATGGGACTGTGTTGCTGGGGCCTACAAAAGCCTGTCTTAGTTTTTAGAGATTCAACTTCATTTAAAATTGGCAACACATTCTCGGTCGATGTCAGAACTCACAATGTTCCTCAGTTCAAATGACCAATGTTGCATATCCTTGAAACTATCGGTTGTAGTAATGAACTATTTGTTCCAACAACTCAAAATGTTTGGGTAAACACTAGTGGAAACCTCATTCACCATGCATTGTCATTTGATCCCCATCGACGACTCTGGGCTGAAGTGTCCCTCAAGGTCGCTTAAGCATGAAATCAATGATATTTGTGGGGTCATATCTCGAAGCTCATGTAAGGTAGCATCGATCCATCATGAGCTATGGGACCATGTTGCTGGGGCCTACAAAAAACTCTCTCAATTTTCAAAGATTCAACTTCGTTTAAAATCGGCAACACATTCTTGGTCGATGTCAGAACTCAAAGTGTTCCTTAGTTCAAATGGCCAACATTGTGTATCTTTCAAATCATCGATCATAGCATCGAACTGTCTATTCCAACAGCTCTGAATGGTCAGGTAAATGCTAGGGAAACCTTATTTGGCACACACAATTATTCAAACACTGATGTTAACTCTGGGCTGAAGTCTCCCTCAAGGTCCCTTCAACATGAAATTGGTGATCTTTGTGGGGTCATATCTCAGAGCTCATGCAAGGTAGCATGAATCCATCAAGTGCTATGGGACTGTGTTGCTAAGGCCTACAATAGCCTATCTCAGTTTTTAGAGATTCAAGTTTGTTTAAAATCGACAACACATTCTCGGTCGATGTCAAAACTCAAAGTGTTCCTCAGTTCAAACAGCCAATGTTGCGTATCTTTTCAACCATTGATTGTAGCATGGAATTGTCTATTCTAACAACTTTGAATGGCCAAGAAAATGCTAGTGGCAATGTCATTCGGCATACACAGTCATTCGATCCCCGTTGATGACTCCGGGCCGAAGTGTCCCTCAAGGTCCCTTCAACATGAAATCAATGATCTTTGTAGGGTCATATCTCAGAGCTCATGCAAGGTAGAATTGATCCATTTGGTGATACAAGACCGTGTTGTTGAGGCCTCTAATAGCCTGTCTCAGTTTTCAAAGATTCAAGTTTGTTTAAAATTGGCAACACAGTCTCGGTCGATGTCAGAACTTAAAGTGTTCCTCAGTTCAAATGTCCAATGTTGTGTATCTTTCTAACCATCAGTCATAGCATGGAACTGTCTATTCTAATAGCTCTGAATGGTTAGGTAAATGCAAGTGGTAACCTCATTCAGGACACACGGTCATTTGATCCCCGCCGATGACTCCAGGCCGAAGTGTCCCTCAAGGTCCCTTCAGCATGAAATAAATGATCTTTGCGGGGTCATATCTTGGAGCTCATGTGAGGTAGCATTGATCTATTAGGTGCTACGGGACCATGTTTTTAAGGTGTACAATAGCCTATCTCAGTTTTCAGAGATTCAAGTTTGTTTAAATTTGGTAACACATTCTTGATCGATGTCAGAACTCAAAGTGTTCCTCAGTTCAAACGGCCAATGTTATGTATCTTTTAAACCATTGGTCATAGCATCAAACCGTCTATTCCAACAGCTCTAAATGGTCAAGTAAATGCTAGGGGCAACCTCATTCAGCACACATAGTCATTCGAACCCCGTCGACGACTCCGGGTCGAAGTGTCCCTCAAGGTTCCAAAAGCATGAAATCAATGATCTTTGTGGGGTCATATCTCAGAGCTCATGTGAGGTAGCATCGATCTGTTAGGTTCTACAAGACCGTGTTACCGAGGCCTACAATAGCATGTCTCAATTTTTAGAGATTCAAGTTCATTTATATTTGGAAACACATTCTCAATCAATGTCAAAACTCATAGTGTTCCTCAGTTCAAATGGCCAACATTGCATATCTTTCCAACCGTTGGTCGTAGCATCGAACCATCTATTCCAACAAATTTGAATGGTCAGGTAAATGCTAGGAGAAACCTCATTTGGCACACATAGTCATTCAAACCTCGTCAACTACTCTAGGCTGAAGTGTCCCTCAAGGTCCCAACAACATGAAATTAGTGATCGTTGCGGGGTCATATCTCAGAGCTCGTGTGAGGTAGCATTGATCCATTAGGTGCTACAGGACCATGTTGCCAAGGCTTACAATAGCCTATCTCAATTTTTAGAGATTCAAGCTCATTTATATTTGGAAACACATTCTCAGTTGATGTACGAACTCACAGTGTTCCTCAGTTCAAACGGCCAACATTGTGTATCTTTCCAACCATCAGTCATACCATCGAACCGTCTGTTCCAACAACCCTGAATGGTTGGGTAAATTCTAGGGGAAACCTCATTTGGAACACATAGTCATTCGAACCCCGCCGACGACTCCGAGCTGAAGTGTCCCTCAAGGTCCCTTAAGCATGAAATCAGTGATCTTTGTGGGGTCATATCTCAGAGCTTGTGAGAGGTAGCATTGACCCATCAGGTGCTACGGGATTCAGAGATTCAAGTTTGTTTATATTTCGTAACACATTCTCAATCGATGTTAGAACTCACAGTGTTCCTCAATTCAAATGGCCAACATTGCATATCTTTCAAACCGTCGGTCATAGCATTGAACCATTTATTCCAACAACTTTGAATGGTTAGATAAATGCTAATAACAACCTTTTTTGGCACACACAATCATTTGAACACCGCTGATGACTCTGGGGTGAGCTGTAGGATGAGTGCAAATATGTATTATATTTTTTGTCATTAACAATTAGTCAGTTAGGAGACAATTAGAAGTTAGTTTGTAAAAGCATAAGGTTGCACATCCACATCCACCGTAGTAATCTTATTAATAAAAGAACTCTTGCCAACATTAGGGTACCCACATATCAAAATAGGCTTGGTATTGGGGTCAATAGTTGACAACCTTGCCATATGTTGCCTCACTTGTTCGAGGTCATGTCTTTATATTGTGACTGTCTCGTGGAACAAGGAACACACCAATGAATATAAATGTTTGATTCCACATGATATTGGATAGATTTTGACATAGAAATATTGCCTTATATTATATTTATACATTTTTGCATTCATTTCATTACTTTTGTTATTATTACAATCAAGGAATTGATTGTAATTGAGGACAGTGACTGGCATTTGTAGCACAGTCAGCAAGTTAAACATACAAGCATAACTATAAGGCATGAGAAATTTACAAAGCATAAGACATCCACATAAACATAAATTAGTATACATCAATACACCAAACACATAAATTGAATACCTAAAACATAAAAAATATATATTCGTAGGGCATGAAGCCAAATATATATGTCCAATAATGTCATACATTGAATATATTCAATACAGTTAAACTGGCTTCCTCAAAGCCAAATGGATGTACAACATATCACTTATACAATATACAAAAAATATGTCCACTAATGCCATATAGGCATACAATCCATATCCCTAATCTAGTCCTTTCCTGCCAGAGGAAGAAAACAAGTCTCGAGCTGTCTTCGATTGTGGCGTTGATGGAGATGTAATGGATGCTATAGTCTTTCGAGTGTTCTCACTCATCCTCCTATCTAGACTCTTCTGTAGCTTGAGCTGCTAAAAAAAAATTTAAGCATCAATAACTAATATACATCAAAATTGAATTATACAATGACATAAAATTGAATATTCACTTACCGCTAGCAAATAGTCACTATGTTCATCCACCGAAGGCGCATGCTAGTGATCTAGAGTAATAAGTCCCTACAACAATGATCAAAATAATAATTAAAATATATACATGAATATCATTATAAAATTCAATACAAACTATTAAAATAATAATTAAAATTAAGTGATCTCTTTCATACCTCAGTTAGTGCTTCAGAACTAGCTACTACTGCAGCTACTCCATAATCCAAAGTATCACAGATAGAAGGAGGAGTCTCTGACGTCAATAACTGAAAATGAAACAAAAATAGTATTATGCAGTTATCAAGATTACATATATTTTTTACAACCCTACTAATGAGTAAATGATAGCTCCGTGAAGGTTCCACCGTGTCGTTTGGTGTGCGGTGTCGAAGTTGAAGCTCTAACATTCAACTAGTGCACATGTACATGGAAAATTATAAGACAACCATTCATATAAGAATGTAATATTGACATGTTAATTATAATGCATTATTACATATATACCTGTTGACTCAATGGTGACATCAGAAAGCCAGGTGAAAGATTGTGATCATTGTGCCTCTGCATTTTGATCATAATTTGTGTAGTAATTTAGTTATTCATTCATTTATTAATTAAATATAATCAAGTAAGTCAAATTAACATGCAAATAAAGATACCTCAAGGAAAGTGGCATGATGCCCTTCCCTGTCTATTGTGAACGTTGATGGTCCACTAGTGAATGTCTAATGCACATGCACAATAAGTTATGATACAATTATTCATATAATTACATAATAATCAAATATATTAATTAAAATGTTTTATTCGATACACTTGTGGAACTAACAATGATCTGTAGAAGGGGACATTGGGATCATTGCCACTGCCATTGACACTCTTGCCCTAAATTTTCATCATAATCAATAGATACTAAATTAATTAGTTATTCTTTTATAAATGAAATATGATCAAAGCAATTTAATGAACTTGGAAATATTTACCTATGTGTCAATGCCATATGTCATATTTAGAAAGCTATCCATCATCATTCCAGGATCCTCTTCCTCTCTCTCACCAGTACCAAATGTGCACAATCATCCACATGACCAAAAAATATGCCCCTTCGAAGATTGACCATGGTCACCCTCAACTAAAGGAGTGGCACACTGAATGTGAGTCTATGTCAGAGCACTAATCATGCCTAGTGTGTCCACCTCTACATGTTCCTTCACAACAAAAAGAATAGTAACATGATCCACCTATGGCTTGCCAATAGGAACCCTAGGTGTGTTAGGGTCACGATGTGGCCCCGCTCAATCAAATGATGACCCCCCTCCTCTACCCCAAGAATCTAGATAGTCAAAATAATTAGGCACCTCCTTAAGTGCAAACTCACAATAGAGTTTCCTCAAGAAATATATAGGAACCTCATGATTGTTACAAGGAGGCGAATCAAAGACCATCCACCATCTCCCCCAATTTTTTTTTTTAATGTCTTAATTTAAGCACCAATGAATTAGGAACCTCCTTGTTGTAGTTCTAAGAGTATCTGTGTCCCCTGGTTTTTTAAATGGCTTGCAAATGTCATCTTTTGTGATTTTTTTCTTTTTTATGTTCACATAATATAATTTATTGGCATAATATTGTTTTTGTTCTTCTCTTTTATCCTGCCATAAATTAATTTTCCCACTAACTGAGCTTACGTGGGTCAAGATTGCTTCCAATGATTTTTCAAGTCTTTCCCTTCCAAGATTTGTAACACTAGAATCTTTTAACCTAGTAATTAAAGATTTTAATTCATTTTACCCTCTTTCAATTTGGTTCATCAAATTTTCTTGTGTTCCAGGAGGAGGTTTCTCGATTGGTGGAGGCAATTAAGGTTCATTTTCTTCATTTGTTTCTTCATTCGGTTCTTCATGAGGAGACAAAGGGTTTGGTGGAGAGTTTGGCAGAGGGTTTGGTTGAGGGAGCTTATTTCTTCTTGGAAATTAAAAAACTAGATTTTAAAATCTTCATTACACACAAATTTAAACAAAAAACAAATGTTAACAAAACAAATTGCTACAAAACTGAAATTTTAAAACAAATAAGAGGCATGGGCTATAAAAACACTTACCTTTTCTTCTAGATCAAACTTGATGATGCCGTGGAGCCATTTGATGGATGGATGAACAAAAAAAATGGATTCACAAGCCAAAAGAAGAGTGCGTGCATGCTTGGGAAGCTCTTCTTAGCTGCAAATGCGGGTTTGAGGAAAGCAAAATGAGCTTTCCAACCCATAGCAAGCTTTAAGAAAGATTTTTTCAGAGCGCGTGTGCCCTATAGGGCACACACGCTTTGTTTTGGATTGCCCAAGCCTAAGGCTTGGACAACCCAAGCCATAGGGCGTGAACCCTATAGGGCACACACCCTTTAGTGCATGCGCACTATGTGTGATGGGGGAACAAAAAGAAAAGTGGAATATTTTTGGTCCCCCATCTTTGTGCATATACCCCACCACTTGTACTTTTTCTATCATCAACATTTCCAGCCCAATCTACATCAGTGTAGACTCTCAATTAAAAATTTTCATTCTTCTTGTAGTACAATCCATAATCCTCTATCCCTTTCAGATATCTCAGTATTCTCTTCACTATCATCATATGATTTTCCTTAGGACTGGCACAAAATCTTGCCACAATCCCAATTGCTAGGGCTATATCCGGTCTATTGTGGACAACATATTGTAGCTTTCCAATCATAGATCTATACAGGGTTTGATTCACTTTAGCGGTATCATCAGTTTTAGATAGTTTTTGTCCAGTAGCCATAGGAGTATTTACTATTCTAGAATCCTCCATACCAGAAGTTTTCATTATTTCTTTAACATATTTAGATTGAGTAATAAAGATACCTTTCTACATCTGATAAACTTGTAAACCAACAAAGAATTTTATCTCACCAAACATAGACATTTTAAACTCAGTTGGCATCTCATTTGAAGTTTTTTTACATAGGACATCTTGTCCTCCAAATATGATATCATCAACAAAAATTTCAGCTAACAAAATCCCTTTACCTTCTTTAGTTTTCATATATAGATTGATGTTGTCATTTATTCTTTTAAATCCAATCTTTATCAAATAATTATGCAGTCTCTCATACCATGCTCTAGGGGCTTGTTTCAATCCATACAACACCTTGTTCAGCTTGAAAACCATAATTTTCTTGTTTGGGTCAACAAATCCTTTAGGTTGTTCAATGTATACTTCTTATAATATTTCATTCATAAATGCAGATTTGATATCCATTTGATATATTGAAATCTTTATATGCAACATATGCAAGTAGAGTCCTCACTCCTAATCTTTCTATAGGGGAAAATGTTTCCCCATAGTCTATTACTTCTTGTGCATAATCCTTGCATACCCATCTTTCTTTGTTTCTTGTGACTTGTTTGTGTTCATTTGGCTTGTTTCTGAATACCCATTTTGTTCCACTAACATTCTTATCTTCTGGTCTTGGCACCAAAGTCCAGGTATCATTCTATATCATCTTAAAATGGAAGAACTTCCATGTTAAGAGTATTTATCCCTTTGAGTAAGTGGTCTAGGGTCATTTCAAGCACCTTGATTGGGTCTTTGCATGGATCTAGCTGTTTCCCCCCTATTCTGCTTCTCTCCCCTTGTTCCCAACTATTTCTGATAAATTTTCTTTGAAAAACTAAAGATCTTGACTTTTTAGGTCAAGGATGACTTGAAGGGTCAAGGAAAACCTTGACCCTAACCTAGGTCAAGGATGACCTCATCCTTGACCCTAGGTCCAAAATTTATTTTCCAAAAGTTTTAGGATGTTAGTCTTTGAAAAGTTTATTTTTACGCTTCTAGGTTGGCTGTTTTGGATTTCAGAATGGTAAACTCATAAATTGCATTTAATCTAGGTCCATATCTAGGGGTTAAGGTTAATTGGGATTTGATTCTGCAATGTCAACCTCTTTAGGAGTTTGTGCCCTATATCACTATAAAAGGAAGCCTTCCTCTCTCATTTTCTCCATCTCATAGCATCTGATTTTCATGAGCATCCATTATCAAGAAGCAATCAAGTGATCAAGCAAGCAAGAAGGAGAAGGAAAGAAAGAAAGCATTCATTCACCCTGAAGCATTCAAGCATTCAAGTCCTCTTCTCCATTCAAGTTCTCCTTTGAAGATCAATGATTCAAACATTCAAGCCATTGAAGGGATTTGGTTCAAGCATTCAAGATTCATCATTCAAACCCTAGATCTATCCATCATGGTGGAGTGATCTTCCTTCAAGATCCATTTATTCTTCCCTCGAGGTGGATTCCAAGCATATAATCATGGAGGTTTTGATTTACATTTGTTGATGTTATGTTCAAGCTTTCATATCAACATACTTGTTTATATTTAAAATACAATTGCATATCTATTGTATATCACAGCTTCATTGTTAGATCTATTTCTACTACTTGCTAGCATTCTCTATTTCAATTCCATTATTAAGGTTGATTCCAAACTAGGATTTGACCAAGGCAAACCCCCCATCCAAACAACAAAACATTTTTTCTTGTAGGTATAGGTACATGATAATGAATTGAAGTGCAGATCTGGATACCCTTTTCGAACAAACTTTCAAGATCCACGAACAGAATTTTTGTCAGAGCTGTTCTAGGTTAGGGATGACCTTCAATGGGGGGTACGATTGTGCCCCGCTATCTAGGTCAAATTCAACCTGACCTCAAAAGGACAAAATTTTTCTAGGTTTTTTTTGTCTCGACATTTCCAGTTCAGAACAAGATGCAGAATTTCCCAAAACTGTGCATAGACATTAGAAAATAGTGATTTATTCATCAACCTTCTTTTGAGATAAGTATTTTTGTTTTATTTAGTTTATATGTCCATAAAATTTTTCATCACACACCCCTCCACTACATTTTAACTTATTTATCATACTATCAACCATACTCCATATTATTTCCACCTATTCATTTGAATACTATTCAAATCTATTCATTTTGGTGTTCCTATATTGTGCCTTTCATATCATATTATCAATCCTATTCTCATCTACCACTATTCAAATCTGTTCATTTTGGTGAACTCGACGAACTTACCCCTTTTATTTTATGGATTTAGATTCCCTATTTTGTTAAATTTGTGGTTTAATCTCTTCTTGCATTAAGATTAGGTTTATTTTATGCTCTTGCATTTTAAATTCAAAAATACAAAAAAAAATCTATATATTCAATAAAATACAAAAATATTTCTTGCATTTCATTTACTATGAAGATTCTTAAGATGCTTTGGTATGTGGTCATGTTCTTTATTACCCTTCTTTTAGCATCTCTTTACCATACCTATGATGTTTATGAGAGTATGATTCACTTCATTATGTTGATGATCCTTCATTTTTCTCTTGCCTATGCTTTTGTGAAATTGTTTGATACTAATCTTCCTACATTCAAAACTTTCATTAAAGATTCATGTGGTAGACTTATTATCCTCTTGGATTATGTGAAGAATTTGGTAGATGATACACCATCTCCTAATCTTCCTAATCCCAATCCTATCATTCCTAATTTGATTCCTAATCTTCCTATCCCTAATCTGATACCTAATTCTCCATCTATTCATCCCCATTTTTTCCATACTTATGATTGGATTGAAGCTATAGTTCAAGATGTAGATGTGCAAGCTTTCTTTGATTTACCTTCTCCTCCGATTCATGATGATATTAAAGAAAAGGGTAAAGAAAATTCTTCAAAACCTATTATTCCACCTTATACAACCTTTACTCATGAACATAATAAAAAATCACCTCATGTAGAAGCTTTACATGATATGTACACTACAGGATATAATATGATAACTAAACAAGGTTATAGAGGTTTAGGACTTGTAGTTAATGAGCATGGTATCAAGTATCCTGTTCATATACCCCCTAATCCAGATATGCATGGTGTTGATTGTTCACAATCTCAAAATAAGGTGGTTGATGTTAATCATCCTCCTCCTCTTCATGATATTCTCCCTACACCTATCTTAGATAACCCTAATAATCATCAAGAAGTGGCTAAGAAGGTATATGTTGAGTTAATGAATTCCAAGAAAGAAATCTTTAGACCTATGCTGATAGATGCTTTATAAAAATTCAAATGTCCTTTTCATTAGTGTAATACACATTTACTCACTGATTGTAAACATTTCAAATTATATGTTAGAGAAAGAGCTACTTTAGGAATTATATCTCACTCTCATGCAGTTTTACAATTCCTTCATAATTTTGATATAGGGGATTCCCCTTGTTTTGATATAATATAGATCTCTTCTCCTCTTGTCTCTAGACTAGGGGGAAAGAGGTTTATTTCCATACAGTCTCCTAGGATCCATTAGGATTTTAGCATATATTGTGTCTTGAGCTTAATTGACATTCTTTCTATCTTATCTCTCTATGGTTTTGTATTATATTTATAATCATCCATAGATTCTATTTTCTATTCAAGATATCTTTTCGAAAGACATTATTTTTACAAAGGTATCCCTTGTCTCCATCCTTTGGGGGCAAGGTTATTCCTTCTTTCTCTTTGTCTAGGGAACTACTTTCCTTAGCTTAGTGGTATTTATTTATATTTTAATATTATTTCATCATACTGACAGATGTTTTGACTATGGATAACCTTTTCTATGAGAGGTTGTTGTCTTAGGTCATCGCCTCTTCTTTATGTTGCAAATTATGTTCTTTATAAACTCTTACCCTTGCTTTTGTGTTAGAGTTGTTTCCCTCATTCTAAGATTCCTTTCCCTTTTCTTTGTAGGGGGCTTGATGATTTAATCTTTGTTCCTGCTTGGTTTATCTTTGAAAGATGATATTTTATCTAAAATCACTCCTTTATGGTGGGGGTATTGTTGATAAGATATTTTTCATTGAGGATCCTTTTTCCATAAGTGACATGTTCTTTTCACGATTATCTATACTCTTGGATGTAGGGTTCAATACCCTTCGCTAGGAATGTAGTATACATTATTGTAAACATGATATCTCCTTATATTGTGAAGCAGGTATCCTCTTCCTCTTCCTCTTCCTTATCCTATCTAGTAGACAGCCACAATAAGGAGGGTGGCATATATAGGGTCTCCCTTGTACTATAGTTTTTCAAATTACATGCTAAATCTTAGAAGGTAATGCACATAAGTTGCTAAATCCTGAAGAGACACGCATTTTCAATTTTCAATATGCTAAATCTTGGAAGGTAACGCACATAAGTTGCTAAATCCTGAAGAGACACACATTTTTCAACTTTCAATATGCTAAATCTTGGAAGGTAATGCACATAAGTTGCTAAATCCTGAAGAGACACACATTTTTCAATTTTCAATATACTAAATCTTGGAAGGTAACACACATAAGTTGCTAAATCCTAAAGAGACACACATTTTCAATATGCTAAATCTTATGAAGGTAACACACATAAGTTGCTAAATCCTGAGGAGACACACATTTCATATTCATAGTGATACAAGAAGGTGGATCTATGGATATTCCAGAAGCCATCAGAAGATGCATTACAATTGCAAGCACAGTTTATGGCTGAACTATTAGGTTTGGCCACTTGTTTGGCTCTCCCTCCCTTGGTGATTCACGGTAAGGTGGGCATCTTACTAGGTGAGGTAATCACTTTCTCTTTTCTTTCTTTTCGCTTTCATGCTAGTAGGATAGGATCATGAAGCTATGTTATTTATAGTGTTTCTCTTGTCTTTCTTATGTAATCATTTATGCTTTTATGATAGCTTTCCAAATATGATATTAGTATAGGAAATATTTCTTAGTGAGGTTTCCTCTACTAGTTGATTTGGGTTTGTTTGTACTAACCCCTCTTTTGTGTTGCTTTTGGTTTTCTTTTCGTACCCTTGTGCATGTATTTTGAGTTAGAATCCTTAGTCTAGGGGCTTGTGTCCTTAGCTAAGTGTTATTTTATCTCATTGTGAATCCACTTGGATCTTTTCTTTCTTCTCCTTTACCAAGACTTTGCATCGAGTCCATACTCTTGCTAAAGTGGGGGCTTAATGTATCATCTTAAAATGGAAGAACTTCCATGTTAAGAGCATTTAGCCCTCTGAGTAAGTGGTCTAAGGTCATGTCAAGCACCTTGATTGGGGCTTTTCATGGATCTAACTATTTCCCCCAGTTCTTCTTCTCTCCCCTTGTTTCCAGCCTATTTTTGACAACTTTTCTTTGAGAAACTGAAGATCTTGAATTTTTGGGTCAAGGACAACCTAAAGGGTCAAGGATGACCTTGACCCTAACCTAGGTCAAGGATGACCTCAACCTTGACCTAGGGTAGAGGCGACCTCATCCTTGACTCCAGGTCCAAAATTCAGTTTACAGAAGTTTCAGGATGTCGGGCTTCGAAAAGTTTATTTTCCCGCTTCCAGGTCAGCTATTTTGGATTTCAGAATGGTGAACTCTTAAATTGCATTTAATCTAGGTCCATTTCTAGGGGTTAAGGTTAATTGAGATTTAATTCTCCAATTTTAGCCTCTCTAGGAGTTTGTGCCCTAGATCACTATAAAAGGAAGCCTTCCTCTCTCATTTTCTCCATCTCATAACATCCAATTTTCATGAGCATCCATTATCAAGAAGTAATCAAGTGATCAAGAAAGAAAGAAGGAGAAGGAAAGAAAGCAAGCATTCATTCATCCTCAAGCATTCAAGCATTCAATTCCTCTTCTCCATTCAAGTTCTCCTTCGAAGATCAAGGATTCAAGCATTCAAGCCATTGAAGGAATTTGGTTCAAGCATTCAAGATTCATCATTCAAACCCTAGATCTATCCATCATGGTGGAGTGATCTTCCTTCAAGATCCTTTGTTTATCTTGAAGATCCGTTCATTCTTCCCTCAAGGTGGATTCGAAGCATACAATCATGGAGGTTTTAATTTACATTTGTTGATGTTATGTTCAAGCTTCCATATCAACATACTTGTTTATATTTGAAATACAATTGCATATCTATTGTATATCATAGCTTCATTGTTAGATCTACTTCTACTACTTTCTAGCATTCTCTATTTCAATTCCATTATTAAGGTTGATTCCAAACTGGGCTTTGACCAAGGAAAACCCCCTATCTAAACAACAAACTATTTTTCTTTTAGGTACATGTACAAGACAACGAATTGAAGTGCAAATCTAGATAGCCTTTTCGGCAAACTTCTAAGATTCGTGAACAGAATTTCTATCGAAGTTGTTCCATGTTAGGGATGACCTTTAGTGGGGGGTAAGATTGTGCCTTGCTATCTGGGTCAAAGTCAACCTGACCTCAAGAGGACAAATTTTTTTTGGGTTTTCTCTGTCTCAAAATTTCCAGCCTGGAACAAGTTGTAGAATTTCCCAAAACTGTGCACATATATTAGAAAATAGTGATTTCTTCATCAGCCTTCTTTTGAGATAAGTCTTTCTATTTTATTTAGTCTATATGTCCATAACATTTTTCATCACACACCCCTCCACTACATTTTAACTTATTTATCATACTATCAACCATACTCCATATTATTTCCACCTATTCATTTGAATACTATTAAAATCTATTCATTTTGGTGGTCCTATATTCCCCCTTTCATATCATATTATCAGTCTGATGAAGGGTGCTCCCCTTAATACCACAAACACATAACAAGAACATAGAAACAACAACCATATGCAAGAATAGAAAATGGGCTTCTTATTATCTCCACAAATGTGGAATTACAAACTTTCAGAATTACAATATGCAAAGCCACATGGGCATTCCCTTACAATATTCTGTAGGACAAAGCCTCGAATCAATACCCAGATCTACTACCCAGAACTGCCTAGACAACACTATGAGCCTTCTTTATATAGGCAATATCCCCCGCCCGAGAAGGTTCCAGAAATTGAGCCCTAAGGGCCGACCAAACTTAAAATTATTTTATTTTTTTCATTTTATTACATCAAAGTTGGCTCAAAATAACTTTTGAAACCCAAAAATAAATTTTGAAGGAAAATTATTTTTTTCCATTTCAGGTGGCCCAACTTCTGGAGACCATAAGTCATCACTCGTTGACCCGATTGACTATTATAACCTCATCTGGGGCCTCTAAAGCCTTCAAAATTGAGTTCAAAGTTTCTGTACCCTATTTCTAAAACTAAAAAGTTTCAATATCTTCAAAAATAGACTTGATCTAGCAATGAAACTTTACACGCAGGCTGATATGACTAAGATGAACATCCAACTATGAAATCAGAACATTCTGAGATCGTATGACCAACTTACTAAAAATAGCAAGTTTCCATAAATAGCAGCTCTGCACAAGATAGTCCTTATTGAAAAGAAACCAGAAATATTTTTGGGTGATGCAAGATTGCTCTTACACCCAGGATGCTCCTGCATCACAATCCTATTCTTATCTACCACTATTCAAATCTATTCACATTCTTTTCTATTTGATCAATTTATTCATTCATAGCTTGTATCCAGTCATCATTCTCTAAAGCATCTTTTACTATCTTAGGCTCGAACTCACATAGTAAACTTTGTTAGTGTTAGAATTCAAACACTTATAAGCTTTTCTCTTAGTGGAATAACCTAAGAATATGCCTTTATCACTTTTTGTATCAAATTTTCCATTCCTATTGTCTTTTAGTATATAGCATTTACTCCCAAAGATTCTAAAATATTTTACATTAGGTGCATAACCATGCCATAACTCATAAGGTGTATCATTTGTACCTTTCTTGATTTGTACTTAGTTTAAGGTATAAATAGTTGTACTTACAACTTCTCTCCAATATTTTTGTGCAACATTCTTCTCAATCATTAGTGTTCTTGCACAATCCATAATTGACATGTTTCTTCTTTCTGCTATACCATTCTATGGAGGTGTTCTCAGTGCAAACATCTATCTTTTGATTCCTCTATCATTGCATAATAGATTGAACTCATTTGATATAAACTCTCCACCTCGATCAGATCTCAAAAATTTTAGGCTTCTACCTGTTTCTTTTTCAACTTTTTCCAAATACCACTTAAACAACTGAAATGCATAAGATTTCTCTTTCAAAAACATTACAGTCATCATCCTAGTGTAGTCATCAACAAACAGAATAAACTAATTATCACCACAATAACTTTATATACCCATAGGTCCACAAAGGTCAGTATGAACCAATTCCAAAATGTTTTTAGAAGTAAATGTCTTGCTCTTAAAACTAGACTTGTCATTTTTCCCAATTGACACTATTTACACATCACATTATCAGGTTTCTTCAATCTTGAAAAACCTCCAACTTTCTTCTTTTTAATAATATTTACTAGATTGTCAAAGTTTGCATGACACAACCACTTATGCCGTAACCATACATCATTAAATTGTGCAAACAAACATGTTTCTTTAGATAGGTCTAGATAGAACAAGTTACCTCTTATTTGTTATCCACTTCCAATTAGTTCACCAGTGGCATCAAATATTTTAGCCTTCTTGTGATGAAAATCCACTCGGTAACTAGTACTGTTTAATTGTGCAACACTAAAAAAATTATAGTTAAAACCTTTAACCCAAAAAGAATTTTCAGATGTGATCTTATCAATCAACTAAATTGATCCTTTACCTCTCACAAGACACAGTGCATCATTACCAAACTTAACACTTCTACCTTTGTAATGATCTAAGGTTTCAAATTTATTTTTATCACCAGTCATATGATGTGAGAAACTACTATCAATAATCCATTTATCACCTTTACTCACATAAGAAATAAGTACAATTTTCTCATCTTCATCAGAATCATCTTTCATAGCAACATATACTACTTCAATATCACATTCATCAAATTCACTAGTGTCACTATTAGTTTCCTCTTCAGTAATATAACATGATTTCTTACCTTTGTCATTGTAGTCTTTGTACCTTTGGTGATATCTATCATTTCTCTTATTCTTGTACTTTCCTTCTCTTCTCTCATCCTTGTCAGTCATGTCAGGGCATCTTGCTACAATATGGCCAACTTTGTTACATGAAAAACAAATTATAGGAAGTTTACCTTTATATTTTTTTCCCCCTCTTTTTAGTCTTCTAGCCATGAGTGCCTCACGATCATCTAGTTCCTCATTAGAAGTGTCACTATCATTGTCACTGTCACTATCACTTTTCACATGTTTTTCTTTTTCCCTTTTAGACTTATGTAAAACCATTTGTGACTTCAATGCAAACTCAAGGTTAGGAACAATGTAGTTATCATAGTTAGATAGCTCAAAAGAAGTAAGCTTACCAACAAGACTTTCTAGAGTTAGAGCATTACCAGGGTTACATCTCAATTCTTGAATTGTATAAATTCTAATAGCATAGATAGAAAGAAAATCCCTAGATAGTTGTAAGAGTATCCCTCATTTACTTTGTAGTAGTGTAGTCTTTGATATCTTCAAATTTAGGATAGCTTAAGGAAGATGCAATCTCCAACATTGATTGATTATGTTCTTATTAGGAATGAATGCTGAATATATCCTATGGGGGAGTATTAATAGCCATTCTATAGTACTTGTTATTGCATTCATGACTGCGATTGTCATTGATGTCAACATAGTGATCTACTGAAGATTAGCAGAGAACCAGACAATGTTTGAGTTAGCACATGTGGGATATTGAATATCAAGCTATGAAGAGTTGAGGAATTACTCTATGATGTTCTATAAGATCATGGTTAAGAGCATGTACATAAATTCATTTATTCATGAAAGTTATGTGTAATTCAGTGGAAGCAATATTCAAGCAGTATTCCTGAGTAGTGATTTTTGGTAATTGGATGATATCTCCTAATCAGGATAGAATCTGAGTATGTGAAGTTGAACAGATGTTGAAGACATGATAATTGTGATGTGGATATGATAGAAAGGTCATAGGTTGCATGAGTGAAGAGTTATCTTAATTGGAAGTCGACAATTTTATGTAATTATGGAATTTATATGTAACGTGTGGAAGATTTTATTTTGTAATTTGTATGCCAACTCATTTGTAATTATTTGAGTGTGGTATAAAGGAAGGAATGTTTTCCTTATTTTAATATGAATGGGTATGTAAGATTGTGAAAGTGAATTATGAAATTGTGCAATACTTGTTGGAAGAGGATATGTGAAGTATAGAGATCTGGTATTGAGATCTGATGAAGCAGTTGGTGCGGTTTGGCATAGTCAGAGGAGAAGTGTTAATTTGTTGAGATCAGTAATCTTTTGGTATTATTATGTTGAGTAATACAAAGATTAGTTGGATAGTGTGTTCAGTGATCTTACACCTGAATCTGTTTGGGCAGTGGGTCCTTTTGTCTTCCATAACTCCTAACAAAGTTAAAATCTTTTAGCAGGGATTCAAAGTCTCCTAGCAAGGACTAATATGTACTGAATGTATTTCATAAGACTCCTAATACAGTCCATCCTCTCACAAGGAAATTTCATATTAGTGCATCTTTTGTGGGCATCATTCCCATCGGGGTTTACTCTTTGATCAAGAGGTTCCGTAGTCAACATATCTTGTGTTATTGTGTTATTGTGTATGTATATCTTTCTATGGTTGTTGATCACATTGCTTACATGGTTAAAATCTATTAAAGTTGATAAAAGTTATATTTATCTGATAACTGATTCACCCCCCCTCTCAGTTATCTTGGTGGACTTTACTTTCTAATAGTTCTTTTTTTCTTTCATCTCCTTGACAGCCAAAGGTGCAGTAGGTATAACATAGTCATGTTCCACATAGTACTTTTTTGAATCACCAATCCTAGCTAGATGCAATTTTATCAAACTTTTCCATGCAGGGAAGTTCTCTTTGTTCAACTTCGATACCTCTCTCCTTTTTATACATCTTGATCATTAGCTTCAAGTACCTTTAAACTTTTCTTTGTAAGCACTAAGAGCTCTAATACCAATTGTTAGAATAAATTAGAAAAATAGAGAGGGGGGGGGGGGGTGAATCAATTGTTATCAGGTCCAGATGTACCAATTGAAATTTCTAGCACTTCAACAATCTCATAGCTAATCACCAATACAACCCGGTCTCTATCACATATATCAGAAACATATAACATACAATCTACTATCCAAAAGTAATTATCTTAAAAAATATAACAAAATTCACATCAAAACATTCACACAAGTATAAAATAAGGATTTATAGTGGAAACCCAACTTGGGAAAAACCACTTTTTAACATGGTACTGATATTTCACTCTTCTCAAGTGAGCTCTATGAAAAGCCAACCTTGTTAAAGGTTTACAAAAACACTGCTAGGTGTGACCTTGTTAAAGGATTTAAACACTATGTCAAAAGTGACATGGTTAAAGGATTTAAGTACATTCCATTAGAATGCCACCTTGATTAAAGGATTTATACAATGAATGTTAGGTCAACCTTGATTAAAGGATTTAGACTAATAAAATGGTTAGAAAGTAACAGTAGTTTCTGATCTAAAAAACATACCACTCACTTTGCAAATATAGATCCACTTTTCTCATATATGTTGATTTATTGACTGACCTTCATTTCCATCTCCATCATTGATCTGCTCGCAATTCACTTCAAGCAATCAAAACTATGTTCAACTCCTTCACAATTTCACCTTCAGCCTTCTTCTTATACTTATTAGTCAATAACATCAACAACTTTAGCACATCTTGTAACCTCACAATTAGGTTTTCCTTTCTACCTCTTCGATTAGGTAGATCCATATTTTGTCACTTAATCTCCTCCATAGATTTAGATTTAGGTCATATTCATCGAATCCTTCCATCATTATGTTCTTCATCCTTTCTTCTAGATACATCTCCAAACTTCTCTTTGAATCCATAATAAAATGATTTACCATGTATTAAATGCTCCATACAATTCATTAATAAAGTCAACATGATTTACATATCCCAAGAATTCAACTGTGTCAGCTAGGAATCTCTATTCTTTCTCTAAATATAAATTACTTACACTTGTGTATGAGTGAATGTGACCTCAAATTCAACACACACACAACATGATCATTACTCACATGATCAGATTATAGAAAAGAATGAGTTATTCAATTCAAAATCCATAGTGAAGCGATCTGTTGCCTCCTATGTAGACGAGATGTTTTCAAGATTGCTCTCAGATCGAAAGCCAACAACCATAAGACCAAACTACAATGGAGGATTTTAAAAGCAAAGCACATGCATTAAATCCAAAATGCAAGCAATCTAGCATGAATGCATGTAATCTAACATGAGAATGCAAGTAATCTAATATGAGAATGCAAGTAATCTAATATGGATGCATGTAATCTAAAATGAAAATGCAAGTTCTTTTTAGAGTTTTCAAAGGAAAATGTGACTAAATCTAAGAACAAGTAAGTAAACTAAGAAAATGAGAAATGCAATATTATACTAAATGAACTAACTAAAATGATAATAATCAAAAGCTATGAATCTCAAAGAATGTAGTAGAATTTCACTATAATCTCTATGCTCTCAAAAATTCGATCCTTTGAAATGAAAAGGCAAGCTCTTAAATAGAAAAAGAGGGGGAATCTCGCATGTAACTCCTTTTGCCACATGTCCTAAGTGACTTCATTTTCCATTAAGGCTCTTCACTTTTTGGACAAATAGGCATGGAATTATTTAATTAAAAAGTGGAATTTATGCCACATATGGGGGTGTGACTAATTTGAATAATTTGAATAATTAAATTGAAATAGAGAGATGTCCACTCAAATAATTAAATGATATTAATTCCTTTTTTATGTGTATTAGCTAAAGGGGTAGATTTAATTTAATTTAAAGCACTTAGGACTTTAGAATTAAATTAATTTATCATAGGGATAATTTAGCTAATATAAGTCAAAGACTTTTAGGAATTAATTTAGCATTTGATTATTGCAATTTAGGGTCTTTGCAATTGACATCAAGTCAAATAGAGTCAAGTAGGAGAGAGAAAATTACCTAGGGAACTAGGAATTTGATGACATAGAAATGAAGAAATACACCAAAATTTGCCTGAAATAAATAGGTGCCAATTTTGGGGTATTATATTTTGCCCCTCTTTGAATTGATGTGTGAGTAGTGCGTTGATTCAAAGAATAGTTTGAAGTGACAGATGATGAGAATTTCCAAAGTCTAAGTTAGATTGTGAAGACAACGGTCTTAGAACAGAACCAGGATCAGGGTTAGATTGCCCCAATACCAATTGATGAAGATGCAGATTTAGGACTGTCTCCAGAATCAGGGTTAGATTGCCCCAATACATAGCTTAGCCCTCCAAGACCTGGGTTAGATTGCCCAGATAACGGTCTAAAAGAGATTTTGTGAGCCATCTCCAGAATGAAGCTTAACTCCTAGTAATCAAGGTTAGATTGCCCCAATACCTAAAAAATTTCAAGGACCATCTCCAGAACGAAGCTTGATTCTTGAGGATCTAAGTTAGATTGCTCAGATACCTAAGAGATAGATGATAAGATAATAGGATACGAGGCACCAAGATGCCCCAAGTAATGAGAACTGAAGATTCAGATTAGACTGATTCAAGAATTGATTCGACAAGATTCAATAATGCAATCATCCTGCCCCCTCGGGAGCGAAATCAAAAGATGACATGTCAGAAGATGATTGATAGCAAGAGATTATAGATAAAGATAAGATCAAAGATTGAGAAGAATTTAGAGTAGATTAAAGAAGCATCAAGAAGATGCAGAAGCAAATCAGAGGAATGTAGAGGTCCTATTGACCAAGTTTGACCATGGTTGACCAAATTTTGACTAGGGTTGACTTTGATGAGAAGAACAAAGAGATCTCGAGAACATGATGCAAAGATGAGAGTCTGGCAGGAAGATGATGCCAGAAGGCTGACTGCATAAGCATCTAATCCCAAAGGGTCTTAGAATTTAAAATGCGATTTCGAGCTATGTAGAGATGTCAGATTTCGATTTCGATCCCGAAAACTTGTGCAATCATGATGAAATTGGGATGGAAGAGGAGAACCTCCAATGAACAAAAAGCAATCAAGAGTGTAGCAAGATATCATCTCAAATGCAAGCCTAAAATGGACATGCAAGCCTAGAAAGTGCAAGCTTAGAATGAAAATGCAAACCTAAGCTAAAGATGCAAGCCTAGAAAAGAAAATGCAAACCCTAGGACTTGGTTGTTGGACTCCTTGTGTTTTCATCACAGAGCCGTTTAAGTTCAAAAAATTGCAAGATGTCATACAATCCTCACTAATATCACTATCATGAGAATATGAATATGACATAAGTCTTAGATTTGTCAGAATGAGGTGTAAGCATTAAGGCACAAGAAGCCAGAATGACCTGAACACCTATTCCTTTTAATCTAGCAAGTTAACATAAGCATTAGAACATAGATACTAGAATGACCTAAATGTTTCTTGCAACAAACACACCAAACACACAGGAGTTCCTCCTTTTGCCAAAGATTGCTCGCAGTGACCGTTATGTTCACTTAGCAAGACGAGCATTTACAATTTCACTAGTAGCAGAAAGAAGTCGCTCAAAAGACAAGGAGAAGAACCAACCTCACCAAAGCGTCCATATAAAAGGAATCGAGGTACACATGGCCATCCAATATGAGATGGAGGCTCTTACAGATAGACACCCCTCTTATATGAATTTTTTGGATCACTGGAACTAAACCAACAAGTAGAAAGCAAAGAAGCAAACAAACAAACCCTCAAAGAAAAAAAAGCTCAGCATGCCTCAAAAGAACACACATTTAGTTTTAGTTTCAGTTTATGCTCATGTTCAAGCGAATTGGAGTCAAATCGGAAAGATGACATTTGAAGTCTCAACGAGATAATGACAATAGGCAGACATAGTGAGAAGTACTGGTGACTGATGCAAGGGAGAGATCCTGAAAGAGAGAGGTCGAATGAGAGCTAGGTATCAGCAGGCAGATGTAGCGAGAGTCACTGGTGACTGATGCTCGAAAGAGTTTCTGAAAGCGATAGGACAATGCCCCCTAGACCAAGTGGGTGCCCCCAAGCGTGAACCAATTCCAATCTATGAAGAGTTGAGCAAAAACTTGAAAACAACTGAAGGCAAGTGCATGAGCTAGCAAACCAAAGTGGGAAACAAACTAAAGTAGGAAACAAAGGAAGAAAACTAAAGCTGGAAAGCAAACTAAAGCAAGAAACTAAGAGCCAAGTGACACTGAGAGAGGATGTTACTTTAGGAAACAAGTGGCGCCTATTTACTAGGTTTTCACCAACTTGGCAGAGATTCTATTTTTGCTACCATGATGCCTGTTTACCAGGTTTTCAGCAATGACACATTTTTTTCTTTTTCAATTTTTTTGTACTTTTCTCTTTTTTTGCTTTTTTTGTATTTTTTTCAAATTTTCTATTTTTTTGAGTATTATCAAGGCGCTTGTTTACCAGGTTTTCACCAGGATAATAGATACATCAAAGCACCTGTTTACCAAGTTTTCACTAAGATGATCATTTTTTTTAGGACATTTTGCAATTTTTAGGATTTTTGCAATATACCATTTTTAGAATTTTTTCAGGACCAATAAGTATGTACATGAGCACATAGAGAATGTCAGCTATAGAACTTCTTCAGATGAAGAGCATTGATAGGCTCTTTGAGTTGCTCTCCTTTAGTAGTAATCTCTAAGAACACAGTATCTTGTAGTAGTAGTCAACTGAGAAGTTGTAGAATTAGAACCAGATGTTGTAGCAGTAACAGGAGATCCAACCAGTAGTGTCCAATTGTCGAGAGATCCATAGTCAAGGAAAGATCACTTAAGTGAGACCCACAAACATCCTCGTGGACCCATCTTAACTCTTTATTAGATTTCCCATGCTCTAAACACTTAGGGAGAGTACGTTCTAGATTTCTCTTAGTCATGTCATTAGAAATGAGGAGATGTTGATATGCACTTTGGGAAAAGGAAAGATGGAGTGAAGAGGGTAAAGTATGAGAGGCAAGGGTGATGGAATGGAAGGAAGTATGAGAATTTTGGAAGCTTGAATGACAACTTTGATTTTTTCTTTCTTTGGAATCCACATAGCTTTTGAATTTTTTCTTCTTTACTTTGAGGTGCTTTTGATGACAATGCTTGTAGAATGGATTTTGAGATCCATTTTTTATTTTATTTTTTGGCTTTTGATTGTCTTCTTCTTTTTTAGGACCTTTGTGGTCTTTTGAACACCTCTGTTGCTTTCCTTTCTTCGTAGTCACATGTCAATTAGATGGGACATGGTGACCTTGAGATTTAAGTGGATTCTCATTATTTTTATTTTTATGTTGCACATCCAAGTTACTTCCAAAAGACTCAGGAATGGTGGATGAAAGAGGCTTATATGACTGGTTCAGGTGGAGAGGTGGAAATGGAAGTGGACGGACCACTTTTCTTGGAGATGAAGAGGGAAGAGAAGTCGATGTGATGGGCTCAAGTGAAAATATATAAATATCATCCTCATCATTCATGAATGCATCAGATAGATCAAGAAAGTAATCTTCCATAGAGTGTTGGCGATTGTGAGTCATCTTAGAAGAGTCAGATAGGTTTGGAGGAATATTATGTGAGCCTAACCAAGATGACCTATTCCAAGAGTTAGGTCCCCTTTTAGGTGGTAAGAGTGCACGAATAGGAACCATTTCAATTCTAGATCTACCAATATTCCATGAAGCTATAATAGAATGGGGTCTTACATACCCATGATTTGCAAGAGCAGTAGGAGTATAGCTTGGAGTAGATGGCCTAGGAGCCATAGGAATGATCTCCATAGGAGGGTGGAAAGGATCATCATCAATAGCTTGATCTGGAGGATCATAACTTTCTCCTCTTTCTAAGTTGTTAAGACTAGCATATAGGTGCATAGCATTAATTGGTATTTCCATAGTAGCATCTGATATAGAGTCCCATTCAGCTAGAGACATAGTCAGAGGTAGAATTTCTTCATAGTTGTCATCTAACATAGGAAGTGTTTCTTTAATAGTAGGATCTTGTTCAGTAGTAGAAGTAGCAGAGTAATCTAGAATAGGTATACCTTGAGGCATACCCAAGAGGAGGGAAGCATCCAATAGTTGCTCCCAATTAGTATGTGTGCCATTAGAGGTAGTGACATATTCAGTAGTAGCTGCAGTAGTAGAAATTTGTTCAGTAGAGTGTATAAAATCCTCTTGGTGAGGACCAAGATCATGTTCTTGAAGCACTTGAGAAGGTAGGTAAGACTCTTTTTGGTAGTCTGAATCAGAATTTTGATCATTCAAAGGTCTTTCATATGTCATAGGCTGAACCTATGTTTCTTCATCATCTAAATCTGCATGTGAGTGCAAGCTACAACTAGGTTGGTCAAGCTCATAGCTCTGATAGCTAATACCAAATCCATCTTCAAAAGGTTCCTCACAGAAACGTGGAGATGGAGGGAGAGTTGTCAATGTCAACATGGACTCAAACTGATAATCCCCCATGCCAATATCTTTGATCTTCAAGGTCTTTTCTATTTCTTTTAGCTTAGCATCATAGAACTTAGTGGACTCTCTATTGATGGGAACAAAGTTGTCTATCGTTTGGGTAAGTAGCTTAGTAGAGAAAATATTTAGGCCAGCACTATTGTCAATGAGGATGTGGTGGACATGCTTGGGACCTTCCTTAAATTCAATGTGTAGGGGAGCATCATGCGGATGGCTTAAGGAATGATCATCTTCTTCAGAGAAGGATAAATAATGAGGTGAGGTCAAATGACCCACCATAGATTGAAACTGTTTGATATTGAGATCTTTGGGGACGTTTACCTCAATGAGGGTTTTATCTGTAGATAGTTTTGGTCCAGATGTTGAGGGTTCAGGACCTTTGAGAACAATCTTCACACAAGATCAAGTGATAGCATTCACACAAGCTGGATACTGTGTAGAGTTATAAGAGGGAGACGTAGGGCCTCGCAAGATAAAGGGATTTTTGGGTTTAGGAGCATCCTCATTCCTCAGAGCAATGATCATGTCACAATACTCAACATCAATAGGTTCAATCTCATTGATGACAATGTCGCTAGTATCATATGTATAGTTGACCATATCATTGATATCTTTAGACTTGGATAATTCACTTTTCCCATGAGGAGGAAAGGAGTCTTAAAATTCTTGATGATCTGAATTCCTGTTATGGTTCTGCACCAAAGTCCTATAAACCACATCAAGAGGTTCTCTCAAGAAAGTGGAGTCACGCTCAGGTTGAGAGAGCCAAGGTTTGTTTCTAGTGAATCTTGAAGGTGGTTGAGTTTTCATCATAGCCTTCTTAGTGGCTTTGATCATTTGTATGCTAGAGCTGAGATTAAAGACAGAATTTGAGGGTTTTTGCATCACATTGTCAACAACCCTGTCATTCAGAATATCTATGTTTCTATTGACAATCATATCCTTATCCCTATTTGAGGGAGAAGGTCATTCCTTGTTGTCTTTGTTCAAAGTCAATTCTCCCTTCTTGACCCTAAATGCTTCTATCCTCACAACCCACCTAATCATATTGTCAAAAGTGAGGGGACCTTGTAATCATACTTGGTATCCAAAATTTGGGACAAGATTGTCCAAGAAGATATCAAGCTTTTTAGACTCGGGTAATTCATGCAGATACTTCATGCATAGTTGTCTCCATCTCTAGAGAAATGTTAGGAGAGGATCCCCTTGTCATTGTTTCAAATTGAAAAGGTCTTGGATGTTGACTGAATATTGAATATTATGGGATTGATCATAACTCTTGTCATTTCGAGATTGACCATGTCCTTGGTCATTTGAGGATTGCTCATGAATTTTGGTGAATTTTCCTCCCCTTGGGAAGTGGAATGGATCTCCCATCTTGTTGATAGTATTATGAGAGATCGTGAAAGAGTTGATAGGTTCAAAAGGATCAATAGGTTTAATTTTAGAAAGTGACCCTTCAGAGTCTTGCTGGTCTTCAAACAATGGGTTATAATATTCTTGAAATAGTAAGTCAGACTGTATCTGAAACAATGGATTGTAATACTCTTGGAATGACGAAGAATGTGAGGATTCCTCACGAAGTTTAGATTTTGCAACAGATTCAAAATGATCTATGTCTTGATTATGAGGTTTGCTTCTATCTTGATCAGTATTCTGGATGGGATAAGTCTTGCCACTTCGAGTCATGACAGTCATAGACGAAGATGTAATGAGAGAAGATTCAGGATAAAGCTAGACTTTGTCTCCAAGATAACAAAAGGAGATGAATGGCTAGAATAGCCAAGATGCAAGATGAACCTGGTATGAATCGTCAAAAGAAGTGGCTAGAATAGTCAAGATAAGACTATCACAACACGAGGTACAAAAGGCATAAAGAGATAAGATGAATAGATGAGAGACAACACGAGTCAAAGAAAAGATTGATCGATTCCTAACTCAAGGCAACTAGTTTCTGATGGTGAACGACAAGAAAATAGAAAAATAGATCACAGACAAAAAGGTAGATCAGATTTATGTCATTGATCAAGCACGTAAGATAGAAATCAAGGAGTTCAAGCAAACAGTCTTCAAGCAATGGGCAAGGGACAAAGCAACCTTGCACATGAATAGGAATAGTGACTTAGTATTTCTACTCCCTAAGGACTCTACTTGTGTATGTTCTTGAAAATGTTTTAGCAGGCACTTAAAACACAACAACATCCTAGCAAGTTGTCTATAAGGATATACATGGCTTTTCTAAAAGGAGTCCTTGATATACACAAGGTACATGAGACACAAATCTATAGATGAGAAGAAATAGAAATCACACAGCCGAGGGGAGACGGTAACCCAAATCTCCTCCTTCACTTCTCAAAGGTATAAAGTTCTTTGAGGCTTAGCCAAGAGTGAAATCTAACTCATTCCTAAGAGAGGTGTCTTTGGATTCACCTCCTGATATTTATACTCCATCAGAACATGGGAGTTAAGGTCGTCCCTTGAGGTGATGAAATCCCCAATCAGGCCTTCTAAAAAAAATGAAAAGTAAGTAATTCTCTATCAAAAAGTATTGAAAAGCACTAAAGGTGGAACACTTAACGCTTAAAGCAATTATGAGGTGAGTCCACAAGGTGGAACACTTAACACCTCACACAAGCTACAAATGAGTCCACAATCTAGAAAACAAGTGAGTTCCAAAAAGCACAAAAGGGTTGCCTAGTGGAATAATTAACGCTTCTTTCCTATAGACCCCTCCCCTTTAATGTGGCGCTGAGATTGCAACCACAGGGCGGAAATGAGGGGCCGATGGATTAGCGAGTCTAATAACCCAAGTTAGCAATCTAGATCAATCACAAGTAATCTAAGACTGCTAATCAATACTACTCATAAGTGCAAGAGGGTTTGAATCATGGAATATTTAACTTTCCAAGTAAACATGAAGTGAGTCCACAAAGTGGTGCATTTAACTCTTCATGTAAAAAAGGAATGAATCCATGCCCTAGATTAATCAATGAGATTTTTTTGATATTGGAACCAAGAATTACTTAATGTTTAAAAGACAAGCATGCACTTAAACACAAACTTCTATGAAAGCAAATCTATGTTCCTTTATTTCCCATTAAGAGCATAAAAAATGTGTTCTATGAAAACGTGTAACACTCAAGCCAAACACATGAGATTAATTTTATGCCCAAACCAAGTGTTATAGAGATTTTAAGAACTCACCTTAGGTCCAAAGATCTGCAATCTAGTATTTAGCACACATCTGAAAGTACAGAATCAGGACAAATCAATGGCAAACCGTAAGATATGTAACATTGCTGTCTTCAAGACAGTCTTTAAAGATTGATTTATTTGACCCATAAAATCACAATATTAAAATTTCTGGAAAGAATGAAGTTTTTAGCCAACATCAAGAACTATTATTTCCAAAAATTACAAGGTCTTATGATTCAATTTGGTTCCTCAACCAATAAGCTTTTCAGACTGCCATTTTTCTGTCATAAACCAGATTTAAAACACCAGGCCCTGCCTAGGGAGTCACATATCTTTCTCAAAAAGAATCCAAATAAAACCAAACCAATTTCAAAGTAACTATTAATTAATCTAGTTTCCAAATATGTAATCCATTTATTTTTTCCATTCATAAATCATTTTCTAAGAATAAATCATTGCCTGCAACTCCAATACAGATTGTTAAAAACCAATTTTCACTCAAATGCCCATAACTTTCACAAATCTGCATAAAAATGACTCAAACTAAAAGGAAATGAAAGATAATTCATGTATATTTTTAATGAATATTATTAGAGATACTGATTCTTCACAATTTGTCCATACTAGACGTTTCAATTTGACTGTATTCGCAGAATCTCAAATCTGCAAATACCCACTTTCACCAAAATGATCATAACTTATCCATTTCTTTATAAAAATGAACCAAACCAAAATCATGAGAAATAGGATTCATCATTCTATCCATCCATTATTATATTACAAGGTTTCCTAGCTGTACATGGCCGTACAAGGCCTGGAACCAACACTAAAACTAAAAAACCAATCAAGAATGAGGCCAGAAATTGATCTTTTCTGCCCCACGGTGGACGCCAAAATGTGTATGAGTGAATTTGACCTCAAATTAAACACACATGCAAGATGATCATTACACACATGATCGGATTACAGAAAAGAATATGAGTTATTCAATTCAAAATCTGTAGTGAAGCGATCTATTGCCTCTTATGTAGACGAGATGTTTTCAAGATTGCTCTCAGATCGAAAGCCAAAAACCATTAGACCGAACTACAATGGAGGATTTTAAAAGCAAAGAACATGCATTAAATCCAAAATGCAAGCAATCTAGCATGAATGCATGTAATCTAACATGAGAATGCAAGTAATCTAATATGAGAATGCAAGTAATCTAATATGGATGCATGTAATCTAAAATGAAAATGCAAGTTCTTTTTAGAGTTTTCAAAGGAAAATGTGACTAAATCTAAGAACAAGTAAGTAAACTAAGAAAATGAGAAATGCAATATTATACTAAATGAACTAACTAAAATGATAACAATCAAAAGCTATGAATCTCAAAGAATGTAGTAGAATTTCACTATAATCTCTATGCTCTCAAAAATTTGATCCTTTGAAATGAAAAGGCAAGCTCTTAAATAGAAAAAGAGGGGGAATCTCGCATGTAACTCCTTTTGCCACCTGTCCTAAGTGACTTCATTTTCCATTAAGGCTCTTCACTTTTTGGACAAATAGGCATGGAATTATTTAATTAAAAAGTGGAATTTATGCCACATATGGGGGTGTGACTAATTTGAATAATTTGAATAATTAAATTCAAATAGAGAGATGTCCACTCAAATAATTAAATGATATTAATTCCTTTTTGTTGTGTATTAGCTAAAGGGGTAGATTTAATTTAATTTAAAGCACTTAGGACTTTAGAATTAAATTAATTTATCATAGGGATAATTTAGCTAATATAAATCAAAGACTTTTAGGAATTAATTTAGCATTTGATTATTGCAATTTAGGGTCTTTGCAATTGACATCAAGTCAAATAGAGTCAAGTAGGAGAGAGAAAATTGCCTAGGGAACTAGGACTTTGATGACATAGAAATGAAGAAATACACCAAAATTTGCCTGAAATAAATAGGTGCCAATTTTGGGGTATTACAACACTCGGTCAATACTGTGTTCTTCTTGTCGGTCATCACAACATGTCTCGATCATCTCTACAAACTGTCTTCCTCAGCAAATACTATCTTTTCTCAGTAATTTCCTGTCACTCGACATATACTTGATGTTCAATCAACACTAAATTTACTCGACATACACTAGCACTCATTCAACACTAACATGACTCAGCTTAAACTAGATTTCTTCACTTTTTCTCAGTTAAGCCTACCTCTTCAATCTTTCTTCTTACTTAGATAAATAATATATTATATTATCAATGTGCCAACTAATCAAGTACCCATTTAAGTATCAAATAACTCAACCTTTCCTTAGGTTCTCTTGTTATCTCCTTGCACTAATCCTCTTCATCAATCAATAGATATGGTACTAACCTAGATAGAAACTATCTTACCAATTAAGGTTTGACGTCAATGACAATATAACAATTGTTTCAATTGCAGTTTCCAATAGTTAGGTGGTTGTAGTCGGGTTTATTTGAAGAGTTTCATTCTATTTATTTGTTGATCCACATGAGTGGAAAGGGGAGTGTAAAGTAGATGTGTAATAAAACCATAATGTAATTGGTTCAATCAATAAAACAAACATTTTTCTTTGCATACTATATTCTGTCATGTGGGCCCTATCTCTCAACCTTGTGTCTTCAAATGAGTTTTGTGATATGTTAATGTTTTGTGAAGGAAAAGTGAGAGTTTAAAATGTGAATGAGGAAGATGCTAACTCATCACAATCAAGATGCAAAAAATTGAGAAACACTTGTTTTAAGAAGAGTCTTGATGAATATAAGACAAGAATACATTTCTCAGGCTTTCTAAATATTTGTCTTTCAAGAACTATTAGACCAAATTGAAGGTTGTTTCACCTTGCATTCACCATACAAAAGCATTCCAAAAACTAAAATATACCCTTCGTTCGACTAGAATGTCTACTGCAATACCGTTGCCGTCAAATTCAATTATTTTTCCACCATTTGCTGACTAATAACCCTCTAAATGGTGATAGTGTTGTAAACCATTAAAACTGCATATGAATGCCTCCAATGTAATAAGAAAAGATGATGGTTTTTAGGATGTATTTGTAGGAAAATTTACCCTTGATTAATTTTAGCCTAAAAAAACTCAACCTCTTAAACCTAATCAACTCATCCTATTACTTTCTTATCAAAATTTTAAAACCAATAGAATATTTGACTTGTCCTTCGGTAATTATTTGGGATCTACTTTTATTGCTGCTCCCAAGAATCCTTTTTTATCTATGGATATGGAAGTAGCTCTTCGCGATCTACACCATATATTGAGACTCTTTAATACTCCTAATATGCCTCCTATATATTTTGTGGTTCCACCTCCACAAACCTATAAAGAAAAAAGAGGAAAACAAATAGCAACTCCTATATCTAAACCTTTAGTGGTTCCTTTTATTCCTACATCAAACAAAGAAAATGAATCAATGTTGAGTGATCCCAAAGCTTCTTCTACCTAATATTGAAGTCATAATTGATGAAATTGTAGTATGAGATAATTTCAATAAAATTTTGAGTGTCACTGCTTGTGAGATTTCTCAAAAATTAATTCTTCTCCTAAGTAGTTGAATGCAAATTTGATCTTGACTTCTCATCTTTCCTTACCATCACCTAATCCTAGAGATTAGCCTTACCTTTACTAACTGCATGTAAATTTGAATTTTTTTAATCCATGTGATTCCTCTCCTTTTCCTCATCTTATCAAATATATAATCCCTTTGGAGGGTGTGTTTGTTTATGTAGGGGTGTTGCAAAGGGTGTCCTTATGTTCCATGGTGAAGGTGGAGGCTAGTAGATCTAAGATGATGGTTTGTAGGATGTATTTTTGAGTGAGGAAAATGACTATCCAGTTAGGACAGTAAATAATTGTTTTGTGTTTATGTTTATGTGATAGCTTTGGTAGACCATATGAGGGTCTAGAAATGGGGACATGGCCTAGAGAAAAGGTGTGAATGTACCTAATGGTTGCTTAAGTTAGAAAGAACAATACAAGGGTTATGTAAGTGTATTTTGGAGAGAGCTATAAGGACTATCATAGAGGACAAAATGTGTGGTGTCTAGTTGAGAGGAAGGGATTTTGTGAGGAAGATAGGAAAGTGTAGTGGACTCGTCAGATAGGATAAGGGTTAAGAGAGTGTGTGGAAATAAGGACCAGGAGGTAGGTAGATTTAAATCATATGACATGGACTTGAGCTATGACAACCCTTTAAGTTCTATGATCTCTTTTTCTTTTTCTTGACTCCATACAAAATCTTCATCTCCTTCTACAATGGTTCCCTCTGTAATGCCCTGCCAGGGAACCCAAGAGAATTTAACCTAAACATGCTACTAAGTTTGGTGAACAATTTTTTTTTCTAAAGTTAACAAACAAGATAACAACAGTGCGGAAGCAATTACCATTTATTCACATTGATACACATCCAAAATAGATTACAAGACTCAAGGGTTCCATGACTTAGAATTACGTAAGAATAAAATACAACTAGTACTAACATCAATAAAAGATTCCATAACTTATAAATTGCAATTACATGATAACGATAAATACAATTCCTCATGGACATCCATGACATATACATAAACTGACATCCACTGCACATGTCATAGGGTATGTAGTAATAAATCTAACTATAAAAGTACAATGACCAGATTAGGTATCACATGCGATACTCTAATACAGGATTACAAATAATGAAGATAAGAAAGAAACATCTATGAAGAAGCATCAAAGAACACATCATAAGGAAACCATCTGCAGAGTCACCATCAAGCATCGACACAAGGACGTCAAATCTCAAATGGTAAAGAATCACTACCACCCATCCGTATAGAACCACAAAGGCCTACCCCACCATGCTGAGGAGAGAATCACAAACCCCAATTGGATAACCAAACAACACAAGGATAAAACCCTAAGTAGAAGGATCCTGAAAGCACTCTAACTCAAGATACAACATGATAAAGATATAGGTACGACTCACTAAACCAGAGGTAACCGACACATGTAGAATAACTAGACTATGCATAGGAAGGTGTCATCATGTATGTCTAACCCTTGAGTTTTGTCCTGGTAATCTCTATGCATCCCAGCACCCAAGTGACCATACATGGTATCAATGACCTCTCGTACTAACGAAGTCATCAACTATGCCAACTCATCCCTAAAAAGGGGGTTAGTCATCTTCTCAACTCCACCTTAGCCTGTACTAGCACTCAAGCATGGGTGAGGACTTATATCTTATTAGGTTCAATTAAATACCCCTTAATTATATTAGGTTATCACTTGATTACTGAAACTTTACAATAATTGATCCTGGCAGCCACTTGTGGGCCCTGGTGCTTATTGCAAGCCACCTCCTACATGTCTAGGTAAACTACCCTAGGCTCATAGATCTCTCCTAGATCTAATCAGGTATACAACTACGTAACCTCATATCCATTTTCACACAAAAGAATTAGATGTGGTTATAGAGATACCACAAACATAATACAATAAATATGAGCCCAATGGTCAAACAGGAATGATAATCAGATAAAGTACACACACACCAAACATAACTGATAACATGAACATCTGACTCATACCCTAGCCTCTGTATTCCTCTAGGTCATCTAGAACCTGACAACCCATAAATTGCACAAGAAGACACATCAGGCACGAGGAATACAACAATCACATTATAGAATACTAAATTACGATTTATAAATGTTTAAGTTCCACATCACGCACAAATGATTCTAAGTACGAAAACAAGTAAACCTACTAGGAGAAACTGACCAAATTCATTACAATAATGTCCTAAATATAGAATATTCTTTAATGTTGGTCCATGGATCCAATAGGCAAAAATGCCCAATTTCAGAAGAACTAGATGCATGATTAGATATAAATAAATAATACATATATTTCAATATTAATTAAAAACCAATTTTGAACATATGGATTACAACACATTTTACACTTCATATCTAAGTTAGATTGACTGGATATTCAATTTCATACAACTAATCTAATGTTATTATGTTTGCTAATTAGATTCAACTCACTTGTTAAATAATAGTCTACTAGATCCATTTCTTAACAAAGTCCCCTAGTCCTTTTAACAAAAGTGATAGATAAGATCATCCTAAAGTTTTATTATACACATACAATATTTGCCTTTATCTAATATTGGGCCAAGGTTACTTTTAAACCTTAATAATAAAATTGCCAATACTAAATAAATCAGAACAAATAGTAATAAATGTTATTATTATTATTAAAATAATAACAACTAAAAGAAAATCACTAATAAATCAAAACCCAACAATAAACTATTACTATGAAATAATAGTTATTAATTAATTTATTATTAAACTATTATTGGAAATTTATTATAATAACTAGACTTATTAATAAAATTATTAATATAAAATAAAATAATATAAATATTAACAAAATTTATTAAAAAACAAATATTAATGAATATTAAAAGTTTTAATAAATTAATAAATCAATAATAAAAAAAAAAGGTGACATATGAAGGGGGGGCACGTGGGTCCAAACCCCACTGTACCCTTTATAGCCACGCGGGCCCCCCATGCGCAGTACTATGTGCTGTGCAGGGTACCTCACTGGTGCCCATGCCTTAGTTATGGGGGTTGGGGATTTGGTGGCCCCCACCCCATCAAACAAGTTTTTTTTCAAAGCAAATTTTTATTAAATTGATTTGTATTTATGCTTTTGATTTTTATTTTGACCATAGTTTACTTTTATTTTTTTTTATGCATTTCATTCATTATAAAAGATATTTCTGAAAATAGAAATAGTAACTTTGTAATTTTTTTTTTCAGAAATGGAAATACAAATTATTTTACAAAATCTATGAAAATTGTCTTTTCCCTATTTTGTATTTACTCTACTGTTTACAAATAAAATTCTCATTGACTAATGTAAATTTTCTAATATTAGCAGGGCCACTAATTATTTACTGTGGATAATTTATTTTGACTGTCATTTTTTTGACAGAGAATGAATTTTCACCCAGATTGCATTTTTGTAAACCAAAATTGTTTTTTCTCAACAACCCAATTAATTAATTTATTCAAACTATTGAACTAACTATATAGCGATTGATTTTTCATTTTCAAAGAGTTGTAGGATGAATTTTTAATCCAAAATCGGGCAGCATAACTCTACTGTGCCAAGTTAATATAAAAATATGAAATAGCATTCTAATGAGTTTCCTAACCCTCAAATTTAAAGCATAAATTGAAAACAGATCTTAATCTATAAACTGAAACAAACATAGAGAAATTGCAGAAAGAACTACTGATGAATTCACAAGAAAACTCCACAAATCCCTACCTCAAGTCCAATGCCAAATACTGAATAGGAAGGCCTGTAGAATATGAAAACCCTCAGATTTGACAATAGAAAAACTCCACCTGCAGATCTGAATCACAATGCATACAATCCCCGAATCCAAATGCAAACAACCTTCACCCATAATTCAAGCACAATCTCCAAAAGCTCAAGAACACAATAAAGCACAAAAAACTCAAAAAGCTCTCTCTCTCCAAAATTGCTCCAACAAACTAATTGACTCCAAATGAATGCAAAATCTCCCTATTAGGGATTCAACTCCACTAAACATGCAAAACCCTAGATGACTCACACAAAGAACTCCTAATCAAACTCTCCCACTTTGTTGAGAGAAATTACTAATTACTAATTAAAAATAAATATAATTGTGCACAACTCAATAAAGCACATGTTAATAATAAAATCTATTATTAAATAAATTAAATACTTAATGCATCATGAATTCATGCAATTAATTATTTAATCATTTAATAATACTCACAAACATAATAAAATCCAATTCTCAATAAAATACTCAATTATTTGATTTTAATTAAATTTCATCATAATAAACTTAGGACATAATCAATATTAATTTTCAATACTAAAATAATTAACTTTAATTTAATTCCCTCAATTAAATCTTAGAAGTGTAATTAAACATTAAATTCAACTATGCACCTAACATCGATATTCTCATAAAATAATCTAAATTAATAGAATTCAACTATAATCCATAAATTAGTAATCACCCACATAATCATAAATCAACTGAATCATGCACAGTTAAAATCAAACACAATAAATCAAGCAAACACAGGAGAAGGGATCCACAAATTCATGCCAACTAGGTGAATTCGGGTAGGGTAGTAAGACTGACACTTGTCCAATCCTAGGACAATAAGGCTTAGGTATAGGGTTTTGGGTCTGTGTATTATGTCCCCTCTTTACCATTGAGATGAATGTTTGTGGGCACGCTCACTCCTGCCAATTCAGGGAAGATGATGCCCTATACCTACAAACCTGTCATCATAAAATGAAGCATGTACATACAATAATATATATCAAACAATGATAGGGTACGGTTAGTCGTGTGGATCTCGACTAAGCGAGTAACTACACCTCCGTCCTCTACCAAACAAACATGTCAAACAGATGCAAACACAAGATAACCATAGACATGCCAGTATGGGATTAGTACCATAATCAACATAAAACATAAACATAACATCGAATGATATCAACATCTAATCTATGCAATAACCCGATACACATTCCATGAACATAAATCCTTAATCATCATTTATTAACATAATAATCGATCACATCAAAAGTGACCTAAAAGAATTCAGTCAAACACTGAAACATAAAGAAAGCTAAAAGAAAACTATGGGTGAGGTACTACACCCTCTTAAACTGCACAACTATACTACACTTGGACAACATAGACTGTCTCTAAACGTGTTCTTCTATTTGCAAGATACAATTCACTAACATTGTTCTTCTATTTGCAAGATACAATCCACAAAATCCCCTAATCTACTTCAATTTTATTCTAAGCCATTTAAGAATCACAAATTCACATCACTTTATGAGTCCTTATGTTCCCTTATGCTTTAATTGACTAACAAAAATTTGATGCATCTTCCCCTTATTGAGTAAATTGGGTCAAATTTACTCTAATGGTTAATCAAAATAATTATACTTATTTAATTATTTGTACTTACCATTCATGAATTATTTAAATCATAATCAATTTGTTATTGTAACCTTCATCCATCACTAATTAATTCAATAAATTCTTATCTAATTAATTATGTAATTTCACATTCCTTTTATCATATAAAAAAAAATAACAAATTAGGATAGGATTTGAATCTACCTGGTTTAGGCACTATCCCTAAGCCCTCAAGTCCTCCAAATGATCTCAATCTAACCAAGACTAACCCAAATGGAAAATGGTAATGGATATGGTATCTTTAGATTTTATTAAGGTGTATTCAAGTGGTTTTGTGGTTGCAAGTACAACCCAACAGTCCTAGACTTTTAAACTTATCCAAACTGCCACTAGGCCTAATAGCCCTGCAACAACCTTCATAAGACCTTATATCTAACCTTTTTCCAAATAAATAGAATAAGTAATAAGTGATTCAGATACCCTTTATCCTTTACTTTAACATACTAAACACTTTATATCCAAACTCTTTTGGACCATGTGTGACTATCTACACACCATGGCTTAAAAAATGCATAAAAAGACCCCAAATAACAAAGCAACCCTATACTCCTTGTACTCCCAAGACCCCAAAATTTTAGTAGTCTCTAATAATGGTTCAAAATGGCTAAATCTCCAAGAAATTAGTCACAGACCCCCCTGCAACACAAAAAGCCCCAAATTGGACACTCCAAACCCTTATTTTTAGGGATTTCTAAATGTCATGCTTCCAATCACTTCGAAGCATAAAAGACACTTGATTAAACATTAAATGAATAAAATAAAACAATCCAAATCATTAAATGTACCCCTTGTTTTACTAGATAATTCACTCCAATACTTGTGCCACCAATTTCACCATATTTTCATCATTTTCTAACCGTGATCACTTCCTCTTTCCATTTTTCTGCATATGCATGGTTAAAGGACAATGATACACTATTAGATAAATCACACTCCATGGATTCTAGGCCTCCAAGTCCATGGAATGGTTAGTATTCATAAAGAAATTCAAACTATTGTAGAAAATGTACAGGAACAGTGTTATCTACATTGTGAATGGGAGGACAATCATATCAAATGACTTTCAAAACAATCAAAAAATGTTAATATTACCTCCTAAGATCTTTTAGATTCTTTTCAGACTTGTTCCAATCAAAGCTCACATAAAGCACCCCATATAAATCTCAGAATTGATTAAAATACAGTCTTATTCCATTGTCCAGCTACTATCCGTACAAAACCAAGCTTGATCAAAATACAGTCGTATTCCATGAGAAGGTATCTATTTGAGGTGGTCTAGTAAAAACTTTACATGCATTGAGTACGATTCCACATTTTTCATACACATCTATTAGATAATTTATAGTTATGATATCTAACAAAAATACACTTTTGATTATACTTTGATGAAGGCTCGTGTCTAGTTCTAAAAAGTGCTTTTTTATATAGGTTGGAGAGATGATGGAAAAGGTTGTAAACTATGGCATTATATCCATCAATATCATTTTGATAAAAAGTTTTTATATCTAATTAAACAAATTTACTTATTTTTGTTCTTCAATAATTGCAGTCCATGGGATGACATCTCTTTTTAAACAATTAAGGTGTGTTCTCTATATTTCCATATTTTGTAGCATTTTTTATATAGAAGAAGAGAGAGGAAATGTTATATGGACATGGAGTATGCACCTAAAAAGGGGATCTTTTTGAAAGTCCCTTTGGGAGGTTTGGCTATGTGCCTATGGGCATGTATCTACAAACATACTAGATAGGGAAGTATATAGACCATTTATGGATGTTTTAAATTTTTTGTGTGTTTGTTTGATTGTAATAAGGTCACATGGACCATTTAGGGATGTTTTGAAATGTTTTGAATCATTTTGTAAGGTATTCATGCCAAGTTGATCCTATGTACTCATTCAGGACCTCCTTGGTCAAACCATAGTCAAACCATAACTAGCATATTGGAAGAAGTATAGGGTCATAGGAGGTCATTAGATAGTTAAATGAAAAAAAAATGACAAAGTTGTAAAACTTGCTTGAGCAACTTGTCTTCAAAACTGAAAATTTTGTATTCCAACAATCAACTAATTTGAAAATTAGTTATGGAGGTTTTTTTTATTCTATTTTTGCCTCTTGGGGTCGAAGAATACATAGTTTTTGAAGCTTTGAATGAGATCAATAAAGATTTGTTTTGAATTTTCCTAGTATTCTATGTTTTCCTTGTAATCAGTCAATTTCTATGACCCTATATAGATTGGAAAAAGTATAAAACATACATGGATGTGTAGATAAGTGAATTACCTTTATTTTGGATTTGGTTTGACATAGACCCATTTATACTTCAAGGAGTTATAAAAATTTTTGATCAAACAAGTATGAAACCCTAACTTGATAGGGTTTTGTCACAAAAATGTCAATGTGATGGATTGTGTGGTTTTATGATCACATTTCATAATAAAATATGATCTCTCCATCTACAATATCCCACCTCAAGACCATATTCAAATGAAAGAGCATTCAAAAAAGTTCAAGCCCGCTAAGAATGAGAATTTTTCCATGGTGGCATTGAGAGGAAGAATAAAAAAACTCCAAAAACCCTAGGTTAGGGTATAAGCCTAACCACAGAAGGACTATGATAGCTTCTCTCAATCAATACTCAACCATTTAACCTCAGACTTGTAGGATGAATATGTACGGGCTCGTACAGATCAAGAGAGCCAAAGAAATGAATTTTTTTGATCCTTTCTACATTTCATCTATTTATTTAATTACTATGACAGGAATCATAGATAAAAATGCACTGGATTCAATAACAATGCATATCACTATACTACAACCAACTGTAGAAATAAGAATATATACCAAATTATGCAACAAATATAGTAATGAAATCCCAAAGGGTGCACGAGTTCAAGAGGTCCAAATGAAAATGAAAACACAAATGCAAATGTAGGAAAACCCAAATCAAAATTCTTATAGGCTGTCCAAATGAAATTGCAGAGAATCCTCTTTGTGCGCTGCCATTCTTTGCCATGGGGAATAATGAAGTGATAAGTGAAACATATTTTTAAGTTATGCTTGGGGTGGTTGTAATTTTGATCACCAAGGTATTGGTCAAAATTTTGACCAACATGGGCATGGATTAAAAAAATAAATAAAATTTCCTTCTATAATCTGACCAACCTAAACCTTTTTATTTGTTGGTCGATAATTTTGGTGGAAAAATAAGGTCAAATGCACTAGTGTGACTTTTTCTAATAATATACCTTTTTTCCAAATTTCTTCACCATCTAAAACTCCTAGTGTGTCCTCCTCCCTCTTGACCAATCAGACCCTCCTCTTTTAACCTCTCTTCCTTCATTTGAGTAGTTTCATCCTTCATAGGAGACATATGTATATCTTTAAAAAACATTTCACTTAGGTCTTTCACTTCTTCATTAACATCACTTAGTGGGAACACCTAAAGTCTATTACTTTTTTCTTTGGATTCTATTGTTGTAGCTAGATTTTTATTGTTGTTACATCCTGATGGTTCTTCACAGCAATCATATTTTCTTCTTGCAACTACAAGGAACTGGTCTAGCTCCCATTCCTTATAACCACACTATAAAAACTCCCTCCCTTCTTATTTGTCTTGATAATACACTCTTGTTTCCCTTGATCTATGATCCCAATAACCTGTATTTGATTTTTTTGATCTTATAAGGCACCTTCCTCTAGTTGAGTTGTTGAACCTAGCTCAAGGGAGCTTCCCCTACCAACCAATGTTGTGTCCTCTATATCCTTTATCTAATTTACACCTATATTTTCCATCCCTGAAAAATCCTTTGCACCCTCTACAACAGAATTTCCTTTAGCATACTCTTGTTGATTATCCAATAGAGTTGCAAGTTTAGTCTCCAAGAGGTCTTGCTCTAAACCCTTTCCTTTTTGTTATCTAACACACATTCTTCTATTTGATGACCCTAGTTGTTATATTTTTTTCACTTTTATATTCTCCACTCAGCCTCAATCTCCTACCACCATGATATTCCTTCACTTGTCCAAATCTCCACCACATGAGGTAAAGCGGGGTTGGGTTTCTAGCCAATACAAATTATTGCATACATGCTAAAGTCCTATTGCTTCATCTACTTTCAAGAAATTTCCAAGATGGTTACCTATTATGCTTAATGAATCCTCCTTCAAATATTCATGAGGTAGATTATACAACCATATCCATATTAGAATCTCCTCTATTGATACTTGTTTTTTGTTGAAATTGGGACACCAATATTTGATAAAGAAACCAATACATCACATTGAGAATGGGTCATTATACATGACCCACTATTTCTCCCAAGCACAGCCCATGATTGCTAGGAAAAATCAATTGGTAGGGTTTTTAAAGAGATATTATTTCCCCTATTTTCATCACACCATTTCCAAATATGAGAATAATTCATCCATCCTCTACCCCATTTCATGAAAAAGGCCTTTTCTTTGAATTGATCCACTGATTCTTTCCATCCATCTGATTCTATGTGTGTTGAGCTTACCCTGTTATCCACAGTCTTTGATTTCTTCTTTATTTCCTAAGTTTCCTAGAATGGGTTTTTTGGTCTCCATTCCTTGGACTTCAATCTCTTGAACCCATCTTTTTTGCCTAAAATAACCTTGAAAATCCCCATTGATTCCTTTCCAACCCTTTCTAGCTTCTTGGCTTGTCTGCAAACTTTTGTTGAGCCTCCCAAACCATTCTCCAAGGATGCCATTCCTAGATTCTTCTCACTTCTCATCTATCACCATGCGATATCAAATTCCATCTACTACATCCTCCTCCATGAAAACCTAAACCTTTGATGGTATTTTTACACACATAAACGTGGGATTGAAATGTAGCTATATAAAAAGAGTGGATCAATTTTAACAATGAAGGTTGAAAAAGGTTGCATCATAAGTCACTTGAATATAAAATACATCAATCCTTTAAAGTTGAATTAGAAAATTAGATTATGGTTGCTAATATTAGGTTACTAGTGTTCAATTTGGACTTTCAATCAAAGAGGTGAAATTAAGTCCTCTATATTGGAACATTGAACAAGGGATGAATCTAATTCTATCTCCTCCAATAAAAAAATTTAAAGTTTCTTAATATAGTAAAAATCTCAAAAAATAATTAATTAAATACTTCACTTAAAATTCACCCACAAGAGGGAATCGACATGGATCATGAAGTCATGTTGAAGATAGAGACCTTAATTGGATAGTTCTACATTGAAAGGTGGTCCAAAACTTTAAACATATGGATATTTCTATTCAAATACCAATTCCTTCAAAGGTCTTGAAATCAAAAGTGTACTTGATGACTTGCTGTGTAAAATCAACAACTATGAGAAACTCTACAATACTTCCAAAGGAGTGAGAAACCCATATAAAAAAAAGTAAGGAACTAAAACAAAGCCAATATATGAGAATTTTTTTATTATTATTATGCAATACTTAAGGACCTACAAATAAATTCCAATAGTGGAATGTTGTGATGGTTAAGTTGTTTTGTTGTTTTCCTTTCCATTAAGGTCCAAATCCCATGGGGAAGAAGTCCCACATTTGTGGCCTCATTGGTTCATAGCTCCGAGTCAAAGCGTTTACCCCTCTTTTTTAAAAAGAAAGGACCTAAAAAAAACTAATACTAAGACAGGTTTCAACGCTATGTTTAGGAGAAAATGATCAAAATTTCTATGATGTCACATTGAACTCTAAAAAACAAAATTAAAGTCAATGTTTGTGCCAATGATAATGATTGTCATGAAGTATATCAAGGCAAGTTTTGAGTGTACATTTAGGAGGAAATTATGACAAATGATCTAAGTATGTCATGCAACCAAATTTTCAAGATAACAAAAGATGACAAATTTATATTTAGACTTAAGAGAGAAAAAAATATTACAAATATTTCCAAACTATAACTAAGAGTTTTCATTTCAGAAGCCTTATATCATAGACCAATATTGGTAGAAATAATAAAACTTAAAATGATATATTTTAATTATGATTGATCAAATAATTATAACTTTGTTTTCTTCATTTCAAAAATTGGTGTTTAGCTAATCGTTCTTTTATTTTGTTGAAAATATCAAATCCACCATATTGTTAGAGTAATGTTCAAGCCCCAAAACTATTCAAAAGGAAATATAGGGGTATTATATTTTGTTGAATAGTAAAAATAATCCCTTAACAAATGTACTTTTTAGAAAAATGTTGCATACTTTTTAGTAAATTATTAGGGAGATAATGTGTTAGAATGATTTTAGAATAACTGAGAGGGGGGTGAATTAGCTATCCTCAGGTCTAGATGTATAAATTCAACTTTTAAACACTTCAACCAACTTAGATATGTTCAACAATTAACTTGGTCTCTATAGAATATATCTAGTAACACAAACTTGCAGTCCACTGTCCAAAATTAATCAGCTTGCAGAATATAGAACACTTAACTATAAAACACATCAAATAACATTCACACAAGTATGACACCAGTATTTAATGTGGAAACCCAATTTGGAAAAAACTGCTAGTAACATGCGACCAATTTTTCACTCTTCTGAAGTGAGCTATGTGAGAAGCCAACCCTGTTAAATGGTACAATACACACTATTAGGTGTGACCCTATTAAAGGATTTAATCATCCTATTAGGAGTGGCCTGGTTAGAGGACTTAAGAACATCCCATTAGGATGTCACCTTGATTAAAGGATTTACAAATGACTGTTAGGTCAACCTTGATTAAAGGATTTTGACTGATACAATGGTTAGAAAGTAACAATATGTTTTGATCTAAAACATATAACTTACTTTACAAATATAGATCCAATGTAGCTCATATGCTGATCAATTATCTAGCCTTCAATTTGATCTCCATCTCTGATCTGCTCATAAATCCCTTCAAGCAATTAGCACAACTCTTCTTAGCTCTTCACATCTCTTTTCATCCTTCTACTTAGGTTTTCCAATCAACTGAATCAACCTCTATGCATAACCTACAACTAGGTCATCCTTATACCACCTTGATTAGGTAGATTAATCTTTTGCCGCTTAATCATCTCCATAGATCTTAGGTTTAGTCAGATTCATCGAATCCTTCCAACATTTTGTACACCTTCATTTTTATCCTTCTAGATACTTTATAAAACTTCTCCTTGAATCCATAAGAAAATGGTTTACCATGCATTAAATGCTCCAGGTCATTCATCCTTATCTCAACATGTTTTACATATCCCAAGAATTCAATTGTGTTGGCTAAGGATCTCACATTCTTTAGAAACTATAAATTAATGGCACTTGGTCATCACTGTGTTTATCTGCTCGGCCATCACTGGATATCTTGGTCATTGCTAAAACTGTTCTCCTCGGCACTTACTAATTTCACTCGGTTAATTCCTGATACTCGACAATTATTGATGCTTGGTCAACACTAAATTTTCTTGGCTTATACTAGTGCTTGTTCGACACTAGCATCACTCATCTTACACCGAATTTCCTTAATATTTTTCTCTTTTGCATGGTCAAGCCTATGCTTACAGGCTTTCTTTCCTCACTTATTGTTATAGATAAACAACTCATTACCTTTTCAATGTGCCAACTAATCAAGTACCCATTGTAGTTTCCCATAACTCAACCTTTCCACTAGATCTTCTTGTTATCTCCTCTTTTCAAATCCTCTTCATCAACCAAAAGATATGGTACTCTACTAGATAGAAACTATCTCATCAATTAAGGTTTTACATCAATGGAAATATAACAATTGTTTCAATTGTAGTTTCCAACAATCTCCCTCTTTGGCATTGATGAAAATACCATATGATACCATATGCTTAAATGTGTGCAGAGTTACCATACAATCCAAAAAGTATGCTCTCTCTCTCTCTCTCTCTCTCTCTCTCTCCTTTGATCTTCATTATTATCCTTAGCTTCATTATGATTCCCATCCAAATATCAGCTCGCTCTTGGATATATTTCTCCCTCTTTGTCTATGCATCTATTTTAATCTCTCTCTCTCTCTCTCTCTTGCTCTCTCATCTGAATCTCTCCCATCCGTTCATTGTAAATTCTATTGTATTTATTCCTCTACTGTATCTCTTCCTTATGGTAACTTCTTCTAAATATCTACTTCTAAATCTCTCCCTCTTTGACAACAATTCCAAAGACACTTTCATCTTTTTCATTCATCTTCACCATGTAGATATCTCTATGTCATCTTTCTGAACTATATAAACACCCTCTATCATCTTTCTTATGACTGATTAACATCTTGTGCTTATCTCTTCACAGCTTTAAGTAACTCCTAAAGTGTGACCTCCTTGCATCAATTTGTATGATATTCTAATTAATACATTTGATGCATTGCTCCTAATTAACTTAGGTAGCCCCAGTTAGGGGAATCACCCCTAATTTACCTCTTATATATTCATGAGCATCCTTAGGTAAATATTTAGTGAATATATATGCTAACTATTCCTTTGTATTCACATACTCCAATCTCACTTCCTTGTCTTGAACTAGCTCTCTCAAGTAATGATACTTGATAGAAATATGCTTGGTTTTTGTGTGCATCACATGGTTCTTTAATCTATTGATAGCACTTGTGTTATCATAGAAAATAAAACTGGCTCAATGATTTCTTCCTTCATTCCTTTCAACAATTTCTTGATCCAAACTATGTTTGAACAATTAGCTATTGCTGCTACATATTCAACTTCTACTGTAGATTGAGAAATGTAATTATGTTTCTTGCTTGTCCATGAGACTAGTCTCTTTCCTAGAAAGAATGCACCACCACTTGTACTCTTTCTATCATCCACATTTCCTACCCAATCTGCACCAGTATAAACTTTTAGTTCAAACTTTTCATTCTTTTTGTAATACAATCCATGGTCCTCTTTTCCTTTCAGATATCTTAGTATCCTTTGCACTGCCATCATGTGATTCTCCTTAGGATTAGAAAAAAAATCTTGCAACAATCCCAACTCCTAATGCAATATCTGGTCTGTTGTGAACAACAAATTTTAATTTTCCAATCATTGAACTATACAAGGTTTGATTCATTTAAGTAGTATCATCAATCTTTGATAGTTTATGTCTAGTAGTCATGGGTGTACTCACTGGTCTTGAGTCCTCCATGCCAAAATTATTTAGTATTTCCTTGATATATTTAAATTGAGTAATATAGATACCTTTCTTCATCTGATAAACTTGAAAACCAACAAAAAATTTGATCTCTCCAAACATAGACATTTCAAATTCAATTTGCATCTCTTTTGTAAAATTTTGGCATATAACTTCTTGTCCTCCAAATATGATATCATCAACAAATATTTCAGCTAACAATATCCCTTTACCTTGTTCAATCTTCAAGTATATATTGTTGTTGTCATTTGTCCTTACAAAACCGATTTTGACCAAGTAATTATGCAATCTCTTATACCATGCTCTAGGGGCCTGTACCATAGCATGCTTTGTGTAACTTGCAAACGATGTTCCTCTTTCTTAGATTTACAAATCCTTCTGGTTGTTCAATGTATACTTCTTCTAGTATTCCATTAAAAAATGCAGATTTGACATCCATTTGATACACTTTGAATACTTTGTAAGCTGTGTATGCAAGTAGAGTTCTCACTCCTTCCAATCTTGCAACTAGGCCAAATGTCTCCCCATAGTCAATGCCTTCTTCCTGAGCATACCCTTTGCATAACAATCTAGTCATGTTCCTTGTGACTTCTCCATGTTCATTTATCTTATTTTTGAACACCCACTTGGTTCCAATTACATTATTGTTCTTTGGTCTCGATACTAGTGTCTAGGTCTTGTTCTTTTCTATTTTCCCAATTTCTTCATTCATGGCTTGAATCCAATCTTCATTATCCAAAGCCTATTTTAATGTTTTAGACTCAAACTCACATAATAAGCATGTTTGATTTTTCAACTTACTTCTTGTCATGACTCTAGATTCTTTAGCTCCAATGATTTGATCTGGCTTATGATGTCTTCTCAATTACAATGTTAATGTAGGCTCTGGTCTCCTTTCTTCTTGCTATTGATCTTCATATTCATTTGAAAATCAATTTCAGGTTCATTTTGCATCTCTTCTTCCTCTTCTGATTTCTTGGAAGTTGCCTCCCGATCCTCAACATCTTCTTGATGTAACTCAGTAGACTCTTTTTGTTTCTCTATAGCTTTGTTCTCTATTTCAGATAGATTGCTAGGCTCTCCTATATTCATGTATACAAAATATTTGTAATCTTCAGGTTCCTTCTTGCATTCAAATTCATTATTTTCTGCATATTCATCAACTCTTACATTTGCACTTTCCAGAACTTTGTTAGTGTTAAAATTCAAACACTTATAAGCTTTGCTCTTAGTGGAATATCCTAGGAATATGCCTTCATCACTTTTAGCATCAAGTTTTCCATTTCTATTATCCTTTAGTATATAAGATTTTCTTCCAGAAAGTTTAAAATATTTCACATTAGGTACATAACCATTCCATAAATCAAAAGGTGTAGCATTTGTACCTTTCTTGATTTGTACGTAGTTCAAGGTATAGACAATTGTACTTAAAACTTCTCTCTAACATTTTTGTGCAACATTTTTCTCTATCATCAATATTCTAGCACAATCCATAATTGATATATTCCTTCTTTCTGCTATGCCATTATGTGGAGGTGTCCTTGGAGAAGACATATGTCTCTTTATTCCTCGACAAACTAATTTTTGAAGTTGGAGTCAGACACACTAATTTTTGAGGACTACAACGTCGAAAGTGTCTACTGAGAGTTGAAATTTCAACGACATCAGTTTATTTAAAAAAAAATAAAAAAATTGGTATGCAATTATGAGATGCCATTTCAAATAGCTATCATATCATATAATTAAATATAGATGTTATTCAACAAATTTTAAAATTTTCTTGAATTACCTCATGTTTTGGGAAATAATTATTTATTTTTATTTTTTTGGGTTTCAAAAAGTTAAGCTTCATGATTGGCCATGAATTTTGGCTAGTTTCAATAGTATATGAGTTAACAATGGTTATGATTCTAAGACCTTCACAAAGGACAAGAATCCTTGGTGGGAAACATAGTTATATAATAAGGGAAACAAGTTTTAGGAAAAACTTAATGGAGGGGAAACACACTTAAAAGTACATTAAATGTTAAAAAGAATAAAATTAGATGCTATTTTCCCATATTCAGTCATAATTGACAAAATTCTTTTCTTCTTTGTTGCCTCTAGATTTCCATATATTTTTATATCAAATTATATTTGATGTAGGAACATCAAGGCCAATCATAAAGGCTAAAGAGGAACACTAGGGTCACTGATAGATCCTAGGGGGGTTTGAAGACAACCATGACCATGATGGGTCATTTTAAATGTAATAAGACCATATTTGGTCATTTTATTATGTTTTGAATATGTTTTGTTAAGTATGTTGATCACTTTGTAAAAGGATCAATCTTGTAAGCCATGTTGGCATTTGGGGTTAGAAGTGCACCTTGGAGTCACTTGAGGATCCTAAGAATTAATGGTATTGGAAAAGAAATATAAGGTCCATAATGATTGTAAGTTGGACATTAGATCCAATTAAAGGTGTCAAATGCACTAAAAGTGCCAAAAATGTAATATTGTCTAAATTGGCAAAATATGGCCTAGAAGGCTAGTAGAGGGTTTATAGGGGGTTTAGAGTCTTCATCCTATGATGCTTTGAGAAGTAGATTTAAATAATACAAATTCCTAAAGGATGGAGAGTTTTTGAGTTGACAATAATAAACTAATTGCAACAGTCAATTAACTGACTGTAACTAGTTGGAGAGAAGTTACAAATAATTAACCAGCTTTGAGGAGGGTTATTTGTATAGTGTGTGCATGATTTTGAGAGAGAAGAGGCATTTAGGAGATTGGTAGAGTTTTGTGTGTTGAGGGAAATAGATTTAATGGATTTTTGAATCAATAAAACTTTTATTTTCTTGTGACAGTTAATTCTGGCTGCAAGGGCACAATCTTATCTTTGTGGTTCTTAAAATTTTCATTTAATGAATGGTTGAATAGAAAATGGTGTAGAATGATGGTGTTATAAGTTTTTTTCATTTCCTTGTTAATGAAGCATTGTTGTATTGTCATTTAAGGCAAAGAATCCCAGTTATCTGTTGACCGTTCCAGGTAGATTTTGTGTGCAATCAGTCATTATTTTGAAGACACCATGAATTTATAGGTTTCCCTACTTTTTGTAACCCTTGTGACTTGTGGGAGGAACTTGAAATTGTACAATATGTCCTTGTATAGCTGAGATTGTAGGGATATGTAGGAGAGTGAAGATGAAGATCATTGTTTAAATATAAATGTTGATTGAGGGTAACTAGTGGATGGACCAGTCAAGGTTTGAGAGTTCCATCTGAAGGAGGGCCACCTTTTATGACTTGGAATGTCATGATATGTTACTTGGATGGTGTTGTTATAAATAGGGAATACTGAGAGGGGGGGTGAATCAATATTCTACAAACTTTATCTTTTTCCCAATTATGGATATAACAGATTATCTTTATACATGCATAACAATAAAGAACTCATAACACATTATTTGTTCTCGAGGAAACCCTGGCCAAGGGAAAACCCCGGTAGGGATGGTACCCACAAAGATCCACTAATCAAAAGTATCTTGTTAAGGATGTTGACCCTATTACGAGTCTATTACAAGCATACAGTGTATCAATCCTGATTAAGGGACTATAGGCCTTGTTAGAAGCCTCAACCCTATTAGGAGTTGTAGTACAAAATGTGATTACCAGATGAGCCCACTGCCCAAACAAGTAATGTATAATATAAACTGATTACAAAATAGGTTAAGGTACATAACCTTATACTACTTTCATCAATATCACTTCACTGCTCTTTCACTATCACTATTACGTATGCTTCATATACTTCGCATCATATTACTTGTTGCTTGTTTCAATTACTTCACTTTACAATTACAATTACAATTACATTTACATTTATACCAATAGCTTTATTAAAGAGTTAACATCTAGGATGTCATCCCTTTATATTGTTAAGTCATTATTTTGATAAACAAAATAATCCCTTAACTCTTTTCTAGTTCTGTCTTCATATTCTGTCATGTCGGCTTCACATTATCTTTGGTAAAACTGTCATAACTTCTTCCGTACATTCTGTATTGACTTGCACTCTGAGATGGGTGATCAATAGAAATAATAGAGTCTATGTTCAAGTGTGCAAGCACTGAACTTACTCCAGTCAATGTCGCAAACAAAAATTGTATCCAGGTTCACTGGTAAAACACTATCTCACACTTAGACAAATTTGCAATGCACTCTGTCATACTTGCTCTCTAACTTGTGCAATCTTCATGAGGATCATATGTTTCCATAATGACAATATCTATGCAATCAACTTAGCCAAATTTCCAACAATCTCCCCCTTTGTCATTGGTGGAAACATATGAGAAAATTGGCTAAGTTTACAACTCAAAAATCTCAAAATTGTTCAAAACTGTGGCCATAGTATAAAATGCATACTATCCTTATAACTCCTAAAAAATTATTGTCTCTAATATAGTACTCCCCCTAAGAGTAACAACCCTTATCATATACTATCAATTTTCTTCTATATATCTTTCCCCCTTTGACAACAATGACAAAATAAGGTAGGGAGGATCACAAAATTGTATCACAAAAAGATTATACCTCAATTTATTTATTGCAAAGCTGGTAGGCTTGCAACACAAGCTGCAAAATCTATCTTCATGGCTTCTATCTCCTTCTCCCATGATTTCTTAATGGAATCTACCACATTGAGTAGTGCGCTCAGTCCATAAGAAGCAATTTCACATGCTTGGAGGTTTTCAAAGTTAAATTTCTGAAAAGATGTCTTTGTTGAAAGACAATCTTCCAACTATTCTTCAATTATGCTCAGCTTCATAGAAACATGCTCTCTCAAAAGAGTGTATTTTCTCAATTTCCTATCTTTTTCATCTTGTACAACTCTGATTTCATCATACAGTTTTCTAACTTTCTTCTCAATATTACAGACCTTCACATTAGGACTAGATAGAAGGTTTGTTTCATTTAGAATCTCTGCTTCCTTCAACTTTATCTTTTGATCTTCCTCAGCTGTCAAAGTCTCTAATTTTGTACACTTTATGTACAAAGATTTTCTTATTTCCAAATGCTTCCTCAAATATTTGATATAGATATCAAGAGTATTGATATCATTGCTGATGTATTGACTGATGTTCAACAACATTCTAGCCTCATAGTCTGCTTGTGCTTTCACTTTTGCAATATCAACTAGGTTTGTGAATTCAATATCAAAGGTACTCATTACCTTCTTTGCCTTCTCCATATGGTCTACTTCTAAAATTTGTGTAGTCACAATACTTTGTAACTTCTCAATTAGTTCAATCAGACATCCTTCAAACTCTTCACCTTCTTATTCTTACCAATTTTTTTTTTTAAGGATGTAATCAGTTCCAACTGATCATCATCATCTACTTCTTTTCCCAAATGCTCAATCATAGAGCCAATTTGAGTCTTCTTTCCAGTCTCAGGACTAAGATTGATATCTTCTTTGGTGGGAAGGGGAACTTGTTCTTCTACAACTGGTGGTTCCACAACAGTGGTCTCTATCATCTCTTCTTCTTTTGTAGCTTCTTGTTCCTCAAAGGCCGATTGTCAACAATGTTCTCCAAATTTTTGAATACATTTTCATCAGTATCCAAGGTGATTTGTGTACCTTCCACATTCATTATCTCATCTTCAATATTAATAACTGGAGAAGAGGGAATGTCCTCTTGTACTTTCTCACTTGCATGCTTTGCTGCAACTGATGTTTCTCCAACATACTCTGCCATAACCTTGATAATTGCCTGTTCAGTCTTAGAATTTACTTCTTCATACCTACCTCCCATAATCTGAATTGTTCTCCTTTTGGTTCTCAGATGGGTGCTTAGGGCCTTCATAATCTATTTGAAATGAGCTTCATCTCTTATCTCACAAAGCTTCCTCACAAGATTTTCTCTGATAGTTGTCTCTTCATTTGATGCTCTCTTCTTTCTGTTCAGAAGTTTGTTGTAAAGATAATCAGGTATTTGTTCTTGAATAGTATCAAACTTCTTGCCAATCAAGATCATATGCTTCACAACTACATTCTCCTCATTAAGATTTTCAACTTTTGGTTTCCAAGCTTTCTTCTTTGTAGTGACATCGTCTTTAACCTCTGCAATCTTTCTTGGTACTAGTTGCACTAGAGTTTTATGCCTCTTTCCTGGTCCAGTGGCACTCTCCTTAAATCTTTTGATAGGTGTGGATGAAGTGGCTATGGTAGACATCTTTGTTTCTATGTCCTTCTTAGGTACTTCCACTTTCACCTTTACTTGTTCTTTTTGTGGCACTGCAATTGATGATAAAGGAGGGATAGACAAAACTTCTTTTTGTCCACTCTCTCTGATTGTTGCTGCTATTTGCTTTTCTACCAAAAATTCTCTCTCTATCATTCCTATATCCTTTAAGATTTTCTTAATGGTGCTCTCAACTCTCTTCTTAGACTGTTTCTCTTCAATTAGAATCTTTGCGGAGTTGAAGTTCTCCTCAAAGGTTCCAAACTTGTTACATTGAGTGTCCAACTTACACTTCAATAGTCTGCTAACATACTCTTCAGCTTCTACCTCAGATATTTCATAGCCAAGAGGGTCTATGAACTCTATTCTAGGCTCTACTGCTTCAATATAGGTAAAGTCATTATCCACCATAAAACATATATCATCTTTGTATTTCTCAACAAGAGACTTAGGAATCCTTGATCTGCTAGACATAATATTTTGAAATGTCTTAATAACAAGTACTGCACTCTCATTAACACTGTCAATAACATGATTTTTGTATACTACATTAATCCTTTCCATAGTAGTTTTTCCATCATTCCAATCATTTCCTATGGTGTAAGGAAATCTCCTCAAAAGATGAAAGAACATGTATGTGATTAGGGATGAGAACCTAAATTGTGTATACTTAGTTTTCTTGATCTTCTCCAAGTTCTCAAACAATTGAATTCTAATAATTTCACACATATCAACTAGTACCCTATTAACACACATAAGATAAGCTGCATATACCATTCTAGCTGCCATGTCATCTTCTCTTGAATTAGCACAAAACTTAGTAGTTAGGATCTTGCATATGTATCTCACATCAACTTGTTTGATCTTGCTAATCACAATTCCTCTACCATTATAGGATGAATTAGTGTTGTCAATGACTATTTTTCTCATTAAAAGGAATAGCTCCAGTCTTAGATAATCCAGTGACTTCATGAATCAAATCAGTTGTAATATCTATCACTCCATCCTCTAGCCAAAACTTTCCATTATGAATTCTACTCAAAATGATCTTAGTGCATTCTTCATTATCAAATTCATATTGTAATCCATATTTGACAATTTCATTATGTTCCAAGTGTTCAAAACCTTTTTTCAGTGTCATATCCTGATTGTACATCTTTTGATATTCATCTCAATTTCACAATTTTAGGGCTTGCGTAGATTCGACACACAATTCTTTTCCAAATCCTTGCAAAATGCTTTCTATCACTACTCTTTGATCTCCTTGACACTTGAATTCACTTTGATGATCAAATAATACTGATCATAACCTTTTATTAATTCAATCTCACTTAGATCTAACATCGCATTCAATTCTTTTGCCGCTTCTTTCCAAAAAGCTATCTCTGCTAACCTGCAAAACTTAAAACTTCTTGCGATCTTGCAAAACATAATATTTTTCTTTGCACTCTTAACCATAGCATTAGAATATCATAAAATACCTTGCATTAACTGTGCAAGACTCAATTCATCATATATCTACTTCTATACTAAATCTAAGTTCCTATTCTACTACAATTGACATGAATTAAGTACTTTGAGATAGGTCAGGTAAAGATTCATTCTTACCTTTCAATACTTCACCTTCCTAATTACCTTCAATGTTGATTATGTCTCCTTGATCTGTGCTTTTGGTAAACTTTACTTCATCTGAGTTACTATAGCATCCTTTCTGACTGTTACTAGCATCTTCATTTCTTCTTGCATGATTCTTGGGGTTAGGATTAGGATGAAAAACTCTAATGTTCATTCTGCAAAACCTTGCTATATGTCCAATCTTGTTGCATATCTAACAAACAATTCCATTGTTTCCATATCTTGGTCCAGGTTGATTGATTTGTGATCTGCAGTTTCTAGCAATGTGTCCAACCTTGTTGCATCTATAACATACTACTTCTTCTGTTCATATCTTCAGTAGGTTTCTTATCTGCATTTTTAGTATTCCTAAACATTATACTACCATCATTATTCTCAATAAATTTAAGTTTCCTACATTCAATAGCTCTATGTCCAAAACCATGACAATTGTAACAATAACCATTAAGAGGTTTAAATTGTTTACCTGTGTAATCTCTCTTCATATGACCAATAGTATTACAAGAAAAACATCTACCTTTGAATTCTCTTTGCATACCTTTGGGTGATTCCTCTTGCTTCAGTGATTCCTCTTCTTTAGGTGTATCTTCAGATTTGTTGATCTCATCAGGCTTCTTCTCATCCATGCTTTTAGATATCTTTAGATCTGGTTCCTTGCCTTCATCATTTCCTTTGAAAGTGTTGAATCCAAGACCAGTCTTATCATAGAATGGTTTCTGATAGGATATTTGTTCATCAATTTTCTCACTAGCTGAATATAGCCTTTCAAGTTGTTGTTTGGATTGAGTCAGTTCACCTTTCACAATCTTATTGTATTTCTCAAGTTCATCATACTGCAAATTGACTTTCTCAAGTTCAGATGTTACTTTAGAAAGTTTAGATTTCAGTTCTTCATTTTCAGTCTTTAGACTTTCATTCTTAGATTTCAGATTTACTTCATTCTTGCCATTTCCATCTTTCAAACTAAGCTTCAAATTTTCTATCTTCAATTCATGCTTAAGGATCTCATTTTCTTTTTCCATATTGTCATCACAATATTCAATAAAAACTTTAGATTCTTTTTCAGATCTCAGATCTTCCAATTTTTTTTCCAGTTTCTCAATGAGGTTCTTTGCATCATCATACTTTCTTTTCAAAGTATCTTTTTCAATAGTAAGCAAGTCAATTTGTTCAAGAGCTTCTTAAAGATTCTTCTGTAGTTGATCCATATCCATAGAGATCTTACTCAAGCTGCTAGGCTTTCCTTGAATGATTATTTTTTGAGTAACTAAGCTCTGATACCAATTGTTAGAAATAGGGAATAATGAGAGGTGGGGGGGGTGAATCAGTATTCTACAAACTTTATCTTTTACCCAATTATGGATATAACAGATTATCTTTATACATGCATAACATAAGAAGCTAAACAACATGCATAACAGTAAAGAACTCATAACACATTATTTGTTCTCGAGGAAACCCTAGCCAAGGGAAAACCCTGGTGGGGATGGTACCCACAAAGATCCACTAATCAAAAGTATCCTATTAAGGATGTTGACCCTATTAGGAGTCTATTACAAACATATAGTGTATCGGTCATGATTAAGGGACTATAGGCCTTGTTAGAAGCCTCAACCCTGTTAGGAGTTGTAGTACAAAATGTGATTACCACATGAGCCCATTGCCCAAAAAAGTAATGTATAATATACAATGATTAAAAAATAGGTTAAGGTACATAACCTTATACTACTTACATCAATATCACTTCACTGCTCTTTCACTATCGCTATTACATATGCTTCATATACTTCGCATCATATTACTTGCTTCTTGTTTCAATTACTTCACTTTACAATTACAATTACATTTACATTTATACCAATAGCTTTATTAAAGAGTTAAAATCTAGGATTTCATCCCTTTATATTGTTAAGTCATTATTTTGATAAACAAAATAATCCCTTAACTCTTTACTAGTTCTATCTTCATATTCTGTCCTATCGGCTTCACACTATCTTCGGTAAAACTATCATAACTTCTTCTGTACATTCCATACTAACTTGTGCTCTAAGATGAGTGATTAATAGACATCATAGAGTCTATGTTCAAGTATTCAAGAATTTAACTTACTCTAGTCAACGTCGCAAACAAAAATTGTATCCAGGTTCACTGGTAAAACACTGTCTCACACTTAGACAAATTTGCAATGCGCTATGTCATACTTGCTCTCTGACTTGTGCAATCTTCAGGAGGATCATATGTTTCCATAATGACAACATCTATGCAATCAACTCAGCCAAATTTCCCATAGGTGTATGATCCATTGTTAGGATCTGGAAATGTGTGGAAGTGTCTTTTTGACAAAGCCCTAGGCTAGTGCACCTAGGAAGGAGGGTTTGGTGTTTGGGATAGTAGAACTTGGTGTCACCTCTCTTAATGCTATAAATCCATTTATTTGGATCATAACTAAGCTCTTTTTGAAGTTTGGGTGGTTCTAGGATGAGTTTTGATGGTAGTTTCTTTGTAATAGGAGGGCTAATGAGGGCTAATTACAGGGTAAGAGGGTGTTGGTTTGGATATTTGGTCCAAAGGAGAAATATATGATTTTAAGATATGTTATAAAACATTGAAAAGGGTATCAAGATATGCCTTTAGTTTTATGATTTTTTTGGGGAAATTTTGAGTAATCCTTGAGAAACCTATTGAACAAGGCTACTAGAGATTAAGGGCTGGTGAGCACTTGGGTAAGGGATTGTTGCTTGATTAAGTTGATTGGATGAAACCATTGATGTGGTTGAGGGATATTGGATTATTTAAAAAGGTGTGGAGCCTATTGGTGGCATAAGATATCGATTTGCACTCTGATAGTTATGGTGTGGATTGGTTCCATGAAGATGATCCTTGTGAAACAACTTGTTGGGTGTTGTGACAACACTAATGAAGTACCTCTTGAATTTATTGATTGCAAGTCCACCTAGGCCTTTGCATCAATATTCTTATCCTAAGATAAATTGCCACACTTTTTTTTAAAATGAATAAATATATGAGGCTTAAAATAACAATTCTAAGAAGAGAACCTTGTTTAATAAGAAAAAGATGGAGATCCATGTAGAAGAAATCATAAAATTAAATAGGAGATCTATATTATCATTGCACTTATTAAAATGAAACATGGACAAACAATGCTCTTGGGAAGTTGTAGCCAAATTGAAATGACCTGTTTATACAACATTTGTGAGTGGCTCCCATATTGCACCTACCTAGATACATTTCTAAATATTAAAAACATAGCATTGATAAATTGAGCCTACTTCAAAAATTGAATATTAGATGCTAAATCGAACCTACCTCAAAAATTGATAATTAAAAATTGGTCTTCCTTCGTACCAACATAATGATTTTCTAATGCTAAGAACTTCTTCAAAGCTCACCCAAGGGAACCTTATCTAAAATAACTCTCACTAGAAGCTAGTTCATACCTACTCTAAAATCAATTTGTATAAATCAATTAATACTCAATTAGAGATTACACTAATACCCATGCATCGCCACATGAAATATATTTACTCAAATTTTACAACTATAAATGTATCGCATGCATTGAAAGAAAGAGCACAAATTTAACTCCCTAATCACTACCAATGGCCTCATTTTTGCCTCTAAAATATGCTTCTTGAGAGATAAGAATAATTTCATGGTTGCTTGATGCATTCAATTCTTTAACATGCACAACATTTTGGTCACCTACATTCACAAGTACAACAAAAAAGGTTTGATGTCATTCACAATGGACAATACAAATACTATATAGAAATGATGATAGTCAACTATATCAAGGATGAATATGTTTTATTTTTACTTGCCTTTATTTCTTCATAGCTGCGATCTCCAACCTCATCTTCAACATCATCAACAATAAGAGAATATGAACATTCCTAGATGAGACACAATACAAGATTTTATATTTCCTAGTTGTTTTGATTACAAGTCTTCAAGGCTTTGTGCATAATCTCCAAAATGATGACAAAATGAACAACTCCAACTTTCAAAACTAAATGGGAAGGTGCTGATTGGTTTAGTTTGAGCTTCACTTGGTTTCAAGAATACTTTAATATTCTCTACTTAACAAGGCCAACCACGTGAAGGTGGAAGCACATTTGGCCCCTCCCCTCTATAATCACTTCAAATTCCCCATTAACATCTAATTACATATTTCATTCATTCATTCATCCATTTATGAACTATAACATTTAATCGTTATAATCACCTAACATTCATTAACATGACATAAATTGATTAATACACAACATTCATCAATAATTCATTAACACATCAATCATTATAATCACATAAAATTCATTAACATGAAATAAAATTCATTAATCTGGAACATTCATCAATCATTCATCAACACATTCATTAAAACAATGTTCTTGTATTATCAAACAAGGTTTATAATAATCAGTTCTTTTTTAGTTTTTCTTCGGTTTTTTAAAGAAAATGCTAACAATAACATCAATATATTTGAAATTCTCCTCTTCTTGTGGTTCTGATGTTATGATATGATGTCTCCTCATCTTTTTTGGAGCATGAGGCTACTACACCAAATTGGGGTTTGTTGCAATAACAAATAAATGGGTTAAATTCACAACATTTTTTATTAATGATAAAAGTATTTTATTAATCAAAAGAACACAACAGGGATTTTTCTTTACTTGACAGTGCCACATCATTTACAATCACATTTTGTTCAGCCCCAATCTCAACATGTTGAACACTAAGATCATGCTCCACTTCGTCACCATGACGCTCTGCATGTTCTAAAATATTCACAAAAAGGTTACACCAATTGCAATTTAAGATGTTAAATTGTATTACTAATTACATAATTAATTTTCAATAGAAAATGAATACCTACATCATTGTGATGCACATCATGGCCTTCATCATGTGCAGGTTTTGTGCCAGGATTAGAAGGTTGCAGTGAAATGTCATGCGCATTGTTATCATTGTTTTCTTTATAAAACAAAAATAGTTGATTTGTGTTCGGAATTAACATCAAATAGATTATTTCTCAAGTATTCAATTTGAATTATTTTTCATTAGGCCTATTTACCTGTGTGTGAATTGATGCACTAGAATCTTCTCTTTGGCCACAAGATTCTATGCGGTGGCGTGCAACCATGGCTTTATAGCCTTGCTTGAAGCATATTTGTTTTTCTTCTTCTGTGGGTGCTACATTAAATTCAAGCCCTACTTTTTTGGCTTAATATAAAAAATATTTCATGTATTGCTTGATTAAATAATTTTTTTTGTAATTTTATATAAAAAAAATTGATACGAAATTTTATTTATTGGTACTTACAAGTTGTGCGTGAAAATTCATATATCCACTAGAGCCAAGATGGTGTTGGCCAACCTTATCTTTTTTGGCCTGTGTAAACTTTGATGTGTCCTGTAGTCTATATATGAAAAGTTTGAAATATGTTAGATTATATAAATATAAAGATCACTAATTAGTGCATAATTATGTTAATACTATCACATACCTATTTTTGCCTTCTGTTGGTCGAATTCCTTCATCTCTGAGCCTTTTCTCTTTTGCATCTTCAATGATTTCATTCCACTCCATCTCTGGAACCATAGGAGGATGCTCATACTTTGGGTTGATCTTTAAAGCCCTTTTGTATTGGTCCCTCACACACTTCAAATGTTTGCAAGCTTTCTAAAGAATTTTGGCTTTGTCAAAAATATTTTGACAAAATAGATCCTCTAAAGATTTTATGAGCTGATTTTTTAATTTGAGAACTTGGTCATTCCACCTTTTAAGAAAAAAACAAAATTATTAGATAAAAAAATTAGCTGAAGCTATGTACCTTGAATATAGTAGAATAAATTGACAAAAGGAAAAATATTCTACCAATGATATGAAGCTATGTACTACTTACGTATGGTGGGCCTGAATAGCTTCAATGTTATTTCATAAAGAATTTCATAAAAAACATCATTTCTGTCATGCCCAAAAAATCCACTACTAGGCATAACACAGCATAGTAACTCTATTTAAAACCAAATGCCTATAACAAATAGGAATACCTTTAGAAGTAACATGTTTTATTTCTTTTGTAAACCAACATACACTTCTATCATAAGGAAAATAATGATACTTCATTAAAATCAAATCTGTCCCTAAACCAGCATTCAACATTTGCTTATAAGGAAATATTCTACTATAGTTTTGTCTTACATTTCATCTTATTTTGAAACACATAAATTTGTCAAAATGCACAATAAATTTAAACCTTCTTATGATGTCAAGTCATATATTGTCTGTTAACATAGTTTTCTTTTAAAACACAATGGCTTCAATAATTTTCATGTAGAGAATTGGAGACACCTAACTTCAAATGAGAAATACATATATTTACATCTCCTTAAACAAACTTCATACTTTTTGAAAAGAATTAAACCAAGAGATCTACTCTTTTACATTTTTAAGAGGACCAAAAAAAAACTCCTCCAATAAAAACATATTCCTCTTTAAATCTCTTCATGGAAACAAGATGCTTCAAGGACCTACAAAAGAAAGCTTATAGGATGGCCATGGGAAGCTCACCTCCTAGCCTAGGCCTTTACAAGACCAACCCCAAGCTAGGAGAACCAATGCTAACCTGGGTATGCAAGAAACCAAGTGAGACACATTGAGAACACAATACACACATATTTACACCCTCCCATGGCTAACACAAGGAGCTTGAAACAAAGCTTCCTAAGGGTGAAGGTGGACCAAGTACCCAATGGGAGACAAGGCTAGAGATGAAAATGCAAGCCTTCAATAAGGCAACAATTCTTACATACAAAAGCAACATAACTCCTCTTCACACCCCAAATCAAAACAATCAAACATGGCCAAAACCCTTATGACCCCCAAGCACATCAATGCTACTAGCCTACCATGGACCCCATAATCCATGGTGCAACCCTCTCTCCCAAGGAGAGAGACTCTACACCAAGAGGGTTGTCAAACTCCCTTCACCCACAAGGCCACTCTTCCCTCCCAAGGGTGAGTGAGGCCTTGAACAAGAATCCCTTAAACAACACTCAAAAGAACAAGAAAATTCATGCAAAATTTTTGCTTCACATAACAACATTTCATACTAAAAAATTAGTATACCAACAAGAACATACATTATGTAGCACAACACTTCATACTACAAAATCAACATACCAGCAAGAACATACATTATGCAGCATAAACAAGAGCTATCTTTCTTCAATCTTTCATGGAAGCCATAAGCAAGAGACCATAAAAGAGAAGTATAAAGCTTGAGAACTACCAACCTCACATTAGAAGTTATGGAAAATGAAAATTGAAGTAGAGCCCTTCCCTTATTGTCTTTTCTTCCTTTTCTCCTAAATCCCTTAGTAGTCTCTAAAGTTAGAGAGTGGGTGATTGAGAGGAAAACTCTCCAATTTCCCCTCTAAATTCAAAATCCTCCCATTCTTCCAATCCTTGGAAGAAGTTTGATCTCCTATTGGTCACTCTTCCCAAACCCTCACACATTACTAAAATGAAGATTCTTATCATGCCCAAAATTTAACCAATAAAAAATGCAACAAATTTTTTTTTTTTTAAAGTGAAATGTTAAGGAGTGACATTCAAAGGTTAAGTGTAAGTTGACAATAGATTAATTGGTCAAAGTCTAGAGTCAATTTTTGGAGAGCATTACGCTAAGGACTAACAATAGGATGATTGGGTCTAGTAGACTAGAGTTCATATCTATTATTGCAAAGGTATCGAGTTTGGAAAGCAGAACCCTAGTGCATACAATTTCCATTTAGAACTTCCAATCATGATGTATTCAAGGTACCTATGGTACTAACATCTATCCAATTTCATAACAATTAATCAATAGCCTAACATGTGTATGAATACCTAGGTTATGTCTTCCGAATAAGGTTGATCCAACTAATAGATAATTGTTTTTTTTTTTTCCAATAATGGAATGATGGCAATAATGATAGAATTACAATATTTAACTGACAATAACCCTAATGTTGTTAACTAGAATCCAAATGTTATCTAACATTTGAAGTTATAAAACCATCCTCTAATACCTACCAATCACTTACTTATACATTAAATCATTTAAGACGCATCGATTCATTAATCCTGTTAACAATTAGCAAGCTATTAATCTACTTTTAATGCTCTTATGATGATCGTTGTGAAATTGAATGAAATGAACTATCAAAATTAACAACTTGATTTATTAATGAATGGGTCTAATCACCTTAATCGTTTAACTAATTAACAATCTAATGACATGTGCTACAAGATTTCCTAATTGATTTATTAATTAACCTACATATGTTAACACTAATTCTACTAATTACTAACCAATGAATTTATTGAATAAATATGTTTAACATAAATAATAAAACCCACAAACCAAAATCAAAAGAGTAAACTAATACTCCTACAACTTGATTTATTATAAGATAATACTAAACACATTAACCAAAATCTCTTAATTTAGAGTAAATTAATTTGTTTAACAATGAATTAAATCACAAAATACAATTTGTATTTAACAAATAAAATTAATAGCAAAAAGGCAATTCAAATTCCTAAAAGCTAACCTACTAACCTATCCTATCTCATCCCTCTACCTATCCCTACTATCACATCACCCCCACTATCCCTAGCCATAAAAATTAACTAAGGTCTATAGAATAACATACAAGGAAATCCTAATAATCACTAAGGCTTGCATAAGTTTCAAGGAAAGAAACCCTTTAGAAAGGGCAGCACATGTTTCCAAGCAAGGAGACCCTTTTAGGTAGACATGCACTTGATTCAAGGCAAGGGAAAATGGGGCCCACCATAAGGCTTCCCTTCCAAATGCAGCAAGAGAACCTACGTAAGGAGGAGAGAAGGAAACATGTCAAAGCAAGAAATTACTTCATGCCAGACATAGTACATAAAGGTGAAGAAGGAAAGTGCACAAGGCATGGGTGTTTGGGGGCCCACTAACTCATCTACCCAATTCTATAGCATGGGGATTTGAAAGTGAAAGGGGGTAATCGGATATAGCAAGCAAGACATTAAAGCTAATGCTTTATTTTCTTCTTTTTGAAAGATTTTTTGGTAGAGTACCCCCTTCCTCATGCCTACACCTATTTTTAGGAGGATGAGAATGTGGGGCCCATGGTCAATCAAGTGGATAGATCTTTGAGAGATCCCTTATTGATTTTAGAGTTATTTTGCTTTATTAATCACATTGATTGACTAGCAATTAGTTACTAACAATTAGGTTATATTAGGAGTTTAATTTATATTAATTCTAATTAGAAATGGCATATTGGGAAGGGAAGGGAATATTCTCTGTGGCAATAGAATTATTTCCTTCCCATACAAAATCCAGAGAGCATTTTGGTCTTAAAAATCTGGAAGATGTCATTGTAAATATATGATTTTTTCATTTAATTTCTTTGCTTGTTTTTTTTTTTGAGAGCCAAATGAATACATTGATTTATTCAATTAGTGTCTTATACTAAGGATAATTATGGGTTGAATATTAGTTGTATGAGATTTTTACATAGTAATCTAACTTGTTCATTTGTTCATTGTTTCATGCTTCAATTTAGAGGAATAAAAATGAGATTTTGTTCAAATAGAGATTGATTATAATGAATGTGAAAATTTACAACCAACATTTAGAGAGATTGCTAAATTCATACATCAACTAAAGTTTGCAAGCTAATGAAACTATTTCATTGTCTATTCTATCAACCTTGGATATTATTTCACAAAGAAAGAATAACTTCCCTATTACAAGAAATAGAATACACTAAGCATGAAAGTAATGATTCATTATTTTCATTATGGTAATCTCTTCCAATACAAATGCATATTCTTCATGATGGATAATTCTTCACATTTAAATGACTATCATACCATATTCCCTTCCTTGATGAACTATTTCATAATAAAAGGAAGCATTCCACATATTACTTAAAGAAGGTTTTCAATAACATTACATATGCAATAGGAGAAGAATCTCATTACAAGGATCAACAATGCAACATCATAAGGTGCTTCCACACAACCACACAAGAGATTAAACTTCTTCAAGGCTTCATCAACATGGATCTTGGCATCAATACCTGCAAATGAAAGGGGAGAACCATGGGAAGCTCACCTCCCATCCTAGGTCTCAAGGAGACCACCCCCGAGCTTGGAGAACCAAGGCTAAAGAGGTATGCTCAACAAAAATGCTCACAACAATACACATATGCATAAACAACAATTAAATCCCTCCCAAGGCTTCACACATGAGTTTTCTAAGCTCATTGAAATAGGGTGAAGGTGGGCTTTTCCAAAGAGGATAATGCCATTGCTTTCAAATTTCCTCAACATGAGTATTTCATTGCCTCTTCAAGGCTACATTTTCAAACTTCCATACACATACTTTCTTTATCAACCTCCTAAAGATGCAAGAATACAATGGCTTCATGGAGCTCATACACCATGAATTTATCCCTCTTCTCCAAGAGAAGAGACTCTCACCAAAATGGAGAGCCCAACTAACCCCTTCAGCCAAGGCCACTTCTTCCCTTCCCAAAAGGGTGAGTAATGCCTCACTCCCATGAACAAAAACTCCCTCATTCAAGCAAAATAAAACCATAAAAATTAATTCAAAAACCCAAATCCCTTCCCATACAACACAATATCACAACAAGCATAGAATTCATATGCATGAGAGAGCAATAAAAAAATGCTAATCTATTGTAAACAACAAGTAAACTTCCATGGCAATGAGTAAACCAACCTTCACAATGTGTTACGGAAAATGATTTTTTGAGAAGAGCCCAATTCCTTATGCTTTTTCCATCCAAAACCCTAATATCTCTAAAAGTAGAGAGTGGGTGAACACCCACTAACTCTACCAAGGGCCTCTAAAAAGGCCTCCAACTTCTACCCACCCACTAACATTAATTTCAGACTTGACCCTCAAGTCTTTTGGCTTTTCCTTGTCCCCTATCATAAATGCCTGATTGGAAGGAAGTGTGGAGTTGGGTAACGGTCAAGACTAAATCTCATTTTCGTAGCATAAGGAAAATGGGTTATAAAATGGGTCACCTAGGCCACTAGGGGGTTCTAGTTGTGTTAAAAACATCCCTAACCCATACCCCTAGCACTTAGGCACTTAGATTTTGCTAAATTTGACCCTTAGGACCTCTTTTTGGCCTCTAGAAGTGGCTAGAAGAATTCAAATCCAAAAGATCAATTTGATAGAACTTTGCAAGTATCTCTAACAAGGGAATTAATTAAGTTCCTAATGAGTCAGTTAGGCTTATGTTTACATTGTCAATCCAAAGTAGACATGTCAATCCATAACACATAAAAAGTGTCAAGTGACACTAACAATTACACATCACATACAAAATGACATGTCTCAATGACAACATGAAGTTTTCTAATAACACACATGCAATTCACATTTACAATGGGTTCACATTACAACAAGGTTTTCAATCCCATATCGGATTAAACCTTGGCCTACTCAGTTCACATATGTTTAGCCTTGATTCTCCGAATGATTCCATGGTTCTCTTACCTGCACACTAAACATCGAGCATCAGTAGTTCAAGGTAGTAAAATCACATGAAATATATATATTCAATTCATTATTTAACAACATAAATCAATATGCAGAATTCAATTCTAATTACATTTTTTCATTCAATAATGTTTAAACATAATAATTCCATAATCATCATGACATGTCATTTGTGAAATTATCAAATCTAATCATGATCAAGTCCCATCAATTCACATAATATAATAATCATCATCAAACATAATATCTCGAGTCTAGGTCAGGATAATCAAAAGTGTGTCAATGTATCAAATCATGAAGTATCAAAATGCGAATGATAAAAAATGCTATGATGGGTTAGGGGGAGGCCTCACAGTTCTTTAAAGGATAGTGGCATGGAAAGTAGACAAGGTTTGTCCTCCCAATGAAAGTGATCTTCCCAAGGACATGCTTCCCATTATGATTTTCGGCCATCTTGGATAAGTAACTTTTTGGAGGCTTCCCAAGGCCTAAATATGGTATCCTATGGTCAAAAACTCCCCTAACCCATAGGTATATGAAGTGGGCTAGTAAAAAATAGGTTAAAATCAACCCTAGGTGGCCATATAACCTCTCAAAAACCTCAATTAAGATTACATACGAATTTCAATGGATGTGACTCCACCTTGGGCTCACAAACCAAGTGATGCTTATGGGGAATAGAGCTAGGTACCTAGTGGGAAAGGTGGGTCCTCAAGCTTTCCAAGTGGACATGCCATGACACATCATTTTTACAACAAGTGTGCCAATTGGCACTACATAACACATCGCAACACACTTGGCAAGTCCACTTGTAAATCTCATAATCCAAATGAATGCAAATGCAGATAAAATACACACCATACACTATACGAAGGAAAATAGATTACAACGAGGTTTTGTCTCTTCAATAGATGCAACCTTGGCTTTACAAGATTCACATAGGGGTTAGTCATGATTCTCTAAAAAATTCCATGGCCATGATTCCTACACACTCAATTTAAACATCAGTAACCTCAAGAAGTATAGTCATTGAAATCCAAAATGCAAAATCAACATTAACATTAAATTATCTATCACATGAGGTACATTCTTTTAGTCTCTATAATCCTTCATCATAATTTTAATCGTCACTTTAATCATTACTTTCAAATCAACAAATGTAATTGAATCAGGAGAACATAATCTCATTAACTCATATGTCACACTAATCAATCTAGATCTATATAATTCATGATGTAGTTTTATCCAATTTACCTAAGCATTAATTATGTCAATTCTAAAATCATTTATATGGCATACAATCAAGTAACCAAATCAACAAGTAATTATCATAATAATGTCTTGAAATCCATCAATATATTTCATCACCTAACCTTCAACCTTCACAAAATTTCACATCACAACAATCAATTCAAATTGTGATTAATCATTTTCGTAATCAACTCATAACAACATATACATACCCAAATTTCAACCTCCTAGTATTCATCTAAATCATTTATCTTAATGTCAGTGATAATGTGTCATAAGGTCGACAATCAACATCCTATGTATGGAAAGCATCAGACAAATATTAAGTCTCAACATCTACTATAATCAAATTCCTGTCAAAAAGATAAAATCATATTAATTCATTTAAACCTTAGGTCAATTACTACGTCTATCATAATGATAACAAAAAGGTTATGATGGGTCTAGGGTGAGGCCTCACAATTTCCTGTAAAAAACATCATGGGATCATAAGTCCAAAATGAGTTATGAATAAGTAAACTACAATTACACTATAAATAATAATAATTTTAAATTAAGTACCTAGAAGCTTAGGTACTTTTAAGGGAATCATATCTTTCTTGACCAACAAAAATAACATCTGCAATGATCTCGTACTATCAACATGAGTTGATCTAGAAAAAAATGGTAAATTATGACCAGTATTGGTCTCTATTCTATCTTGTGTATCTATTAATGCAATGAGTTAATCAATGACTATGATCAAATGCATCCAAGAAAGTACAAACCAAATCATAAATTACACAACAAAATATATCAAAAAAAGGATTTAGTAGCTCTACTTGGAGCAGATGTGGATGTGTTGATGCTCCTTGTTGCTGACCCTGCAGTCGACAATCTTGGAGTGGTGGTCATCCTTGAAGAAGGCATTTGCGCTTCATCATGACCTGAAAAACAATCATATATAAAATGTCATATCTTTTTTTAATTATAGTGCTAATCAATATACACAATGGATTATTGAATTTGATCCAAAATGTTATAGTCAAACACAAAAAAATCATTCATATAATGTTATCATCTAGAGATACTTAACTTTCCATCTAGACCCACAACCTATTTAGCATATGACACAAAATAATGTTTTTTTAATTTCCACATAGATTAGTCAATGTATTCCTAAGAATGAATTATTTACCTAAAGGAACTGCACTAGTACCCACATCATGTCGAGCAAGTCATTGAGGTCTAAAAAAACCCCGTAAGAAGAACACATACATATTTTAGTTCATGATCCATAAAATAGTAATAAATATAAACCTTTATTGAACTTTTGTTATAGCTAAGATTCATTGATGGTTACTTCCAGACAATGTTCCTATATCTCCTCATTTGGATTTGGATCCACCACAATGGCAAGAATTTGCAAGTTGAATTTTTTAGGCTCTTTGTAATCATGCTTATGGGGTCACCGATATATGTAATGTTAGCATCACATAATACTGCCACCTCCATTTCAACAACTAATTTCTCATTTGTTACTGGTGTTTTAAACTTTCCCTAAGCATCAATTTGTGACAAAAATATCAGTAAAATAATCAAAATAACTCCAAAACCCTATTGAAAATAACATAATAATATAACATTTTGTACAATTATAATTACACTAATTTTTACACTAACGTTTACCTTTGCCAAAGAAGGGGTGGGAGGAACATCCCCGCCCAATGGATCCATGTCCCCCTATGAAAAAGATTAAATATAAAAACATCAGTGTAATGAAAGCAATAGATGACTTCACAAAAAAGCTTATTAATAAAATGGTATATTGTATATTGGAGTTATTAATTGGAGGTAATTAGTTTAAATTTTATATATATAGTACTTACTAGTTCCATGATCATATTTTTTTTTGTATCTATGTGATTCAAATTGTAATCTATTAGTATCTCTTCCCTTGCAATTATTGATTTTATCGCACATACAAAAACATGATTTCCCTCATGCACCTCGAAAATACAATTGAGTCACTTATTAGTTGACCTAAGACACGTACTATTTATAAAACCTGTAATGTTCCCTATTGCTTTTGGCCTTTTGTCAATGTACATAGAAAGTCTTTTAATTTGATCATTTTATTTCCGTTGTAGATAATTTGCTGACAGTGCATACCTACACATACTTTTTTTATATTGAACTATCCACATCCAATTATTACAATTGTAACAAGGTTTTGCATACTTCATCAATTCAACAACTTTGTTATAACTAACCTTTATGTCATCCATGGAAATAGGCCCAAACCATGTACTAACTATGGATCGATGTGATATATCCTCTCAATAACACAAAAATCAGTGTTAGGTGGAGGTAATTCCTTGGGTACCCATTCCTTCTGAAGATGTGTGTACCTCAAGGGAACCTTGATGTCTCCTTCTGTCTCATCATCATAAGAATATGGCCCCCGTTTAGCAAGGAAAATTGCATGTGTTTATTGAATTTTCTTCTAATCTTTTGACCTATAGTTGATCTCCCTATTGTAGACCTACTACATGTCTCACTTTCATCTTCTCTTCCTACATTTCCCTCACTTGAGGAAGGATAATCTAACAAGTAACTATTTGGTGGTACCTGTAGCCCATCAAATGAGAGATACAATTGAAGGAGCCAAATATTTTTCTAAATGAGGGTAATGTTGATGAAGTCAGCCTAAAGTTGATGTTGAGGGTAAAGAGAAAGCAAGAAAATAATAAACTATATCTATAGGGTCTATTGACTTATACCTATCCATTCATGTCACTGTGTAGGATCCTCATCAAAGGGGTTAAATTTCCTGTGTATGAAAATCATTTATCTTAAGTTAGTTAAAAATTACATGATACATATGCTACAAATTACATAGAACACAACATGAACAATATGCATACATCATAATCATTGTATATTTTTTAATTCGTTACCTCTACTTTATGTGTGCTAGCTATGCAAGATCCTCAAGAAAAGGGGTGATGATGTCTGCAATCCTTTGCCTATTTACACAAAGGGTGAGAATCATGCACACAAAATATATTATAGGTAATCAACACCAACAATTGAGCATCATAACACATATTTGAAACATGTGTATCATAAATCACCTATGTTTTCATCATTAGAATTGAACACAATAATTAATTATACCATGCCATTAGACTTCAACACAAAATAAATTAATCATGAAAATATATAAGTCAAATAAATTTATATGAATAAATAAATACCTCATACATTTCATTGATCATGTCATTGATCATCTTCTTTATCCAGCTCATCATGATCATGATGATGATCATGATCATCATCATCATCATCATCATGACCATGGACATGACCATCATCATCATCATCATCCTCATCATCATCATCATCACCACCACCACCACCACCATCATCATTGCCAGCATCATCATCATCTACTTCATTCTCTGCTTCTTCAATATCTTCCTCTTCCATCACATTATACTTTATCGATCTTCCTCTTGGATCGTGTCTAAAAACAAATGACCAACCCAGTTTATGTGGAATGCCAAAGTAAAATACCTACTCACATTGGATTGGAAGAACATAGGGCTCATCCCCAACTAGCTCAAACAACATTGTATTAATTATTGGAAATCCATTTTCATGTTCAATAAAAGTTCTCTCAGCATCATTTTGATTCAGTCATAGCTTGTACTATTTGATGATGAATATTACTAATTTGAAGGAATTAAAGTCGCACTCAATTATATCATCCAAGTTTTCATAGTATCGATTTTCAGACTCTAGAGGATGTAAGTCGTTTATCGAAGAAATATTAGTGACCTGAAAGACTACACTTATCCTAGAATCACATGTTTTCTTCATGTCATCCAAATTTTTGATGTGAAATTTATGGCCATGGTAGTACATAGCTTTGTGGTTATTGACCTACAATTTTTCAAACATGTCAAAATTATTTGCATCAATCTGTGAGTTAATATTAAACATATGGATCATGATAAATAAATGTATACGTACCTTTCTACCTCTTAAACCATATGCTAGATCAATTACCATTGGTGTAACATCGTAACCTCCATTATGATAAGATTCTTTAACTATTGAAGAAACACCTTCCCATGTTAAGGAGCGACCATTTTGTTGAGATCGCTCAATCCATACTATGATCCAATCAAGATTGTTTGTAATATACAAATGTAGTGCATCCCACTCATGAACAACTGTATAAAATAAATAGACCACTTAGAAACAACTTCTATTAAAAATTTATAAGAATAAATTAACTAAAATAACATCTTATAATTATCTCTACCTTTCCTCAATCTACCTTTCCCCATCAAGTACTCCCCTTTGAATTTGTTAATGGAGTTGGGATCCCAAATGTGATCTACATGGATATTTGCTACAAACTTGGGAAGATATTCAATGTACACCATGGTATAGTATACCATATATCCCTCCACCATAGAACCCTCATGACATGCTCTTTTTAAAACCAAGCCCTTCAAAAATTTTAAGTGCCTCTCAACCATCCACACAATTCAGTCTCCTCAACTTGATGTGTGAGGTAGTGTTATTGTGCATTGAAAAAAGTTTAAGGTAGACACATTTTCATTTCACACATAAGCTGATGAATTTTTCTCTTCCAATGTCGAAGTGGTGTGGGAGAGATAGAGGTAGAACATACTACAATAATTATAAAATAATATTTTTAATATATTATAAAATAATACAATGAAAAGGACATGAAGATTTACAAATATATTGTAAATAGAGAAGAACATAACTTACCTTGACAGAGGTATGCCAATCATGCATTTTCAACCCTGACCCAAAATCACCTTTTTTTGATATGAGACTACTTATGTTTGTAGTAAATCCTATGAGAAATTGAGTTTTTTGTATGGCTTCTTTTATGGCATCACTTTGTTGTTGAGTTAATAACCAAGGAAGGACAATCATATTAATTTAGTCTCCATTTCTATTTGATTCAATGAAAAACTTCAATGCATGATTGGATTCATGAATGTCATTTCAAATTTTGACAATTTTTTCTCATCACACCTTCCATCCAATATTTTCTAGTATTTTTGTTACATTCTTTCCAATATGCACAACATCAAACAAATGCATTATTGGGAGGTTCTAGTAGTATGAAAACCTACTAAATTGTCTAGGATATCTTTTTAGTCTTATTGACAGTTGGTCAACAATGCCTTGATGACCTTCATAAACATCAATTACATCATTATTAAACAAAAGACAATATCCAAATATAAATTTCAAACAAAAACCATCAGATGGAATGACATTACCTCGATGATTTATTCTATTGTATTCCAACTTCCATAGGTGAGGTGTCATTCTTTGTGGCTATGATGTTGTCTCTCCTTTGTGGTTGTGATGTCTCTCCTTTCCTATTTAAAATATGTTTTTTGGTAATTTGATACTTATGATTTTTGTGGAGAAAGTGCCTATGCTCATCGAACACCTGCTTTCCTAAATTTTGTGAATGATGAGATTTCATCTTTGGACCACAAACTGGATATGCAAATTTTCCTTTTGTCTGAAGACCTACAAGATCATATATAATTGGATGAAATATCTTAATTTTGATATTTACAATTATCATGCACAACTTAAACATACAACAAAAATGTGTTAGCACTATAACATACCAAAAATATGTGTTAACACTTTTACATACCAAAAAAATGTGTTAGCCCAGGGGCATCATGTATTGTCCATACAAGCATTGCATGTAATTGAAATTGTCTTTTTCCTATTAGTCTAGAGATGTCATACATAGTGACCCCATTCTATAACTCCAACAACTCATCAATAAGGGTCTTAATATATGCATTCATATCTTTCACTTGGTACTTACCTATTTGAATGGACAAAACATTACATAATTATTATGACCATTTTGATGCAATGTTTATAAATTAATTTACATGACTATTAAATGAAGAAATACCTGGTACAATCATTACCAACATTATGTGCTCCCTCTTTGTGGATATCTAATGAGGAATGTTATTGTTAATTAAAAAAACATGCTAGACCAAGTAAATTAATCTCATCTCTCCAAATTGATTGACATTGTTCATTGCCAATGAAAGCTTGAGATTACAAGGTTCTTGTTTAAAGAGTGGCCAAGTATCTTCTATGTTCTTAAATGTAGAACCATATATAGGCATTCACATAATGTCATCTTGACTTCTATTGTGTGCATGGTAATCCATAAATTGTACCAAGCTAGTGCACCTAAATAACCGTTGTAGATGTGGAATAATGGGAATGTACTGAAGAACCTTGTGAGACACCCTTTTTGTTGTTTGATCTGATCGATATCTACTAATGTGACAATCAGGGAATTCTTTTGCAAATTTATGTTGTTTATGATATATAATATGATCATTGGGATATGCATGTATTGTTTGATACTCCATTCCAATATCTTTCATAATGGTAGATAATTCTCGGTACAAGCGAGGTAGAATGTTTGATGGTGGTGTATCATCTTAAAATGGAAGCAATTCCATGATAAGAGTGTTTAGCCCTCCCAGTAAGTGTTTTGGGATCATGTCAAGCACCCTGAATAGGTCCTCCTGGCCTTCATCATAATCATCATAATATTTTATTCCTCTCCCTAGCATTCTATCCCATTCTGACATCATTTCTAGGTCTCCAAGCATCCCCAGGACCTCCTATCCTGATTCTGGCTGGATCTGGGCCCACAGGGTTAGAATCAAGGTTGATCCTGACTAGGTCAGAATTGACCTCAATCCTGACTAGGTCAAGATTGAGGTTGTCTTTGACCTCCTCCAGAATCTGTGCCCCTATTTTAATTTTGGTCCCGACGGGCCCCAAAATCAATGTCGGGCCCTCAGATCCAAATGCGAAAAGGTTTTAATTCGAAATTCATTTAATTATTTTCCCTCTTTAGTTGGTTATTGTGTTTGGACCATAATTCAAGGTGAAATTTGAATTATGGGCCCATTTCTAAGGGTTAAGGTTAATTGGGATTTAATTCCTCAATGTCGGCCTTCTCTAGAAGTTTGTGCCCTAGATCACTATAAAAGGAGGCCTTCCTATCTCATTTTATCATCCATTATTCACATCTCTCCATCAAGTTTTGTGAGAACATATCTCAAGCTCTCAAGGTGATCAAGAAAGCATCCATTCAAGCATTCAAGTTCTCTTCTCCATCCAAGTTCTCCATTGAAGATCAAGGATTCAAGCATTCAAACTATTGAAGGGATTTGGTTCAAGCATTCAAGATTCATCATTTAAACCCTAGATCTAGCCATCACAATGGTGTGATTTTCCTTCAAGATCCTTTGTTCATCTTCAAGATCCATTCATTCTTCTATCAAGGTGGATTCCAAGCATACAAGCATGGAGGTTTTGTATTTACTTTCATGGTTTTGATTTACACTTTCCATTGTTGTGTTCAAGCTTTTATATCAACATACTTTTTTACATTCAAAATACGATTACATATCTATCGAATTGCATAGCTTCATTGTTAGATCTACTTCTACTACTTGCTAGCATTCTTATTTCAATTTCAATATTAAGGTTGATTCCAAACCGGGGTTTGATCAAGGCAAACCCCTCAAACAAACAATGAAAAGTCTCTTTTTCTTGCAAGTACAGGTGCAGGATTTTGAATCTGAGAGTGGATTTGGATACCCTTTTCGGTGAACTTCCGAGATCTGCGAACAAGGTCAGAATCGACCTTCAAATAAAAAATCTAGCCTTTGACCTTTTATGAGGGTCAAAGACTACCTGCCATCAGGAAGATAAAAGATTTTTGAGTTTTCTTTGTCTCGGCATTTCCAATCCAAAATAGGTTGCAAAATTGCCTGAAAGTACACACAGACATCAAAAATTGGCATTTTCTAGATTTTCCCTAATTTGAGGTTAGTATTTGTATTTCAATTATTTCAAATTTCAAGCACAATTAAACCATAGGGAAATATAGGGTTTTTCTCTCTCTTTCATATTCTCCATAAATTGATTTGATTGTGCATTAACCTTTTGGTTGATCAAATAGGATCTCTCCCTTGGGAATTTGGATTTCGGAGTGGATCTAATATTTCCCCACACACATTTAAATAGAGGTCATTCAATTTTACCTCTATTCATTTTGGTGAACTTGACATACTTACTCTCCTTATCTTTTGTGGAATTAGATGCCCTATTGTGTTATATTTTAGATCCTTTCTTGCATTTAGATTAGATCTAGCTTATGCTTTTCATTTTAAATTCAAAAATACAAAAATATTTCATTTTCTATGGAGATTGTTAAGATTCTTTGGTGTGTAGTCATGTTCTTTATTAATCTTCTTTTAGCATCTCTTTATAATACCTATGATGTTTATGAGAGTATCATTCATTTCATTATGTTGATGACCCTTCACTTTGCTCTTGCCTATGCTTTTGTGAAGTTGACCGACACTAGTCTGCTTACATTTAAAAATTTTCTTGGGGATTTATGTGGTAGCCTTATTCATCTTTTGGATTATGTGAAGAATTTGGTAGATGACACACCATCTCCTAATCATCCTAATCCTATCAATCCTAATCCTATTAATCCTAATATTCCTATTCCAATACCTAATTCTCCATCTGTTAATCCTTTTTCTTCTTGTACTTATGATGGGATTCAAGCTATTGTTCAGGATGGAGATGTGCAATATTTATTTGATTTACCTTGTCCTCTGATTCATGATGCTATTAAAGGAAAGGGTAAAGAAACTTCTTCAAAACCTATTATCCCACCTTATGCAACCTTTACTCATGAACGTGATAAACAATCACCTCCTGTAGAAGCTTTACATAATATGTACACTACTGGATATAATATGGTGAATAAACAAGGTTATAAAGGTTTAGGGCTAGGAGTTAATGAGCATGGTATTAGGTTTCCAATTCATATACCCCCTAAACCAAACATGTATGGTGTTGGGTGTTCAAAATCTCAAGTCACGGTAGGTGGTGCTGATCATCGTCCTCCCCTTCATATTCTTCTCCCCACACCTATACTAGATAACTCTAATACTCATCAAGAAGTTGCTAAGAAGGTATATGTTGAGCTAATTAATTCCAAGAAATAAATCTTTAGACCTATGCCGATAGATGCTCTATACAAATATAAATGTCCTTTTCATTATAGTAACAAACATTTACTTGCTGATTTTAAACATTTCAAGTTATATGTTAGAGAAAGAGCTACTTTAGGAATTATATCTCATTCTCATGCATTTTTACAATTCCTTCATAATTTTGATATAGGGGATTCCCCTCCTTTGGATATAATGTAGATGTTCTTCTCCTCTTGTCTTATGATTGGGGGGCAAGAGGTGTATCTTCATCCGGTCTCCTAGGATCCATTAGGTCTTTTATTAGGGCTTAATTGGTATTCTTTCTCTCCTATTTTTCTATGGTTTTTCATTATGTTAATCATCCATAGAATCTATTTTCTTTTCAAGATATCTTTTCTAAGACATTTGTTTTGTGAAGGTATCCCTTGTCTCTATCTCTGGGGGGCAAGGTACCTCTTTCTTTTTCTTTGTCTAGGGAGCTACTTTCCTTAGCTTAGTGGTATTTGTTTATATTGCAATATTATTTCAACATATTGATAGATGTTTTGACTATAGATAACCTTCTTATATGGGAAGTTGTTGTCTTAAGTCGTCACTTCTTCTCTATTTTGCAAATTATGTTCTTTATAAACTCTCACCCTTGCTTTGGTGTTAGATTTGTTTCCCTCATTCCAAAGATTCCTCTTCCTCTTCTTTAGGGGGCTTGATGATTGAATCTTTGATCCCATTGTTGAAAGATGATATTTTATCTAAAGCACTCCTCTTTGGTGGGGGTCTTGTTGATAAGATCTCTTTCTTTGAGGATCCTTTTTCATGAGTGATATATCCTTTTCACGATTATCTCTATTCTTGGATGTAGGGGTCAATATCCCTTGCTAATAATATAGTATACATTGTTGTAAATAGGATATCTCCTTGTTTTGTGAAGTATGTATCCTCTTCCATCTTGGTTCCTACACTTGGGGGGCAAGGATTCTATCTCCTTCTATCTTTCCAGGATTCACCTCTTTCCTTGGTTGAGCAGTATTTATTTATAATGTGATATCCAATCATACATAAAATTTTGGTTTACATTTAGGATATATGTCCTTGATAACAACCTCTTTTGTTGTTTGACATTGGGTTTCTGTGGTTGATATATCTCTCACCTTGGAAACTGAATAGTGTGCTATCCCTCATAAGGGTTACTTTCTTTTCACTTCTTGCATGATATCTCTTTACATTCATCCCTTCCATGGCCTCATAGGAGCTGTGACCTTCTTGGCTTGGACTGGGTGTTGTCTATGGATATTGTCTTGATGCTGAAGAAGGCTTTATCCTTGTTCTTTCTTTTCCTTAACATGTCAAAATAGTATGTTTTTGCCATATTAAGGAGGGGGGTATATATAGGGTCTCCCTTGTACTATAGTTTTTTATTTGTATATGCTAAATCTTGTAAGGTAATGCACATAAGTTGCTAAATCCTGAAAAGACATGCATCTATATGCTAAATATTTTGAAGGTAATGCACATAAGTTGCTAAATCCTGAGGAGACACGCATTTTTCAAAAAAATTCAAATATGCTAAATCTTGGAAGGTAACACACATAAGTTGCTAAATCATGAAAAGCCACACATTCATATGCTAAATCTTCCAAAGGTAACACACATAAGTTTCTAAATCCTAAGGAGACACACATTTCATATTCATAGTTATACAAGAAGGTGGATCTTTGGGTATTCCAGAAGCCATCAAAAGATGCATTACAATTGCAAGCATATTTTATGGGTGAACCTATTGGGCTCTCCCTCCAGGGTGATTCATGGTAAGGTGGGCATCTTACTAGGCAAGGTAATCACTCTTTTTTCCTTTCTCTCCTTTTGCTTTCATGCTAGTAGGACTGGATCATGAAGCTATTGCATTTATAGTGTTGTTATTGTCTTTCTTATGTAAACATTTGATGCAGGAGCATCCTGGGTGTAAGAGCAATCTTGCATCACCCAAAAATATTTCTATTTTTGAATTCAATAAGGGTTATTTTCTGCAGAGCTGCTATTTATGGAAAGTTACTATTTTTGGTAATTTTTGTATGTGCTCAGAATGATCTGATTTCTTTCTTGGAGGTTCATTTTGGTCATATAAGTTTGCCAGTAAAGTTTCATTGCTAGATCAAGTGTATATTAGAAGATATTGAAGATTTTCGGTATTGGCAGCAGGGTACAGAAACTTTGAACTCAGTTTTGAAGGCTTTAGAGGCCCCGGATGAGGTCGAAAATTTGCGTGACGGGCGCTTGCGCGGGTCAAGCCTATAGAGCGCTTCGTGGCATTTCTGAAATGGGGTTATAGTGGCCGAGCGGGTCAACTGGTGATGACTTATGGTCTTCGGAAGTTGGGCCACCTGAAATGGCAAAAAATAATTTTCTTCAAAATTTCTGTTCGGGTTTCAAAGGTTATCTTGAGCCGACTATGATGTAATAAAATGTAAAATAAAATAATTCTAAGTTTGGTCGGCCTTATTGGCTAAAATTCTGGAACCTTCCCAGGCGGTGGATAATTGCCTATATAAGGAAGGCTGTATTATTGTCTTAGGCAGTTCAGAATAGTTCTGGGTAGTAGATCTGGGTATTGATTCGAGGCTTTGTCCTACAAAATATTGTAAGGAATGCCATGTGGCTTTGCATATTGTAATTCTGAAAGTTTGTAATTCCACATTTGTGGAGATAATAAGAAGCCAATTTTCTGTTCTTGCATATTGTTGTTGTTTCTCTATTTCTGTTATGTGTTTGTGGTATTAAGGGGAGCACCCTTCATCAACATTTATGCTTTTATGATAGCTTTCCAAATATGATATTAGTATAAGAAATGTTTTGTAGCAAGATTTCTTATGCTAGTTGATTTGGGTTTGTTTTAGTACTAACCCCTCTTTTGTGTCCTTTTGTTTTTCGCACCCTCTTGCACGTATGTTGAGTTAGAATCCTTAGCCTGGGGACTTGTGTCCCTAGCTAAGTTTCATTCTATCTTGTTTCGAATCCACTAGGATCTCCTCTTTCTTCTCCTTTACCAAGAGTTTGCATCGAGTCCATACTCTTGCTAAAGTGGGGGCTTAATGTATCATCTTAAAATGGAAGCACTTCCATGATAAGAGTGTTTAGCCCTCCGAATAGGTGTTTTGGGATCATGTCAAGCACCTTGAATAGGTCCTCCTAGCCTTCATCATAATCATCATGAGATTTTATGCATCCTCCTGGCATTCTATCCCATTCTGACATCATTTTTAGGTCTCCGAGCATCCCCAAGACCTCCTGTCCTAATTCTGGCTAGATCTGGGCTCATAGAGTCACAATCGAGGTTGATCCTGACTAGGTCAGGATTGAGGTTTTCTTTGATCTCCTCTAGAATCTGTGACCCTCTTTCAATTTTGGTCCCGACGGGCCCCGAAATCAATGTTGGGCCCTTGGATTTGAATGCGAAAAGGTTTTAATTTGAAATTCATTTAATTATTTTCTCTCCTTATTTGGTTATTGTGATTGGACCATAATTCAAGGTAAAATTTGAATTATGGGCCCATTTCTAGGGGTTAAGGTTAATTGGGATTTAATTCCTCAATGTTGGCCTTCTCTAGAAGTTTGTGCCCTAGAACACTATAAAAAGAGGCCTTCCTATCTCATTTTATCATCCATTATTCACATCTCTCCATCAAGTTTTGTGAGAACATCTCTCAAGCTCTCAAGGTGATCAAGAAAGGATCCATTCAAGCATTCAAGTTCTCTTCTCCATCCAAGTTCTCCATTGAAGATCAAGGATTCAAGCATTCAAACTATTTAAGGGATTTGGTTCAAGCATTCAAGATTCATCATTTAAACCCTAGATCTAGCCATCACAATGGTGTGATCTTCCTTCAATATCCTTTTTTCATCTTCAAGATCCATTCATTCTTCTATCAAGGTGGATTCCAAGCATACAAGCATGAAGGTTTTGTATTTAATTTCATGGTTTTGATTTACACTTGCTGTTGTTGTGTTCAAGCTTTCATATCAATATACTTGTTTACATTCAAAATACGATTACATATCTATCGAATTGCATAGCTTCATTGTTAGATCTACTTCTACTACTTGCTAGCATTCCTATTTCAATTTCAATATTAAGGTTGATTCCAAATTGTGATTTGACCAAGGCAAACCCCTCAAACAAACAACCAAAACTCTCTTTTTCTTGTAGGTATATGTGCCGGATTTTGGATATGAGATTGGATTTGGATACCCTTTTCGGCGAACTTCCAAGATCTGTGAACAAGGTCAGAATCAACCTTCAAATAAAGAATCTAGCCTTTGACCTTTTATGAGGGTCAAAGACTACGTGCCGTCAGGAAGATAAAATATTTCTAGGTTTTCTTTGTCTCGGCCTTTCCAGTCTGAAATAGGTTGCAAAATTGCTCGAAAGTACACATAGACATCAAAAATTGGCATTTTCTAGATTTTCCCTAATTTGAGGTTAGTATTTGTATTTCAATTATTTTAGATTTCAAGCATAATTCAACCATAGGGAAATATAGGGTTTTCTCTCTCTTTCATATTCTCCATAGATTGATTCAATTATGCATTAACCTTTTGGTTGATCAAATCGGATCTCTCCTTTGGAAATTTGGATTTCGGAGTAGATCTAATATTTCCCCACACACATTTAAATAGAGGTGATTCAATACTACCTCTATTCAGGTGGTAACAAACACTCACCTATCAACCTATGGAAAAAAATAAAATTTATTAATATAAAGTATATTAATTGTACGCTAACATAAAAGATGACAAAAATGATATAGCTTAGCATACATGAGATTGATACATTGGATAAACCATTCATAACCTTGAAGTTTACCAACAACAATACAATAGAGATAAGAGTTTTTTCGTAGCCTTGGTATAGGGGCTCGTATGCCTTTTCAAGTATAGGTATATCAAGGTTATTTTCATGATCATGATCAAATGCACTAGTATCATCATCTTCATCATCTTGATCAGATGCACCAGTACCATCTTATTCAATCGTGTTCTTTATCACAAGATCATCTTCTTCCATGGGAGCATTACCTTTTGCTTTGATATTCACACCTCCATGTTCCCCAGTTGGAAATCTACATTCACCCATGGATGAAAATTATTTCCCCCTTCAATGTGACCATGTTGCTTACAATGTCTCTCAATTGTTGTGATTAGAAGTCTTTTATTCTTTAAGCACTTACAATTTTTGCAGGGAAAATAACATTTTCCATCACCTTTTCTTTTGAACTGAGACCACAATCTAGCAATTGTCTCCTTATTCTATTATAGGTTCATATTTTTAGGCGTGGTCTTTTTTGGCACTAGAAGAGTAAGAGTAAGAGTCAAAGTTGTCTTGGCACTAGAAGTGATAACACTAAAACAAGAAAAAGAGCTCAACAAGCCATAAAAATGCATTAAGTATTTGAAAGAGCCTCTTATCCAACATGTATGCTAAAAGGGGCCTCTTATGAAACATGTATGCTAAATGAATCCTCTAATCACATAACCAATGAATAAATAGAGGAATCTAAGGAAAAAATAGAAATTTCATAAAATTTCAAATGCCAATTTATTTAATAGTTTTTTTAACAATTCAAATGTCTGAAGTAGACAAGATTCTCAATGGAACTGCTTTGATAACATATAGATACAAATAGGAGATTGGAGTTGATCAACCTTCACCTATGCATATACAACCTTCACTTGTGCATATAAGAGTTGATTAGAGAAGGTATATGCATAGGTGAAAAACATGCAGATTTGACCAAGCACTACTAGGAGCTTGACCCTGCAAAAAATGGACTTGTTATGATTTTCACAATAGTACATTTTTTGCAAGGTAAGCTCCTAGTAGTTCTTAGACAAATCAGCATTTTCATCACTTGTGCATATACCTTCTCTAATCAACTCTTATATATAGGTGAAGGTTGTATATGTTGTATATGTTGTGTATGTGCACACACACACACACACACACACACGTGTGTGTGTGTATGTGTGTGTGTGTTAGCATTGATCCCTAGGTCCTCCAAAGTTTCTTACAAGCATTATAAGGACCTTTGTTTATAGTTTGGGCAAATAAAATGTTGATAAGATGTAAAAAAATAAAAAAGGGGGCCTTTATCATTGATCTTAAAATAAAAAATATGCCTATCTAATTCTTTTATACCTTATAAATGATTGTTTAAAAGAAAAATGGTGAAGAAAACCAGCCCACATTTTATGCTCATAGACTCGTGGCCTCCAAAGGAGATTCAAGATTTTTAGTTAAAGAGAACTTTCATTGATAGCAATAGCAGATCTTGGAGTTTAGAATAGTAGACTCCAATAAATAATAACGCCAAGATCCATTAAAGGGAAGTTCAATATATCTTAATCATGGGGCATAATTTGTATTACGAAAGGAGAAAAAAATTATTTCCAATGTGCTGAAGCTTCCAAGGAGCTCCCCAAATCCATCAAAATTAGCCCCCTCTAATTTAAAAAATAATAATAAGGTATGATATATCCCAAGGTGTGTAACAACCTTGCATGATGTTTCACCTCTCCCTTTACCAACTCCTCAATTACCTATGGATAAGGAAGATACAATAGAAACACAAGACATAATAATAATTACAAATCCTCTTCTCAAGGTTGAGATAGAAGACCCTAGACTATATAAATAATAATTATGAGTTTTGAAATTTCTAACCAACATTTGGATGATGTAAGGTTATTGATCGATTAAAGATTCAGGAAAGATGATAAATTTATAACTTCAAGAGAGTCTAGAGACTTTATTTTCAAACAAAAAGGAGAATAAATTACAAATAAAGTTGTAAAGATAACTCTTGAAAATAAAGACCAGGTCATATGTGACTTTTGAGCCTTTCTCCAATGATTTATGCAACTTGAACATTCTTTTTTTTTAGTGGAAATTTTTCTTTTTTGGTCAAAAATACTTTTTACATATTCTTTTATTTTTCAAATAAATATATGACACATGTGCTTTGTCTAAAGATAGCTCCATTGTTCTCATAAAAGGGAAATCAAGGCCATTTTGAGAGGGTTTTGAATGTATCAAGGATATTATGGATTCATCTTTTTAGTGGTTCTCTGATATATGTTTTGTTTATAACTTTTTTTCAATGAGAGAATTAAATTATTTAAACAATTCATAATAATTTTGAGTTTATATTATGGATCTAGAGAAAAAATCTACAATTATGTCAAAGGTTAATTAATGTAAGGCATTAGTGTAAACATCCATTGATTTGAGTTAGTTTGTTAAAAAGATACACTTGTTACATGTAATTTGACTTTGTATTCCTAAGATAGGCATCAATGTTATTGAGTAGCCCATTCTTGATTTAGAAACAATAATTAAACATTAAATCCTTAAAATTTTCATGTTATTCTAGGAGTACATTAAGTTAAAATTATTCTCAAAGATGGTAAATGTTTGATTTACAAGAATGAAGCCAATTTTAGAGAGATCATACATTTCTTTGGTATATTTTCATTAATAACCTATCTTTCATTCACAATATTTGATCATAATAAGATGACATCAATGCATATTTTTAAGAGATACTGATGCAGAGTGGTGTGGTGAATGATCGAATACAAGTGTAGATGGATGAACCTTTGTGAGGCTAAGGTACTTTCCCACTAATCTTTAAGACTCAAATGTAACAAGAAGTGAACACACACTTCCCCAAATGGAAAATATGGATTTCTATGATCTATTATAATTGAATCCAAAATGATTTGACATGTAAGACTTCTAGAAACACCCAACACTCCTAAGTGCTCAAATTGCCAACTAGGTCTAATAGCCCCTCTTGTAGGTCAACAACGAAGTAAAAAGGAAAATAAATCCAAAATTTCTCAAAACAATTGGCAAACAAATCAAGGTTTTAGATACCCATTTGGACATACATTAACATATCAGGAATTTAGTATATGTTGTTTTGGATAAATTTAGAGGTTCTCATATTGTCCCTTAACAACAAACATGGAAATAGGAAAATTAACAAAGAAACTATAAGACATATCTCTCTCCTAACTTCAATACTCTCATAAGTCTTCCAAAATACTCCAAAACCATAGAATCTACAATCAATTTGGATCTTGGATGCTTCCAAATAGTAAAGCCCCAAATTGGCTCCAATTAACCCTCAAATCTAGGGCTTTTTGATTGAACACACTCCCAACACTTATGGGACTCAAAAAGGGTGGATTCACCTTGTATAGGTTGTATCTAGACACCTCAAAACATAAAAAACACTATCTCCTTCAAGTAGATCTCCTACTACTACTCCTTACCCACCATTCTCATAACCCTTCAACACATTGTTTTCGGTGATCACCAAGCTTTAACTCTTCATCTGCACATTAGAAAGTTTTTTTCATATGATACACATTAAGGATGGATCATTCCATGTGAATAAGTGAGAAAATTTTCCATGGAATTATAAAATGATGGCCTCATGACATGAAATTTAAACTTTGAAATGGAAGAGGTAGGCTAAAAAATGCAATTTAGCTTAAAGATTCAATCATGCCATATGGCACAGTCCCAAGTTGGGGAATTTTGTGAATATAGATAATCTAGACCAAGGAATACTATAGTGGTGGTTATATGTGGATTTAAGAGTGTTGATTAGTGTACCTAATGTGTTTAATCATTGTGGTTGCGCATCTATGTAATTTATATACAAAGTATTATAATACATGTGTAAAAATGTAAGGTATGGAATTTTAATTTCTTACATAATCTATGTTAAGTTAACATGTATTATTGTATATGAATAGAAAAACCAAGTGTCTAGAGATATCACACAATCAACAAGTTACCAAAGATCACATTTGGTATCAAATTTGTAATATATGTATATACAGTTCGTAGCACTTAATATCTTCCTAAATACTTCCACTTTATTTTCCTTATGGATTACTCAAATGGAACCTTGGGCTTAGATGCACAAATACAAAGTGTTTTATTTTAGAAACAAGTCTTCTTTGATCCACTATAATTATCAGACTTAAGCAAGCATGCATTCATCTCAATAACTCCCTGGTTAGTCAGACACATAATTGAGAGGAACACAGATACAAAAGGATATTAATCAGAATGGTATGATAAGGAATTTTGCATAATCAAATTGGGGAGCCTTTGATTTATATATGGTATCCATATTTTTAACTACACAAGAAAGCATATTCCATTCATAGGTTACATAGTATAAGTTCAGGGATTAAAGCATATGTTCCCCTACAAAGTTTTCCTTCTACATTTCAACTAAGTAAAACCATTTTTCATCCTTCCTCCAAACACTTACTCACCTTCCTTAGTTCCTCTAGGCTCCTAAGACCCTTATCCACACTCTATCATGTTTATTTAACTTATAAACACAACTTTTAGATCAAAATGAATTAAGTCTCCAAGGCACTGTCTCACTATGACAATCTACACCAACCTTTGCAAATGCATTGGCATAACCCTTAGATTGTTTTAGCTGACTCATAAAATCATTTAGACACCTTCATACCTTGTTAGGCTCTTCCCACACACTTCAAACACACTCATTAGTAACTAAAAATAAACAAAATTAAACAAATTTACCTTCCACCTTGTTGTTTAACCCAATACCTAGACCATTTTCACTCACCAATACTTTCTACTTGTTGCAGACCCTCCATATACTACTTCCACAAGTCCCCATGACACCATCATTACCAAACCTCTGTGGACAAAGACAAACATTCCATGTTACCTCTATCTTCTACCAATTTGTGATTGTAATAGTCACTATTTTCCTCTCATGCACATGCCAGAACTTTGCATGGCCTTCTACAACATCTAGGACAGGTACCATGCACTCTCCCTGATATTCATGCCCCAATGTGGAGTTTATTGAGATCAATCCACCAAACCTTGTTGTGGCAATAATGTTTGGGGAGACGTAGAATCTATCCAATCTACCATTTTCTTCACAAAATTTCCTCGAGAACTAGTGGGGTCTGTGTACATTTAGTTTTCCCATTATTGGATCATACGTGCCAAAGGATTTTCAAGAAAGCATATGATTGCAATAAATTTTGATTGTGTGCCCAAGGATGTTGGTATATAGTTTATTTATTCCAATGAGGGGAAACATGAGATCAACAATAGTTGGATCTTTCAACATTTATTTGAAATTGGTAGATATCACATGGAATAATAGGGCATGGGTTAAAGAAAAATTTGTGAATTGAAGACTCTACCACTTTTTGTGATTGTATATTGGACATCCTTATAGAACTAATATCTCTTCTATATTTTGGTAAAGTCTCTTCCCTTTGACTTCCAACATCCATGGTTTGGCTAGGAAATGACATATTAGGTTATATAGTTCCTACTAACATTCCCTTATTACTTGGCTTATCCTCCATGTACAAACTTAGTAATCTTGGTTTTCACTACTAGGATTAATTTTAACAATCTGTAATCTCTTGTCCATTTATGTATATTATATGACAATAAACCATTATTTACAATTTCTAATCTCTTGTCCATTTATACATAGAATATAGCAATAAAACCTTGTGCAGAATGACATACACAAACTCTACGGTATTTGATGGCCTTTCTGAGCCGTATCATCCTCCAATGTAACTAGCTTGCTATTCACACATAATCTCCTTGGTGATGTAAACACTTATCTAGGAATACTAAAAATATTATTGTAAATGTATACACATTATCCACCATAAAGCTAACCGACTATACCACCTACCTATCCCCACACATGCTACCACAGGCCACTGGTTCACAACTCTCTAGTACTATGGGTTAACCTCTTAAAAGAATTCATCTCTGGGCCTAACCAGGTGGGGGGGGGGGTACTATTCTAAGGGGTCATGCTAGTAAATCTTTGACCTAAAGTGACATTTCTCTATTTCTCTCAACGTTACCAACAAGGTGCAATCAAGGGATTCACATGAAAATATCCAATCAATTTTTGGTTAAATACCTAGGAAAATTGATGATAAGGGTTTCTTTAATTTGATCTACATTCATAGATTTAATCATCTATTGCATCTATTTGAAACCCAATTTAAACCCACAACTACTTGAATCTCCCCCATTTTTACCATTTTAAATAAAGGATTGTCTTTAGTTAGGGCACACTTACAGGTGGTCGATTCATGGCGTTTGTGGCCCTCCTTCAGCTCTTCTTTGGTGTGTAATGGTGCTGCTTTTCCATGCAACATAATGAATTGAAATGAAACCTTTTTTTTTAAGTTATTCCTGTGTTCATCTAAATTTCAACGAACCGTCCTGGTCATTAAAATTTAGACGAACATGACCATGGATAAAAAAATAATCAAATTTTTCCTTCTACATTCTGACTAGGCAAAACCATTTTGCAAGTTCGTCATAAATGTTGGTCAAAAACTAGGGTCCAATGTACTAGTGGAAGTCTTGCTACCTAGCTAAATAAGGTGTAACTGATGATGAATCTGATGATAGCGAAGAAGGATATGAAGTTGTCTATGTTGCAGTAAAAGAAGACTCATATGAAGAAAAGTATGAAGATGAAAACACACTTGTTTCTCATGTAATTAAAACTAACCTATGGATTATTGATAGTGGATGTTCACATCATATGACTGGTGATATTTATAAGTTTGAGAACCTAGAAGAATACGATGGAGGATTTCTCAAATTTGGCAATGATGCTCCATGTCCTATGAAATGTAAAGGATCCATTGTATTGAATGAAAAGATGAAATATAATGATGCATATTGGGTTAGAGGTCTAAACTATAATCTGTTGAGCGTTGCACAAATGAACAATATTGGCCACCAACTGGAATTTCAGAACAAAAAGGTAAAGATTTATGGTATTGATAGAGAGCTAATTGGAACTGGTGGATAATCTAAAGGTAATCTATTTTATCTTGATACTGGTGCAAAGAGTTACTTATTTGTTAAAATTGAAGATGTATGGTTATGGCATAAGAGACTCTATCATGTGAATTTTGATAACTTGATTAAAGTGAGTAAAAAGAATAGAGTTAGAGGCCTGCTGAAATTATACAAACCTGATAAAGTGATATGCAAGTAATGTCAGATTGGTAAGATGACAAAGTCTATTTTTCAAGAAAATATTACTCTACCAATTGTATTTTTGAACTGGTTCACACTCACCTTTGTGGTCCTATGAAGATACAAAGCTATTATGGAGATCAATATTTCATTTTTTTTGTTGATGATTATTCAAGAATGATGTTTGTTATGTTTCTAAAAGAAAATTTTGATGCATTTCAAATCTTTAAGTGGTATAAAGAAAGAGTTGAAAAAGAAATAGGTAAATAGTTGAAGTGTTTGAGATTAGATAGAGGAGGTGACTTTATCTCTTATGAATTTTTTGTCTTCTATAATGAGCATGAAATAAAAAGACAAGTATCTGCACTGACTCCACCACAAAATAGGATATTTGAGAGAAGGAATAGATCTATTGTTGACTATGCTAGAAATTTATTGATTGACAAAAATGTTGCACAAACATTCTAGAGAGAAGCCATAAGCACTGTAGTTTACACTCTCAACTGAGTACAGTTGAAGAAAGGTACAAATAAGACACCCTATGAACTCTGGTTTGGTCACACACCAAATGTAAGTTACTTTAAATTTTTTGGAAGTAGGTGTTGTTGGGAATAAGGTGTCTCAACCTTGGATAATTCCTATTCTTATTATTTGTTTTGTAAAAGGTATTTCTTGCAAATAATGTTGATGTGTTGGCATCTTGAATTATGTGTAAGGAGATCATGGCTAAAAAGGTTATGATGGATTCCTATGACACGTAAGAGCTATGTCAGGAAGATTCAATGACAGGAAGATTAAAAAGTGAAGCGCATGATATAAGCTTTTTTTTAGGGTTGCGAAGAGAAGTGATACGAGTGTATGGTTGGAATGTTTTTATGCTGTCGTGATTTTTCTTCAAGGTTTTGGAAATCTTCTGAAAGAACTTGCATTGCAAGTGTATTGTAAGCTGTAATAGTTTTGATCAATACATTGTGCAGGTTTTGGAGTGCTAGGGTTTTTACCAAAAGGTTTCCCCAGGGTATATCATTTTGTCATTCTCTATTTTTCTATATGCATGGTATGTGGTTGCAATATCTTTGTTAAAGTAGTTAACGAATCTGAAATTGTAAGGATTTATAAGAATTTGCACAATACTCTCTTATAGAGATTAGCGTAGGAAGCTGTTTCTGCACCTGAGTTTCCTTACAGGTGTTACATACTGAAAGATTATAGAAATGGAAAGTTTGATTCAAAAGGAGATGAAGGTATATTCCTTTCTTATTCATCAAAGAGAAAAGCATATAAGTGTTTGATTAAATCTACTAACAAAATTGTTGAAAGTGAAAATGTGAGATTTGATGAATTGCAAAAAGGAACGAAGAAGATGGAAAAAAGGAACATAAGGATTACAAAAGATTTGTTTAAGTACAAGAAGGTAATTCGGTTGATACAACCGAGCTACAACAAGATGGAACTAATGAGAAAGATGAGCCTCTAATGAGAGATGAAAACACTGATAAATATTCTACCGAGTCAGTATTAGAAAAATATGTGAGAAGACACCACTCACCGAGCAAAATTATTGGAGACAAGAATGCAGGAGTCATGACTAGAAGTAGGTTGAAAGATAACACATGTTTGATTTTTGATTTTGAGCCAAGATTAGTTAAAGATGCACTTGGGAATGAATATTAGATGAATTCTATGAAAGAATAAATTGATCAGTTTGAAAGGCATAATAGGGTATGTGCAAGATCATGAGGGGCCAAAAAGTGGTGATGTAAAAAAATCCACTTTTTAGTCGTCCAAACGCGCATGAAAATGTATGTTAAATTTTTAGTAGGCCTGGGTGTCAGTACACCTGGGCAAACCTGACACCAAAGCACATGCCTAATCGAGTACCCAATATTTTTGGGTACATAAAAAAATGGTAGGAGCAAATGAAAAAATGAACTTTTATACATAAAAAGAGGTATATATATATATATATATATATATGTAATGTTTAAATATGTATTATATATATAATTATATATTAATTTATATATTTTATATTATAATATTTTATAAATTAATATATATTGTATATAATTATATTTAATGTTTATATTATATAAATATATATATTATATTATATATATAACATTTAAGGGGTATTATGTAAATATTTTAATATATTATTTAATATATATTATATATTTAAATTGTATGTCATATATATTTTATATTATAATATTTTATATTAAAATATCTTTTATATATTAATATGTATTGTATATAATTATATTTAATGAACTTATATTATATTTATATGTACAAATTTTATATATATATATATATATATAATGTTTAAGGGGTATTATGTAAATATTTTATATATTTCTTAATATATATATATATATATATATATATATATATATATATATATATAAACTTTATATATCATAATATTTAAATTGTATGATGAAAGGGGTTACCAAGACTTCCTAGGAGTCCTAGTACACCTTATCATGCGTTAGGACCCCTAGGAAGTCCCCATAACCCCTTTTGACACATTGGAATGCTCGAGTGTGTCCGAAGGGGTCCTGACCCCTTCGGACACACTCGAGCATTCCAATGTGTCAAAAGGGGTTATGGGGACTTCCTAGGGGTCCTAACGCATGATAAGGTGTACTAGGACCCCTAGGAAGTCCCTATGACCCATTTTGACACATTTTAACCCTCAAGTGTGTCCAAAGGGATCCTACAACCCCTTAGGACACACTTGAGGGTTTTAATGTGTCAAAAGGGGTCATGGGGACTTCCTATGGGTCCTAACATGAGATAAGGCATACTAGGGCCCCTAGGAAGTCCCCATGACCCCTTTTGAGACATTTGAATGCTCAAGTGTGTCTGAAAGGGTCATAAGACCCCTTAGGACACACTTGAGGGTTCAAATTTGTCAAAAGGGGTCATGGGGACATCGTAGGGGTCCTAATGCATGATAAGACGTACTAGGACCCCTAAAAAGTACTCATGAACCCTTTTGACACATTTGAATGCTCAAGTGTGTTTGAAGGGGTCGTAGGACCCCTTAGGACACACTTGAGCATTCCAATGTGTCAAAATGGGTCATGGGGACTTCCTTGGGTTCCTAACATGTGATAAGGCATACTAGGCGCCTAGGAAGTCCCCATGATCCCTTTTGACACTTTTGAACCCTCAAATGTATCTAAAGGGGTCCTACAATCTCTTTGGACACACTTGAGGGTTCTGATGTGTCAAAAGGGGTCATGGGGACTTCCTAGTGGTCCTAACACATGATAGGCATACTAGGACCCCTAGGAAGTTTCCATGACCCCTTTTAAAATATTTGCATGCTCAAGCATGTCTGAAGGGGTTGTAGGACCCCTTAAGACATACTTGAGCATTCCAATGTGTCAATAGGGGTCATGGGGACTTCATAGGGGTCCTAACACATGATAAGGCATACTAGAACCCCTATGAAGTCCCCATAACCCCTTTTGACACATGTGAACCCTCAAGTGTGTCTGAAGGGTTCCTACAACCTCTTAGGACACACTTGTGTTAGAAAGTAAAGTCCACCAAGATAACCGAGAGGGGGAGGTGAATCAGTTATGAGATAATTATAAATTTTAAGTATGATGGCATTAAGTATGTTTGTCATTAGTGACAACACTTATTCAGACTCTATGTGTTTACCGAGTAGATAGGAAAGTGTTTACTGAGCAGACAGGATAGTGTTTATCGAGCAGACATGACAGTGTTTACTGAGCAGACAGGACAATGTTTACCGAGTAGACAGGACAGTGTTTACCGAGCAGATAGAATCATGTTTACTGAATAGACTGAGATTCACAGTGCTTACCGAGTTATCATTACCGAGTGATGAAATGAGTAGTGTTTACCAAGTGCCAGCATGGTAAATAGGGAATTCAGTTTCTACTAAGTGACACTATATCTACCGAGTCTCCAGTATATACCAAGTTTGAAACTACAACCGAGTGGTTAGTATGGACCGAGCCTCCACTTCTACCAAGAGCATGAGAATGCTAAGTAACACAGTGGATGTCAAGTATTAGAAAGTCACCGAGTTAGTTTGTAGTAACCGAGTAACTATATTTGGGCTGACTTAGTAATATTTGTGTTAGCTTGTTTAAGAGACAACTTTGTAATTATTTTGTAATTGTTTTGGATTGATATATAAATAATGTTTTGTATCATATCCAAGGTGTGAAGTAGCGAAGTATGAAAAAGAGAGAAAGGTAGAGATAAGCGAATTACAAAGGGCTACAATAGTATAAGAAGCAGCAAAGATCTATCCATCACAGAAGGTGATCAGTACATCAGAGAATCTCAATCAGCAAGTACAATTGCAAGTAAGAGATCTACTATTTCATCCTAACAGGAGAATCAGCTTAAAATCCTTTAACCAGGTAGACTTAACAGTCTTTGTAAAATCTCTTAACTGAGTGCATACTTTATTGTATGTTTGTAAATCCTCTAACAAGGTGGACATAGCAGTCCTTATTGCTCCTAACAGGGAAAATCATCAGAAGTGATCATTGTAAGCCTTAACCAGCAAACTTTATACTGCAATATTGAAGTTTTGTGGGTATCATCCCCACCCCAATTTTACTTTCTATTTGGAAGGTTTCTGGGTCACCAAATCTCTGTGTTCAAAGTGTTATGAATGTTTTATTCTTTTTGTTACTCATGCATGCAGTCAGATTATCAATCTAATGATATTTGAAATATGGTTAAGATCTGAATTTGTTAAAAGTTTTGAAATTACTGATTCACCCCTCCCCTCTCAGTAACCTGGATAGTCTTGAATATTTCCAACAATTGGTATCAGAGCTTTGTGGTTCTCAGGATAAAGTTTGATGGCTTGAGAAAAGATTCAGGACAATGGAGATATTCAGACTTAACAAAGTAATTGAGAATGAAAAGCTAGATCTGGAAATGGCCATAACTCAACTCAAGGAAGCAAAAGAGCATCTTTCCCAATCCCTAAGAAGAAGGAAAGAACTTGCAAATTAGATTAATGACCACTAGTATGTTGAAGAAAAGATTGAAGACTTTTTCCCTTTAAGCAGTTTAGATGAAGAAAACAATGCAATCAAAGAACTTCTAGAAAAGACTGGATCTTTGCAAGAAGAGGTAAGAAAATTGAAAAGAGAACAGGAAATTCAGTTAACAAGATTTTGTGAAATCTTGGAACAAAGAAACAAGATGAAAGATGAAATAGATGGAAAGAACAATGAAATCCAGAATCAAACCCTTTAGTTAGAAAACCTTATTGATCAAGTCTCCAATGCAAATGAAGAAATCTTGACTCTGAGATCAGAAAATGAAAATATAAGAGAGGAGCTGAGATTTGAAAAGCAAATCAATTTAAGATTGATGAATGACCTAGATACTAAAAGGCATATCAATGAGAGAATGTTGAAATCTCAAGAAGATATGAATCAGGTGTATGAACGAAACCTTCATAAGCAAAAAGGAAAAGCAAGACTTGGATACAAAGAGGAAGGTGAATCCTCCAAACAAGGTACTCAAAAGAATCAGAAACCCACTTGTAATCATTGTGGAAAAATTGGTCATACTTCAAACAAATGTTGGAACAATGGAAAAGAAAAATTCAATGGAAAATGCTACAATTGCAATCAACATGGTCATAAAGCAAATGAATGCAAGGCGAAACCAATATTTAAAGGAAAATGTCACAAATGTAGCAAACAAGGTCATAAGGCATCAGAATGCAGAACTAAAATACCCAATCCAGCAGAATAAATTATGAAAGCAATGTTTGGTTGGGATTACAACACTTGGTGTAGATGTCATTACTGTGGAGAATATGGGCACATTGGCATGAATTGTGTAAGGCATCACTTGAGAAAAAGGGATACTACCATAAGATGTTATAAATGCACTAAGCTTGGTCACATAGCTAAAAACTGCGTGAATTTAGGCAAAGTTGAAGATGAAAAGAAAGCAAAAGCAAATAGCATCAGGAAGCAGATGAGACAACAGTGGATTCCTAAACCTACCGAGCAAACCAGTCCAAGTAATAAAGTCACTCATGAAGAGAGTGGCTCTATCAACTCTAACTAAGTCTCCAAGAAAGCACTGGAATTGTATCTTCATAGACATATTCCAAACAATTCCTAAATTGAAAGGAAGAAAGATCCAAATCAGTATGCAAGATACAGTAGGATCACAAGAAGGTTGGAATCAGTTACCACCGAGCAAGGTTGGGAGTAACCTAATTTCATTTGGTTACCGAGTAAGGTCAGAGCAGTATGAATTTGTATGTTCTTTGAGTTGCATAATCTTCACCAAGCATTTAATGCATAGTGGATGATAGTCTGTCGAATTCAATACCCTAATTCCTATGGAGCATTAATGACAAAATTTTAACAAAAATCATGAAATCGAGTTCATTCTTCACCGCGAATATCAATATATTGAGCAAAGAAATTTCTAGTGCGATCAAGCGATTCAAAGAAAATTTTGCAGCAGAAATTTCTTTGAAGAATTTTTCTTTTTTTTACCGAGCTAGCATGGCATCATCCAACACCAAGTAAAGAAAGGTTTGAAAATGTTAGTTCAAGGAGAATGGAAAGTGCCAGATTTCAAACTTGTGCCCATGATTGCAGAAACCCTAGATCCGAGTGGAGCTCAATCTCAAATTCCTCCAAAGGTACTTCTTGTAAATGACATTCATAGTCATTTTAAAGGTACAATTCAAGAGCTTGGAACCCTAGAGATAGATGTTGTTCATGATGAACTGTGTGTTGATAGTGTTCTCAAACTGAAACATAAACATTTGGAAGATAAGGGTTTGACACATGTCACCCACTTGCCTTGGAGTTTCCAGATAAAATGGATTAGATATATCCTAAGCCGAGTGCATGAAGGTAAAATTTGGCTTGAGCAACTAGTGGAAATAACAAAGAAGATGATTCATCAAATCACTGGTCTTCCCATGCTTGCCAAGGCTAAATCTACAAAAACCCTAGGTCGGGTAGAGCTAGAAAAGAAAACCCTAGTTGAATGGGATGGTAGAGGTATGAGAATAAATAGTATTATTGATGTAGAACTAAAATTTGGCACATATTCATAGATCACAAGATATACAGTTCAAGTCGGTAGAATAGTGTTCCGTGTGAAGCAGTTGAGCTAGCTTATAAAATTGTGAAGAACAATCTATCATTTGATCTAGCAAATTTATTGTTGAAACAATTCAACAAGAATATGGAGAGCATCCAAACCTCAAAGAACAATCCATGTAAGTTTGGCTCGCTGTTGGTTTGTTTATTTTTCTATGCTCAAAAGTTTTTCCCATCAAAAGGCATGGTAAAATGGAGAAAGGATGTGCCTGTTCTTTATCAGATAAATGAGTATATTGCAGAAATGGGTGAAAATTTTGTAAGCATAATGGATAACTATTTTGAATTGTTTAAAGAAAAGATGAATAACAGATTTCAGATTCTACTAAAGCCGATGGAAGATTATAAAGATGATGTTTGTTTCATGGTTGATTGTGATAGAGTATACATTCAGGCAGTAAGGCCTAGGATTGTATGGGTGAAACCTCTTCCTTATGAGGTAAACATTGATGAAACAAAGGATATAATTGAAGCCCTAGTAAATCAACCTGTTGATCCAAAGGCTCCATACTTTGGAACATATGATGAAGCTAAGGTAAGAATTGAGCTAAGCATAAAACTTCCACAGGTGGTTATTAAAGGCAGAAAGAGGATGGCCAAGATGCAATCTAGCACACCTCTAATGTTAACCAAGGGCAAAGGAGAGGATATTGTAGAAGAAGAAGAAAAGGATGAGAGTAAAGAAGAACAAGTGCCTGTAAAGAAGAAAGGAAAGGTAACTATCACCAAGGAACCCGAGCAATCCACTGCAATATTCACAAGGAAAAGATCAAGGGGCAAGGTAGGTAAAGTCAATGATGATATAGTACTCAAAAGGCCTCCTCCCTCATTTGAACAAAAGATTAAGGATTTGAGAGAAGGATCTGGAATTTCAAATTTCAAATCTCTCAAATATGAAATTAGATCAGAGGCAGAGTAGCAGGAAATTGAAGATGTTGTTATTGTGAAAATGGGAAAATGGAAGTACTCACTTGATGATATGGCTTCTCAAATTCTAGGTGTTCTATTGGATAAAGTCAAGTTGAAACGGTCCAATGAAAGACAAACTGTCAAGGACATATATGCTCAAACCTTAAGACAGTTGATGCCAAGTTTGAAAAATGATGAAATAAATAGGGCATTGATAGAAAATGAGTGCAAGATGACACTAAAATTCAACGGTTGTTTGATTTTGATCAAAGATATAGAGTCGGTTGTGAAGAGTGCAAATTTTACTTGGAAAAACATCTATCATCTTCACAAACCGAGTACTGAAACTGTGATAATAAAAGATATTGAAGATGACAGTGATGAAGAAGAAGAAGAAGAAGCAGTTCAAATTGATAATGTTGAGGTAGAAGAAGTAGAGGAAGAAGTTACCAAGGAAGCTAAGAAGAATGTTGAGGAAGATGATCTATTTTGGATAGCTGTAGAGATGATTTCCTCACTTCCTCACTCTCCAGTAAAAATTACTACATCTAACCTAGAGAAAACTTCAAGTGTGATTGTGACAACTCCCTTAGATACATCAAATGTCCAATCATCACTAGCACAGCTCAATGTACTAATGATAGAAGTGGCTACCACTTCATCCACTAAGCTTCAGCCTCCTTCTTCCATCGAGTTGCAGTCTTCAGTACCTTCTTCAATTTTGAGTTTTTCAGCAGTAAGTACTTCAGATTCTACAGTTGTAAATACTTCAATTTTTTATTTATCAAGTATTCCAGTTAGCATCCCATCAGTCAGAAGTTTATCAGTTTTCACTACAAGTCCTATTGTGTCTACAATAATTTCTACTACAAAGGCAATAAGTATAAAGACTCAACCGAGTACAAATTTTTTGAGTAAGAGTGTAGTAGAAGATATAGATTTAGATGAGGAGATAGAAATTCCCCAATTAGATTTTGCAAACCTCACAGCAAACCAAATGCAAATAGTTGGTGAACTCCTCCAGAAGAAAGCAAAGTAGAAGAAACTAAAAGAAGAAAGAGATAAGGAATATAAGATCATTGAGGATGCCAAGAACATTTTGGTAAAAACAATAGGTGTTGAAGTTGATTCCTCTCAACACATTTTGTTGTAGTTGGAAGAGGTAGTAAACAAGTTCAATGAGGATTCCTCTGGATCACATAAGTTGCTTGAGAAGGCTGAGAAGAAGTTTGAAAATAAAGTGCTTGAGCACATTACTCAGCAAATAGCTATCAATCAGGTAGGGTTATCTTCAGTTTTGACTAGCATTGAGTCCTATTCCAAGGTAACATCATTTTTTGTCAAAGTATGTAATGTTGCCGAGTTCTCAAAGGAGATTAAAGACAAAATAAATAAGATTGATGAGGATCTAAAGATTGGTACACAGAAGTTGCAACTTGAACCTAGTTCAAGCTCTACACATCATATGACAGTTAGATTCCTATCTGATAAGTAGTCAGAGTTATTGAAAGATGTAAGGATCAGATCAACATTAATAGATATTCAGAACATGATCCTTCCCATCATGGATGCAATGCAAAAGCATATTGCATACTCAAAAACATTGATCCATGACAATCAATTTTCAATTGCAGATCACATGATTGAACTCTCTGCATAAGTCCAAGTTGCACTCCATACATGCAAGATTCTGCAAGAGAATTGGGATAGAACTCTAGCACTAATTGGAAAGGTACATTCTAATTTTCTCTCACATTTTGGTATCTCTGTGTAAAATATTTGTATATACACCTTTGGCATTATTGTTAAAAAGGGAGAGAAAGTATATAAGATATATGAGATATGAAAGGGGGAGAAAGTTTATGAGAGAAATAGGAAATATGAGTATGAGGTGAAATAAGATATTTTTATATATACTGTATGAGGGAGGCATGAAATGTATATATAGCAGTATGACAAAGATAAATTTTTTGAAAAATTGAAACCAGTATCAACATGATTGTGTATATAAGTTTTGGGTAATAAGTGTTTTGTCACTAATGCCAAAGGGGGAGATTGTTGTCATTAAGTATGTTTGTCATTAGTGACAACACTTATTCAGACTCTATGTGTTTACTGAATAGACAGGACAGTGTTTACCGAGTAGATAGGACAGTGTTTACCGAACAAACAAGACAGTGTTTACCAAGCAGACAGGATAGTGTTTATCCAGCAGACAGGACAAAGTTTACCGAGCAGACAGAACAATGTTTACCGAACAGACTGAGATTCACAGTGCTTACCGAGTTATCATTAACAAGTGATGAAATGAGCAGTGTTTACCAAGTGCTAGCATGGTAAATAGGGAATTGAGTTTCTACTGAGTGACACTATATCTACCGAGTCTCCAGTATATACCGAGTTCGAAACTACAATCGAGTGGTTAGTATGGACCAAGCTTCCACTTCTACCAAGAGCATGATGATGCTAAGTAACACAGTGGATGCCGAGTATCAGAAAGTCATTGAGTTAGTTTGCAGTAACCAAGTAACTATATTTGGGCCGACACAGTAATATTTGTGTTAGCTTGTTTAAGAGCTGACTTTGTAATTATTTTGTAATTGTTTTGGATTGATATATAAACAATGTTTTGTATCATATCCAAGGTGTGAAGTAGCGAAGTATGAAAAAGAGAGAAAGGGAGAGATAAGAAAATTACAAAGGGCTACAACAATATAAGAAGCAGCAAAGATCTATCCATCATAGAAGGTGATCAATACATCAAAGAATCTCAATCAATAAGTACAGTTGCAAGTAAGAGATCTACTGTTTCATCCTAATAGGTGAATTAGCTTAAAATCCTTTAACCGAGTAGACTTAACAGTCTTTGTAAAATCTCTTAACCGAGTGCATACTTTATTGTATGTTTGTAAATCCTCTAACAAGGTGGATCTAGCAGTCCTTATTGCTCCTAATAGGGCAGATCATTAGAAGTGATCATTGTAAGCCTTAACCGGCAAAATTTATACTGCAGTATTGAAGTTTTGTGGGTATCATCCCCACCCTAGTTTTACTTTCTATTTGGAAGGTTTCTGGGTCACCAAATCTCTATGTTCAAAGTGTTATGAATGTTTTATTCTTTCTGTTACTCATGCCTGCAGTCAGATTATCAATCTAATGATATTTGAAATATGGTTAAGATCTGACTTTGTTAAAAGTTTTGAAATTACTGATTCATCCCTCCCCTCTCAGTAACCTAGATAGTCTTGAATATTTCCAACACCTACGACCTCTCAGGACACACTTGTGTTAGAAAGTAAATTCCACCAAGATAACTGAGAGGGGGGGGCGGTGAATCAGTTATCAAATAATTATAAATTTTATCATCTTCAACAACATTAAACCATATAAACAATATAATTACCAACCATAGAAAGATATTCATACACAATAACACAATGACACAAGATATGTTGACTAGGGAACCTCTTGATCAAAGACTAAACCCCAATGGGAATGATGCCCAAAAAAGATGCACTAATATGAATATTCCTTGTGAGAGGATGGAATTTGTTAGGAATCTTATGAAATACATTCAGTACATATGAATCTCTGTTAGGATATTTTGAATCCCTATTAAAATATTCTAACCCTGTTAAGAGTTATGGAAGACAAAAGGACTCACTGCCCAAACAGCTTCAGGGTAAGATCACTGAACACACTATCCAAATAATCTTTGCATTACTCAATAGAATAATATGTTACCTCTTCTTTGACTATGCCAAACCATACTCATTGATACATAAGATCTTAATTTTAGATCTCTGTACTTCGCATGTCTTCCTTCACATATTCACTTTCATACTTAGCTCTTTTCTTCACTTCATGCATACCACATCACACATTATCACTACAACTACATCACAACTCTATTAAAAAAGGAAATACATTCCTTCCTTTATACCACACTCAAATAATTACAAATTAGTCGGCATACAATTACAAAATAAAAGTTTCCACATGCTACATCAAAATTACACAAAACTGTCAGCTTCCAAATACAATAAATCTTCACTCGTGCGACCTCAAAGTTTGTGCTATCATCCACATCACTATCAATGTGTCTCCAACTTCCCTTTAACTGTGCAAAACTAGATTCCATCCCGATTAGGAGGTATCATCTGATTTCCACAAACCGCTACTCAGGAACACTGCCTGAATACTGCTTCCACCAAAATAATCATAACTTCCATGAATAAATGAATTAATATATGCGCTCTTAACCATAGACATATAACATATAAAAGAGTATAACCTCAACATCACGTAGCTCCAACTGCAATAACCCATGTGCACTAATCCAAACTATGTCTGCTTCTCTGCAAGTTTTTGGTAAATGACTGTTTTGACATCAATGACAATCATAGTCATGAATGCAACAACAACTGCTACAGAATGGCTGCCAAAAATTTAGCATTCATTCCTAACAATCTCCCCCATTGGCATTGATGGCAACATAGATGAAAAACATCCAATGTTCCAAAAATCCAATAGTGCAACATTGCTTCTTCAAATCCTCTTCATTAGTCAAATCTTGCTTTGTTATCCTATTAAGTTCTCTCCAACATATGTTTTATATTGTTTTTCATGTACACTTATCCCCCATTGACATCAATTATAGGAATTTCATCAGTATGTCAACAACTCAATGTCAAAAGACACTTTTCAGAATATACATTTACTAGAGTCCTCATGACTCAACTCAAATACACATACTCCCCCATAGAGGAAGTACCAACATCCAGTCCAGAAGAAAGATAGGGCTCATATACCACTGGATGGATGCAACCAGCTGCATCACTTCTCAAAAGTAGGTTGGGGCATAATGCCAAGCATACCTCTCAGATACTCAAATGTATCCTTAGGCAAAGGCTTTGTGAATATATCTGCTATCTGCTCCTTTGTACTTATGTACTCAAGTCTAACTTCTTTCTCAACAATTTTCTCTATTACAACATGATACTTAATCTCTATATGCTTTGTCTTAGAATGTAATATAGGATTCTTAGACATACTAATTGTACTAGTATTGTCACAATGTATGACAATAGGTTCAACAAATTTTATTCCAATATCCTTTAGCATTTGCTTCATCCAAATTATCTAGTTACAATTGTTTGCTACTGCTACATATTCTGCTTCTACTATGCTCTGTGAGATACAATTCTACTTCTTTCTTAGCCAAGAAACCAATCTTCCTCCAAGGAAAAATACTCCACCACTGGTGCTTTTCTTATCATCAACACTGCCTCCCCAATCAGCATTTGTATATGCACATAGGGTAAAATCATCAATTTTTTCATACCATAGTCCATAGTCCATTGTGCCTCTTAAATATCTCAGTATCCTCTTTACCACTACATAATGTGATTCTCTAGGTTTAGCTTGAAATCTTGCTACAATTCCAACTGAGTGTGCTATATCAGTTCTTGTATGAGTCAAATACTACAATCCTCCAATCATAGATCTATACTTCTTCTGTTCTACTGCAGGTGTTTCATCTGTGCTAGATAACTTATGTCTAGTCACCATGGGTGTTCCAACTAGTTTACAATCCTCCATTCCAAATATTTTCAACAAATCATTCAACTACTTTGTCTGACTTACAAAGATACCATCATTGTTTTGTGTTATCTGTAATCCCAAAAAGTATTTCATTTCACCAATCATACTCATTTCAAATTTAGTCTTCATTTCATCAGCAAATTTGTCACTAGCTTCATCTTCTCCTCTAAAGATAATGTCATCAACAAAAATAACTATAACTAAAAAACCATTTTCAATTTCTTTTGTGTATAGATTGCTAGCAACTATTCCTTTTATAAATCTCAATTTTAACAAATACTTATCTAGTCTTGCATACCAAGTTCTAGGTTCTTGTTTAAGTCCATACAAGGCTTTCTTCAATTTACATACCATGTCTCCTTCTTGAGTCAAAGGAAAACCTTCAGGCTACTCAATGTAGACTTCTTCTTCTAATTCTTCATTCAGAAATGATGACTTCACATCCATCTAATATACTTTGAATTTCTTGTAAGCTGCATAAGCCAAAAACATTCTTACTACTTCAATTCTTGCAATAGGTGCAAAGGTTTCTTCATAATCAATTCCTTCTTATTGTGAGTAACCCTTACATACCAATATTTCTTTGTTTCTTACTACTTCTCCTTGTTCATTCATCTTGTTTCTGAATACCCATTTAGTTCCAATAACATTCTTGTCTTTAGGTCTAGGGACCAATTCCCATGTCTTGTTCTTTTCAATCTAATCTAGTTCTTCTTTCATAGCATTAGTCCAACTTTCATCTTCACAAGCTTCACTAGTAGGCTTAGGTTCAATTTGAGAAATCAAACATACTATTCTTGTACCTTATTACAAGTTAGAACTCCTCTTTTGATGCTTCTAATAATCTACTCAATAGGATGATTCCTTACCAAACTCTTGCTAGGTGTCACTATCTCAGATCTCTCTTCAGGTGTAGGTTCTTCAGTAACTTCACTATGACTTTCATTCAACAAATCATTGTTAGTTTCATAAAATAATTCAGTAGATCCAGTGTTAGGTTTAGGATGAGCTTCTTCATTAGATTCATAATCAAGCATTCTTTCTTGAATTTTGAACTTTTCATCAACTTTAACATTTGCGCTTTCAACAATAGTCTTAGTTCTTTTATTGAAACATCTATATGCTTTTCTTTTCAAAGAATATCCAAGAAATATACCTTCATCACTTCTAGGATCAAACTTTCCAATATCATCATCTCTTTTTATATAACAGTTTCTTCCAAAAATTCTAAAATACTTAACTGAGGGTGCATGTCCAAACCATAATTCATAAGGTGTCTTGTTTGTGTCTTCTCTGATTTGTGCTCTATTCATTGTATACACTACTATGTTCATTGCTTCTCTCCAGAATACCTTTGGCAAATCATTCTCAAACAACATAGCTCTTGCTGCCTCAGTCACTGATTTGTTCCTTCTTTCTGCAATACCATTTTGTTCAGGTGTTCTAAGGGCTGAATACTGTCTCTTAATGCCATTTTATTCACAAAAGATGTTAAACTCTCTAGAGGTAAATTCTCCACCTCTATCAGATCTCAAACATTTAATCTTCATTCTAGATTCATTCTCAACTTTATTCTTAACAATCTTAAACTTATCAAATACTTCAGATTTTTCTTTAAGAAATGCAATCCACATCATTCTTGTAAAATCATCAACAAGAATCATAAAATACCTTTCTCCATAGAATCCTCTAGTCCTGGTAGGATGGCTCAAATCTGTATGAACAATCTCCAGCTTCTCTATAGATGTAAACTTCTTACTGGGAAAAGAACTCTTCTGTTTAGCCATTACACATTGTTTGAAAATCATGTTAGTAGGCTTCATAATCTTAGGTAAATCTCTCACTACAAGTGTAGTACTTACTTTCACAATGTTATCAAAGTTTATATGACAAAACCTTCTATGCCATAACCAATTGTCATGAATCTTAGTAATCAAATATGTCATCTCAGTAAGATTCAACTAAAATACATTACCTCTGGTTCTAGATCTAGTTCCAATCAAATTTCCATCTTTATCCTTTATCACGCAAGTTTTCTCAGTAAACCAAACTTGATATCCCTTATCAACTAACTATCCACCACTCAAAAGATTATGTTTCAATCCATCAACAAAATAAACATCATCAGTATTAGTCTTTCCATCAAGAGTAATAGATCCTATACCTTTAATCAAACAAGATGCATTATTTCCAACTCTAACAACTCCTCCATCATATTCATTAAACTTTATGAACTTTTTCATGTCTCCAGTCATATGATGTGAACAACCACTATCTATAATCCAATCAGCTTTCTTTTCAACTTGAGAAACTAAGGCTTTTTCTTCCTTAACATCAGTTTCAGAATTTTCTTCTTTAATTGCTACAAATCCTATATCATCATTATTCTCAGTATCACTTTCACTCAAAGTTCTTTCAATACTAGCTTCAAGATCTTCATCATTAGCATAATAACATTCCTTAGATCTTCTAGGTTTGAAATTACTTCTGTACTTTTTAACTCTCTTAGCACACTTAGATGCAAAATGACCATATTCTTGACAAGTCCAACATTTAAATATTTTCTTACTGTCTGGTTCTCTTTTCACAAGTAAAGCAATGCCTTCTTCAATCTTCTTGTATTCTTCATTTCCAGATTTGCTGCTGCCAACATAATCTCTGCTCACACTAATGCTTCTTGACAAAGTAGGGTGAACACTAAGAGCACTGAATGCTATCTCCATTCTATGTAAGCTCTTGATAATCTCAAGTTCATTTTTTGTTGCTTCCAATCTTCCAAGAAGAGTCTCTCTTGTAAAGTTTGTTGTACAAGGTATCACTTGTTCAATCATCTGTGTTGTCTGCTTAAATGCAGGAGTCAATGTGCTCAAAATTTTCCATATCACTTCATTATCTATCTTTGTTCCTCCACAAGATTTTATACCTATAATAATTTCTAACATTCTACCAATATAGCTTCTAATAGATTCATCTTCCAACATTCTTATATCTTCAAATGCACATATCCAATTATGTAATCTAATTCTTTTTGCATGTTCATCACCTTAAAAATTAGAGTGTAAAGCATTCCAAATTTCATGAGACTTTTTCAAATATTTTACCTGACTGTACTCATTCTCTAGAAGTGTTGTCAAAAGTGCTTCTCTTGCAAGTATGTTACACATGAATAGATCTCTTTCATCAGCAGTACATGTTTCAAGATTTTCTTCTTCAATGATAGTCTTATCATTCTTTGTAATCAACCAATAACCTAGTCCTAAACACAATAGGTGTGTCTTCATCTTTTCTTTCCATTTGTCAAAATTTACTCCATCATTCTTAGGGCTTTCTTTCCTAAAATTCACCATGGATTTCCTTAAGCTGTTAAACTTATTTTTCAAGGACCTACCACTCTGATACCAATTGTTAGAAAGTAAAATCCACCAAGATAACTGAGAGGGGGGGGGTGAATTAGTTATTAGATAATTATAACTTTTATCATCTTCAATAGAATTAAACCATATAAGAAATATAATTACCAACCATAGAAAGATATTCATACACAATAACACAATGACACAAGATATGTTGACTAGGGAACCTCTTGATCAAAGAGTAAACACCAGTGGGAATGATGCCCAAAAAAGATGAACTAATATGAATATTCCTTGTGAGAGGATGGACTCTATTAGGAGTCTTATGAAATACATTCAGTACATATGAATCCTTGTTAGGAGATTTTGAATCCCTGTTAAAAGATTCTAACCCTGTTAAGAGTTATGGAAGATAGAAGGACGCACTACCCAAATAGCTTCAGGGTAAGATCACTAAACACACTATCCAAATTAATCAACAAAATAATATGTTACCTCTTCTCTGACTGTGCCAAACTGCACTCACTGATATATCAGATCTCTATACTTTGCATGTCTTCCTTCACATATTCACTTTCATACTTAGCTCTTTTCTTCACTTCATGCATACCGCATCACACATCATCACTATAACTACATCACAACTCTATTCAACAAGAAAATAAATTCCTTCCTTTATACCACACTCAAATAATTACAAATGAGTCAGCATACAATTACAAAATAAAAGTTTCCACACGCTACATAAAAATTACATAAAACTGTCGGCTTCCAAATAAAATAAATCTTCATTCATGTGACCTCAAAGTTTGCACTATCATCCACATCACTATAAATGTGTCTCCAACTTCTCTTTAACTATGAAAAACTAGATTCCATCCTGATTAGGAGATATCATCCAATTTCCACAAACTACTACTCAGGAACACTGCTTGAATACTGCTTCCACCAAAATAATCATAACTTCCATGAATAAATAAATTACTGTCTACGCTCTTAACCATAGACATATAACATATAAAAGAGTATAACCTCAACATCACATATCTCCAACTACAATAACCCACGTGCACTAATCCAAACTCTATCTGCTTCTCTGCAAGTCTTCGGTAAATCACTGTGTTGACATCAATGACAATCATAGTCATGAATGCAACAACAACTGCTACAGAATGGCTGCCAAACATTTAGCATTTATTCCTAACAACTTGAGGGTTCTAATGTGTCAAAAGGGGTCATGGGGACTTCCTATGGGTCCTAACGTGTGATAAGGTGTACTAGGACCCCTAGGAAGTCTCCATGACCCCTTTTAACACATTCGAACTCTCAAGTGTGTTTGAAGGGGTTGTAGGGCCCCTTAGGACACACTTGAGGGTTCTAATGTGTCAAAAGGGGTCATGGGGACTTCATAGGGGTCCTAACACATGATAAGGTGTACTAGGACTTGTAGGAAGTCCCCATGACACCTTTTGACTTATTTGAACCCTCAAGTGTGTCCGAAGGGGTCGTAGGAACCCTTAGGACACACTTGAGGGTTCCAAAGTGTCGAAAGGGGTCATGGGGACTTCCTAAGGGTCCTAACACATGATAAGGTGTACTAGGACCCATAGGAAGTCCCCATGACTACTTTTGTCACATTTGAATGCTCAAGTGTGTCCAAAGGGGCCGTATGACCACTTAAGACACACTTGAGGGTTCCAATATTTTGAAAGGGGTCATGGGAACTTCCTAAAGGTCCTAATGCATGATAAGGTGCACTAGGACCTTTAGGAAGTCCCCATGACCCCTTTTGACACATTGGAATGCTCAAGTGTGTCTGAAGGGGTCCTATGACCCCTTAGGACACACTTGAGGGTTCCAATGTGTCAAAAGGGGTCATGTGGACTTCCTAGGGGTCTTAGTATGCATGATAAGGTGTACTAGGAGCCATAAGAAATCCCCATGACCCATTTTGACACATTTGAAACCTCAAGTGTGGCCGAAGGGGTCTTAAAACCCCTTAGGACACACTTGAGGGTTTTAATATGTCAAAAGTGGTCATGGGGACTTCATATGGGTCCTAACATGTGATAAGGTGTACTAGGACCCCTAGGAAGTCCCCATGACCCCTTTTGACACATTTTAATGCTCAAGTGTGTCTAAAGTGGTCGTAGGACCCCTTAAGACACACTTGAGCATTCCAAAGTGTCAAAGGGGTCATGGGAACTTCCTAGGGGTCTTAACACGTGATAAGACATACTAGGACCCCTAGAAAGCCCCCATGACTCTTTTTGACACATTTGAACCCTCAAGTGTGTTTGAAAGGGTTCTACAACCCCTTACGACACACTTAAGGGTTCTAATGTATCAAAAGGAGTCACAGGGACTTCCTAGGGGTCCTAACACATGATAAGGCATACTAGGACCCCTAAGAAGTCCCCATGACCCCTTTTAACACATTTAAACCCTCAAGTGTGTTCGAAGGGGTTGTAGGACCCCATAGGACAAACTTAAGCATTCCAATGTGGCAATAGGGGTCATGGGGACTTCCTATGGGTCCTAACGCATGATAAGGCATACTAGGACCCCTAGGAAGTCCCCATGACCCCTTTTTAGACATTTGAATAATCAAGTGTGTTTGAAGGGGTCGTATGACCCCTTAGATCACACTTGAGCATTCCAATGTATCCATAGGGGTCATGGGGACTTCCTAGGGGTCCTAACATATGATAAGATGTACTAGGAGCCTTAGAAAGTCGCCATGACCTCTTTCGACACATTTGAACCCTCAAGTGTGTCTGAAGGGGTCATAGGATCCCTTAGGACACACTTGAGGATTCCAATGTGTCGAAAGGCATCATGGGGACATCCTAGGGGTCCTAACACATGATAGAGCGTACTAGGACCCATAGGAAGTCTCCATAGCCCCTTTTGACACATTTGATTACTCAAGTGTGTCTGAAGGGGTCTTAGGACCCCTTAGGACACACTTGAGGTTTCCAATGTGTCAATAGGGGTCATGTAGACTTCGTAGAGGTCCTAACATGTGATAAGGTGTACTAGGACCTCTAAGAAGTCCCCATGACCCCTTTTGACACATTTGAATTCTCAAGTGTGTCTGAAGGGGTCGTAGGACCCCTAAGGACACACTTGAGCATTCCAATGTGTCAATAGGGGTCATGAGGACTTTCTAGGGGTCCTAACACGTAATAAAGTGTACTAGGATCCCAAAGAAGTCCCCATGACCTCTTTTGACTTATTTGAAAGCTCAAATGTGTTTGAAGGGGTCCCACAACCCCTTAGGAAACACTTGAGGGTTCTAATATGTCAAAAGGGGTCATGAGGACTTCCTAGGGGTCCTAACACATGACAAGGCATAGTAGAACCCGTAGGAAGTCCCCATGACCCCTTTTAAAATATTTGAATACTCAAGTGTGTCCGAAGGGGTTGTAGCACCCCTTAGGACACACTTGAGTATTCCAATGTGTCAATAGGGGTCATGGGGACTTCCTAGGAGTCCTAACACATGATAAGTTGTACTTGGACCCCTATGAAGTCCCCATGACCCCTTTTGACACATTTAACCCCTCAAGTGTGTCAGAAGGGTTCCTATGACCCCTTAGGATACACTTGAGGGTTCTAATGTGTCAAAATGGGTCATGGGGACTTCCTATTGGTCCTAATATGTGATAAGGCATACTAGGACCCCTAGGAAGTCTCCATGACCCTTTTTGACACATTTTAATGTTCAAGTGTGTTCAAAGGGGTTTTAGGACCCCTTAGGACACACTTGAGGGTTCTAATGTGTCAAAAGGCATCATGGGGACTTCATAGGGGTCCTAACACATGATAAGGCATACTAGGACCCCTAGGAACTCCTCATGACCCCTTTTGACACATTTGTACCCTCAAGCATTTTTGAAGGGGTCGTAGGACCCCTTAGGACACACTTGAGGGTTACAATGTGTCAAAAGGGGTCATGGGGACTTCCTAGTGGTCCTAACACATGATAAGGCATAGTAGGACCCCTAGGAAGTACCCATGACCCCTTTTGACACATTTGAATGCTCAAGTGTTTTCAAAGGGGTCTTACAACCCCTTAAGACACACTTGAGGGTTCCAATGTGTTGAAAGGGGTCATGGGGACTTCCTAGAGGTCTTAATGCATAATAAGGCATACTAGGACTATTAGGAAGTCTGCATGACACCTTTTGACACATTTGAATTTTCAAGTCTATCTGAAGGGGTCCTAGAACCCCTTATGACACACTTGAGGGTTCCAATGTGTCAAAAGGGGTGAGGAGAACATCCTAGGGGTCCTAGTATGCATGATAAGGTGTACTAGGACTCATACAAAATCCCCATGACCCCTTTTAACACATTTGAACCCTCAAGTGCATCTGAAGGGGTCCTACAACCCCTTAGGACACACTTGAGGGTTCTAATGTGTCAAAAGGGGTCATGCGGACTTCCTATGGGTCCTAATGCATGATAAGGCATACTAGGACCCCTAGGAAGTCTCCATGACCCCTTTTGACACATTTTAATGTTCAAGTGTGTTTGAAGTGGTCGTAGGACCCATTACGACACACTTGAGCATTCCAAAGTGTCAAAAGGGATCATGGGGATTTCCTAGGGGTCTTAACATATGATAAGGAATACTAGGACCCATAAAAAGTTCCCATGACCCCTTTTGACACATATGAACCTTCAAGTGTGTTCGAAAGGGTCCTCCAACCCCTTAGGACACACTTGAGGGCTCTAATGTGTCAAAAGGAGCCATGGGGACTTCCTAGGGGTCCTAACATGTGATAAGATGTACTAGGACCCCTAAGGAGTCCTCATGTCCCCTTTTGACAAATTTGAACCCTCAAGTGTGTTTGAAGGGGTCGTAGAACCCCTTAGGACACACTTGAGCATTCCAATGTGTCAATAGGGGTTATGGGGATTTCCTATGGCTCCTAACATGTGATAAGGCATACCAAGACTCCTAGGAAGTCCCCATGACCCCTTTTTACACATTTGAATGCTCAAGTGTGTCTATAGGGTTCATACGACTCCTTAGAACACACTTGAGCATTCCAATGTGTCCATAGGGGTCATGGGGACTTCCTAGGGGTCCTAACGCATGATAAGGCATACTAGGACCCTTAAAAAGTCCCCATGACTCCTTTTGACACATTTGAACCCTCAAGTATGTTTGAAGGGGTCATAGGACCCCTTAGGAGACACCTGAGGCTTCCAATGTGTCGAAAGGGGTCATGGGGACTTCCTAGGGGTCCTAATGTGTGGTAAGGCATACTAAGACCCGTAGGAAGTCCTGTTGACCCCTTTTAACACATTTGAATGCTCAAGTGTGTTTGAATGGGTTGTACAACCCCTTAGGACACACTTGAGCACTACAATGTGTCCATAGGGGTCATAGGGACTTTCTAGGGGTCCTAACATGTGATAAGGTGTACTAGGACCCTTAGAAAGTCCCCATGACCCCTTTTGACATATTTGAACTATCAAGTGTGTTTGAAGGGGTCGTAGGACCCCTTAGGAGACACTTGAGGGTTCTAATGTGTCGACAGGGGTCATGGGGACTTCTTAGGGGTCCGAACGTGTAATAAAGCCTACCAGGACCCGTAGGAAGTCCCCATGACCCCTTTTGACATATTTGAATCCTTAAGTGTATCCGAAGGGGTCTTAGGACCCCTTAGGACACACTTGTGGGTTCCAATGTGTCAATAGGGGTCATAGAGACTTCCTAGGGGTCCTAACACATGATAAGGCATACTAGGACCTTTAGGAAGTCCCCATGAGCCCTTTTGACATATTTGATTGCTCAAGTTTGTCTGAAGGGGTCGTAGGACACCTTAGGAAACATTTGAGCATTCCAATGTGTCAATAGGGGTCATGGGGACTTCCTAGGGGTCCTAACATGTGATAAGGTGTATTAGGACCTCTAGGAAGTCCCCATGACCCGTTTTGACACATTTGAACCCTCAAGTGTGTCTAAAGGGGATGTAGGACCCCCTAGGACACACTTGAGGGTTCCAATGTGTCAAAAGGGGCCATGGGGAATTCCTAGGGGTCCTAACGTGTGATGATGCATAATAGGACCCATAGGAAGTCCCCATGACCCCTTTTGACACATTTGAACCCTCAAGTGTGTCTGAATGGGTCCTATGACCACTTAGGACACATTTGAGGGTTCTAATGTGTGAAAAGGGGTCATGGGGACTTCTTAGGGGTCTTAACATGTGATAAGGTGTACTAGGATGCCTATGAAGTCCCCATGACCCCTTTTGACACATTTAAACCCTAAAATGTGTTCAAAGTGCTCCTAGGACCCCTTAGGACACACTTAAGGGTTCCAATGTTTCAATAGGGGTCATGGGGACTTCTTAGGGGTCCTAATGTGTGATAAGGCATACTAGGACCTCCAATAAGTCCACATGACACCTTTTGACACATTTGAATGCTCAATTGTGTTCGAAGGGGTTGTAAGACCCCTTAGAACACATGTGAACTTTCCAATGTGTCGATAGGGGTCATGGGAACTTTCTAGGGGTCCTAACACATGATAAAGTATACCAGGACCCTTCGGAAGTCCCCATGACCCTTTTTGAAACATTTGAATGCTCAAGTGTGTCCGAAGGGGTTGTAGGACCTCTTAAGACACACTTGATCATTCCAATGTGTCAATAGGGGTCATGGGGACTTTCTAGGGGTCCTAACATGTGATAAGGTGTACTAGGACCCCTAGGAAGTCCCCATGACCCCTTTCAAAACATTTAAATGCGCAGGTATGTCTAAAGGGGTTGTAGGACCCCTTATAACACACTTGAGCATTCCAACATGTCAATAGGGGTCATGGGGACTTCTTAGGGGTCCTAACATGTGATAAGGTGTACTAGGACCCCTAGGAAGTCCCCATGACCCCTTTTAAAATATTTGAATGCTCAAGTGTGTCCAAAGGGGTCATACGACCCCTTAGGATACACTTGAGCATTTCAATGTGTCAATAGGGGTCATGGGGACTTCCTAGGGGTCCTAACACGTAATAAGGCTTACTAGGACCTATAGGAAGTCCATGTGACCCCTTTTGACACATTTGAATGCTTAAGTATTTTTGAAGGGGTCGTAGGACCTCTTAGGACACACTTGATTATTCTAATGTGTCAATAGGGGTGATGGGGAGTTATTAGGGGTTTTAATGTGTGATAAGACATACTAGGACCCCTAGGAAATCCCCATGACTCCTTTTGAAATATTTGAATATTCAAGTGTGTTTGAATTGGTTGTAGGACCCCTTAGGACACACTTGAGTATTCCAATGTGTCATTAGGGGTCATGGGGACTTCCTAGGAGTCCTAATGTGTGATAAGACATACTAGGATGCCTAGGAAGTCCCCATGACCCCTTTTGACATATTTGAATTCTCAAGTGTGTCCGAAGGGGTCGTAGGACCCCTTAGGACACACTTGAGCATTCAAATATGTTAATAGGGGTCATGGGGACTTCCTAGGGGTCCTAACATGTGATAAGGTGTACTAGGACCCCTAGGAAGTCCCCATGACCCCTTTTGACACATTTGAACCCTCAAATGTGTCCAAAGGGGTCATAGGACCCCTTAAGATGCACTTGAGGGTTCCAATGTGTCAAAAGGGGTCATGGGGACTTCCTAGGTGTCCTAACGTGTGATAAGGCATACTAGAACCCCTAGGAAGTTCCCATGACCCCTTTTGACACATTTGAACACTCAAGTGTGTCCGAAGGTGTCCTACAACCCCTTTGGACACACTTGAGGGTTCAAATGTGTCAAAAGGGGTTATGGGGACTTCCTAAGTGTCCTAATACATGATAAGGTGTACTAGGACCCCTAGGAAGTCCCCATGACCCATTTTGACATATTTGAACCCTCAAGTCTGTCTGAAGGGGTTGTAGGACCCCTCAGGACACACTTGAGGGTTCCAATGTGTCGAAAGGGGTCATGTGGACTTCCTAGGGGTCTTAATGCATGATAAGGTATACTACGACCCCTAGGAAGTCCCCATGACCCCTTTTGACACATTTGAATGCTCAAGTGTGTACAAAGGGGTCGTATGAGCCCTTAGGACACACTTGAGGGTTCCAATGTGTTGAAAGGGGTCATGGGGACTTCCTAGGGGTCTTAACGCATGATAAGGCATACTAGGATCCATAGGAAGTCCCCATGACCCCTTTTGACACATTTGAATGCCCTAATTATTTCATTTTCTTCCTTAACCCTATGAAGTTCGTATAAAATACATGTATGGAAATCTTTACAGTATTTAGGAGGCACAAATTGGTAACAATTGGAGTAATAGCAATTAGAAAATGCACACCCTTCTTCACCCAACTGTATACATGGGCAACCTGAAATACATCTGGAAGTAGAGTTGCTCCCTTCGCTTCGGGCCATTGCAAATTAGCAGAAGTTTTCTGCTCTTCCCTTCAGCAAAATAGCTTATTTCAATGGCCACCCATGAATTTTTTAAATAAACGATTGATTTCCTTTGCTTTTTTCAATGGCCATCCATGATTTTTCTGCAATCTTCCAACCTTTCGTACATAGTTGTAAAATACATATTAATATATTATACATATAAAATAATATATAATATATGATATATATAATGTAATAGTTAATATTAATATATATTAAATAATATTTAATGTAAAATGTTTATTATATAATATTTAATATATATAATATAATCTAATATATATTTTTTGATATATAATATATCATATGAAGGGTGGAGAAATGGGAGGGAGAAAGGGGTTGGAGAAATTAAGAGAGAGAAAGGGAAGGGAAAAGTTCAAAATCAAAATTCTACCAGCATTTTCAAGTACCCAAAAATATCAGGTACATGAAAATATCAGGTACCCAACAATATCAGGTACCTGATTAGGCTCGGTATTGCTTTGTGCACCAAACCTACATGGTCAACTATTGAAATGTCTCAAAAATGTGTTTTTCCCCTATTTCTCTGAGTTCCAGACTTCGACCATGTAGCTGATGACTTTTTTTTCACTTGATTTTGATGAAATGAAAAAGGGTATCTTAAGGAGATTATCAGCTTTCTATCGATATAATTGCTTTCAAATTTTTAATTTGGTAAGTAATTATTAGTTATTTTCTAATTGAGTTACCTCTAAAGTGTTGATTTATATACTGATTGAAAAATGACTATAACTTTCAGATGGTATAACATTTTTGAAATCCAAAAAATGCGTCACATTCTATGCTTCGCCTACTATAAGGAATTTTTTTTTTTTTTAAAATTTTTTTGTAAAGTTTTGAATGAGTTAAGGTGGTCAGACACAAGAGTTTTTTTATTCTGAAAATGTTGTAGCAGAAAATTCATAATTAATTATTTTTTTGGAATAAAATTACAAAAAAATATGTGTCACATTCGGGCAAGAAAAAAAGGCGTAGTAGTTTAGAAACTACATTCAATTTTCTATAGATTCGATTAGTACAACTCTTTGATATTAGGTTGATAGCTAGTTGAAATTTTCACGTCAAGTTGACTAACCCTAATTTGTTGATTTTTCATTGCCACTTAACAGCATAGTTTGGCCCCTCATGATCTTGCACATACCTGAATAGAAGTAAAATTGAATCACCTCTATTTAATGTAATGTATGGGGGAAATATGAGATTCACTCCTAAATCCAAATTCCCAAAGGAGAGATCCAATTTGATCAATCAAAAGGTTAATGCACAATCGAATCAATCTATGGAGAATATGAAAGAGAGAGAAAAACCCTATATTTCCCTATGGAGAATTATGCTTGAAATCTAAAATAATTGAAATACAAGTACTAACCTCAAAATGGGGCAAATATAGAAAATGCCAATTTTTGATGTCTGTGTGTGCTTTCAGGAAATTCTACAACCTATTTTGGACTGGAAATGCCGAGACAAAGAAAACCCAAAAAGCTTTTATCTTTTTGACGGCAGGTAGTCTTTGACCCTCATAAAAGGTCAAAGGCTACATTCTTTATTTGAAGGTCGATTCTAACTTTGTTCACAGATCTTGAAATTTTTCCAAAAAGAGTATCCAAATCCGCTGTCAGATCCAAAATTCTACACTTGTACCTACAAGAAAAAGGGGTTTTTTGTTTGTATGGGGCCTTTGCCTTGGTCAAACCCCAATTTAGGAATTAACCTTGAAATTGAATTGAAATGTAGTATGCATAAACAAAGCAAATGAAACAATTCACCTTGCTTATGTTGAAGTCCTTGTAGAGGATTCGAATCCTCAAATCCACAAGTAGGGATGCTCCAATGGTTGTAGAATGAATGTAGGATGTCTCAAATAAATGGCATTTAATCTTCAACACCAATCTTGAATAGATCTTTGCATATGAGGAGGCTTGGATGAATGTAGAAGGATGGATCTTCAAGGGGGCTCCAAAGAGATTGAATCCTTCAATGGCTAACAATGGATCTCCTTGATGGATGAATGATTGAACACTTGAATGCTTGAAGGCTTGCTTGAATGCTTGAATTCACTTGCTTGAACTTGAGAGCTCACTTATGAAATTTCTTGAAGATGTGTTCTCACAAAACTTGATGATCAAAATGAGAGAGGAAGGCCCCCTTTTAAAGTGAACTAGGACACAATCCTCTAAAGGGCCCACCTTGGAGAATTAAATCCCAATTAGGTCCTAACCTTTAGAAAATATACCTAGATTAAATGCAATTTAAGAATTTACCATTCTGAAACCTGAAATGGCCGACCTAGAGGCAGGAAAACAAACATCCCTGAAACCTGACACCTGGAAATCAAGGAAATTTGAAATCTGGACAGGGGGTCAAGGACGAGCTCGAATCTAACTAGGTCAGGGTCAAGGTAGATCCTGACCAGGTTAGGGTCAAGGTTGACTTTGACCTAGTGGTCAGAAACCTCAGGATGTTGACCCAGAATGCTAGGAAATGCAGATATGAAGTGAAAATCAAGTGCATAGGAAAGCAGAATAGGAGAAAAAGCTAGATACATGCAAAGACCCAATCAAGGTGCTTAACATGAACCTAGACCACTCACTCAAAGGGCTAAATGCTCTTATCATGGAAGTGCTTCCATTTTAAGATGATACAATACCCAACAATTGGTCACTTGTACCGAGACCTAAAGATAAGAATGTGATAGGAACAAAGTGGATTTTTAGAAATAAACTCAATGAGAAAGGAGATGTGATCAGAAATAAAGAAAGATTAGTTTGCAAAGGGTATGCACAAGAAGAAGGTATTGACTATGGTGAGACATTTTCCCTAGTTTCTATATTAGAAGGTGTAAGAATATTACTTGCATATGCTACCTACAAAGGATTAAAAGTCTATCAAATGGATGTTAAGTCTACATTTTTTAATGGAATTCTTAAAGAAGAAGTCTACATTGAAAAACTTGGTGGATTTGTTAACAAAATAAATAAGGATATGGTATGAAAACTACATAAAGCTTTATATGGATTGAAGCAGGCACCTTGAGCATGGTATGAAAGATTACACTCTTACTTAGTTTAGATTAGATTTGAAAGGATTAGTGATAACAAAAATTTATGCTTAAATTGTGATAGTTGTGATGAAATTTTGATTGCTAAGATATTTGTTGATGAAATTATATTTAGTTGTAATGAGATAATGTCTAAAACATTTGCTAAGGAAATGAGAAAGGAATTTGAGATTTCTATGATTGGAGAGATTAAAATATTTATTGGACTTCAAATTCAACAAGTTAAGGATGGGATCTACATAACTCAATTTAAGAACATCAAGGAGATCCTAAAGACTTTCAATATGGAAGAATAAAAACCTGTTGGAATGTCGATGGCTACTAGTTTTAAATTGTCAAAGGAAGATGACACAAAGGAAGTGAATGAGACACTTTATCGATCCATGATTGGTAGACTACAATATGTTGTTCACATTAGACCAGATATTGCACATTTAGTTGGTATTGTGGCAAGGTTTTCTATAAACCTAAAGGAGACACATATGTCTCTATTGGAAAGGATATTTAGATATCTGAAAGGGAGAGAAGATTTTGGTCTTTTATACACAAAAGGAAGATATTTTGATCTCAAAGTATATACTGATGCTGATTGGGAAAGAAATATTGATCAAAGAAAAAGAACTAGTGGTAGAGCTTTCTTTTTAAGAGAAAGATTGGTGACATGGTTAAGAAAGAAATAGAACTATATTTCATAATCTACTATGAAAGTTGAGTATGTTCCTGCAACTATGAATTGTTCTAAAGTTGTATGGATCAAACAACTATTGGAAGGTGTGCATGAAGATATTACTGATCCAATTAAAATTTATTGTGATAATACTAGTGTTATTAACATATCTAAGCATCTAGTGATGCATTCAAAGACAAAGCATATATCCATTAAGTATCACTACTTGAGAGAGAAAGTACAAGATAAGGTTGTGACATTAGAGTATATGAATTCTAAAGAATAGATAGCTAACATATTTACCAAACCACTACTGAAGGATGCTTTTGAGTCTCTCTGAGGTAAGTTAGGGGATCTTCCCCTATCTAATATTCACTAAGGAAAGATGCATGTTGCATCAATTCAAGAACTCATTATAATCTATTTTTTGAGTTGATGCTAGTGTTCACCCTTTAGGTGAATCCTAAAGCTGTGAAAGTGGTTCATGTAATGTAATAGATAATCTAGAGGGATATTATCATTGATGATTGTACAAAGAGAATAAACCATGAGGGGGCAAGTTTGGAATAAGTCAATTGAGATGAATGAGAATTTTTTTGATGCATTGATTGCATAAATAAGGGAGAACATAAAAATAAAAATAAAAGATGAACAGTAAAGGAGAAGTTACTACTTAGAGGGAGTACATGATATAGGAAGATTATCATTGATGAGTGTACATAGAGAATAAACCAGAAGAGGGAGAGTTTTGAAAAATTTAATTGAGATGAATGAGGATATTGCTAATGCATTAATTGCATAAAGAAGGGAGAATAGATATAGAAAAAGAAAAGATAAACAGTAAAGGAGAAGTTACTACTCAAAGGGAGTACATGATATGAGTAATAGTGAAGTTTACCATCATCAATTGAACACTGAATATTGTTAGTGTTTCCATCAATGCCAAATAGTGAGATTGTTACTATAACTAATAGTAATGCTAAAGATTGATTATTTTATGATGATGATGAAGACCGACCAAGATCAGAGGAATTAATGAGAGTAGAAAAGTTAGATCAATTATTGTCTTTTCATTAATGTCAAGCAATTGATTTATGGTTTATATTATGTTTCCATAGCATTCGGTAATGATATAAGTTGAATGAGTTAAGGAGAAGAAGAAATGAATAATGTTAAGATTATGTTGATATAATTATTTTCTACCTAACATATGATTATGTTAAGTCAGTAAAGCATGGTAATGAATTTTTGTCAAGTCGATAAGTTAAAATGTTTTGGATAATGGGAAGGAAAAGTCACTCAGTAAGGTAAAAGGTAAAAAGCAAGGTCACTTGGTAAAGTGGAAGGAACTCAAGGCACTGAGTAGGAAAGTTTTAGGCATCAATCGAAGGTAACTAAAATACTGATGAAGGACATCAAGCAAGGAACATATATTAAATAAGGATTGAATCAATTAGCTATGATGAGATTGATGGTCATGATGATGAGGAAATTTAGTTACAAATATCTACAGTTATGAAAATTTAAGGAGAAGATCTACAACAAGATCTAAATGGAAAAAATAGTAGGAACAAGTTTCTAGAAAAGTTCAAGTTCCTAGGTGAAAAGAACATGTGTTACCAAGATCCAGATTCAAGGTACAATGAATTGAATGGTTAAGATTGATTAAAGGAAAATGTAATAGATGAGATTAAGAGGAAACAATTGTATATATAAAGGATGGATTTGTATGAACAAATGGCTGGAAAATTGAAGAAAAGAATCTAGTCATTGATTGATGTAGTGAAGAAGGAACAAATAGATACCAATTGGGAAAGAAGGATCTGATGAAGTGTTCAAGCCAGTGGAAAGTGAAGAAGTGAAGTGAAGATTGAGGAGCGCACAAAGGATCTGATTAAGAAAAGATAGTTGAAAATATACAGGTCAATTTATTTAATGTTGCTTACTAGCATTTTTAATAGAGAAATATCTTAGCAGAGTGAACTTAATAATATTATTGTAAAGTCCTTGAAAAGGTGGCATTCTAAAGAGTGTTTGAAGCCCTCTAATAAGGCCACTCCTAATAGGGTGAAGATCCTAATAGATCTAAGGTAAATCCCTTGACCGGGTCACATCTAACAATGTGTATTGTAATCTTTAACTAGATTGGCTCTTAATCAGGTGTACTTCAGAAGAGTATTTTCTTAGTGGGTGATAATTTCCATAGTGGCTTTTCCCAAAGTTGGGTTTCTATGTTAAATATTGGTGTTACATGTTGTGAATGATTTACTGATTGTTAAAGTTTGTTTATTGTTGTTGGTAAATAGTGAATTGTGTTTAACCGAGCTACCACCAAGTTAATTAGAGAATTTTTTTTAAGGTATTTGGAATTAGGGATTATTGATTCACTCCCCCCTCTCTGTAATCAAACATGTGTTGGAGATTTGCCAACAGGCTAGTACTAACTATATGTTTGTCATTATTGACAATATATGGAAAGTAGCATGCATGGAAGTCTTATGTAGTAAGATTTTAGTATATGTAGCATGAACATGATATCAACACGATATCATGGGTGTAGAGGTTAACTGCTATTATAGACAGTTATATAGTACTATGTGTCAGTAGTGTTCCTGATAGAGTAACAGGTAGTGTTCTGTGTATGGTTGTCCATATAGTTAACATGGAGCCTTGCACTCTTGGATATATGTTGAAGACATATTAGTGATGTTACATTCATGAATGTAGAGTCTGATGATTAGTAGAAGTGAAGTTATGCAGTCACTATTCACAAGTAGCAGTTTCCCGTGTTTGTTCAGAAGAGCCGACAGAGATTTTATTGGTTCTGGAGTTGCACCTATCATTGGGATATGCACCCTTGGATTTAATCTTAGAGGAGAGTTAGTGATGTTTGATTAAGAGTGCGTGAAGTAATTCAGCTTGAGGAGAAAGATCTAGTTGTTTTGGTAGAGCCGACAGTGTGTAGCGTGCATCTACAATTGTCCTATTGGAAAGGTCCCAAAATGTGTTGCGTGCTTAGTAGAGTCGATTGAATTGTTATTAAAAATTTTTATGGCTTCTCTAATATGATTTCAAGGTGGTTCTAATATGCTGACTTGATTATATCATTTAGAGAAAAGATATTTAGAGACAACCATTTGTGATTGCTTGAGTGTGGTTCATAGTTGATGAAGAAGAGCATAGTAGAGTGTGTGAAGTGTTGAGCCATTAGAAGAAGGTCTATGTGACCAAGAAAAGTGGTTTTTCTATACATTGGAACTGATCCAGATAGTAGGTCAAAGTGTAGTTCACCAAGATCTAGATATAGTGTATATCTCTTAAACATAAGGTTGTAGCCTTCACCCCTTTGAGCAGTGTGCTCTCGAATAATGTGTCCTCTCCCCTAACAGGGACTATTGTAAAAGACTCCTAATAGGGTCTGATCCTTGACTAGGTCCATTGTACTAAATATATTGTAAAGCAACTCCTAACAGGGTTAAGGATCTTCTAACAAGGATCATAATACACTAGTACAGAATATTAGTGGGTGTCAATTCCCACCAGGGTTTTTACCTATTTGGTCCCTGTAACCAAAATATTGTGTTGTGTTCAAGTGTTCTTTCATTGTGTTTATGCTTTATGTTTAAGTATACTTAATTGGATAAAGAATTGAAACTTATAGATAACTGATTGACCCCCCCCTCTCAGTTATCTCTTGGGACTATTCCTAACAATTGGTATCAGAGCCAAGTGCCTCAGAGAGAAATTTTAATAGCTTGAGGTTGATCAGATGGCATTCTTCAAAAAATAAAGTCCTAAGTTTGATGGAGAGAATTATCTTGATTGGAACTACAAGATGGTGACTCATTTGCAATGCATTTCTTTTGAAGTTTTTGATGTAACTATCAAAGTAGTCAAGATTCCTACTTTAGAAGACCTTGAAAAGGATGATGCTACTGCTAAGAAAAAGGAATTATTTCATTAGAATGCAATATCCAAAGAAGCCCTTATCAACACCCTTTCTAATAGTGAATTTTTAGAAATAAGGAAGGTAGATACAACCCGCAAAATATGGAAGTACCTAGAAGACATATTTGAAGGAGACAAACAAGAAAAGGATGTGCACAAAAAGACATGGAAGAAAAGATACAATGCATTAGAGATGTTTCCTAAAGAAAATATCAGAGCTTACACTCAAAGGATAAATGAAGCAGTTGCTGGAATCAAGAACAATGGTGGAGAGGTCTCAAAGGAAGACATTATGGACAAATTGATGACTACTCTCACTCTAGAATATGAAAATAAGATCAACATCCTTGATGAGACCATGCAGATTACATCAAATTTCAAGAGAGAGACTTTGAATAGCAAAATCTCAGCTTTTGAGATTTCAAGAATGAAGACAGAACCTAAAAGTGAGACAACCTTCAAAGCAATAGTTCATGGTAAGAAATCTGCAATCACTTCTAGGAATTTTGATGATGATGATGATGAGAAAACACTAGATGATTTCATTGCTATGATTGCAAAAAGAGAAAAGAAAGGAAAAGGGAAAAATTAAGGTTAATTTCCATTTAAATGCTTTTCATGTAATAAGATTGGTCACTTTGCATCTAAATGTCCCCTAAGAGCTAGAAAGTTCAAAAATGACTACAAGCCTAAATTCTCTAAGGAATGTTACTATGTTGGAGATGGAGTTTCAGATGATGACTCAGCTAAAGAAGAAATTGGATTTATTTCTATCATAGAGAAAATGAATGATAAAATAGATCCTGAAGATAAGAAAGAGAATCAAAAGCTAGCATTGATTTCACAAGTTGATATAAGGACTGACTAGATTATAGATAGTGGCTATTCACATCACATGACAGGTGATAAAGGTAGGTTTGTTCATTTGGACAAATACAATGGTGGCATGGTTATATTTGGAGATAACACTCCTAAACCCATAGTTGGTAGAGGAGCCATCACCTTGGATGGAAAGAATAGTATTGATGATGCTCTCTATGTAGATGGTTTGAAACATAACCTTCTTAGTGTTGGAAAGTTACTTGGAAAAGGTTATCAGTTGGAGTTCAAAGATAACAAATGCATCATTAACAAAAAGGATGGTGTTATGATTACATCAGGTTCAAAGACTAAAGGTAATGTTTTCCAACTCAATTCAGAAGAAAGTTATTTTGTTGCTAAAGTTGATGACAATTGGTTGTGGCATAAAAGACTATGTCATATCAATTTTGGTAACATAGTAAAGATAATCAATGTAAAGGTAGTAAGAGATCTACCTACAATAGCAAAACCAGTTGATACTATATGAAGGGAATGTGAGAAGGGAAAGCATGTGAGAAACTCATTCAGGAGCAAGCACAATTTAGTAGAGAACAAGTTGGATATGATTCATACAGACCTATGTGGTCCAACTCAAACAAGATCATACTATGGTGAAAGGTATTTCATTTTGTTTGTTGATGATTATACTAGGATGATGTGGGTTGCATTCTTGAAAGATAAGTCAGAAGCATTTGAGAAGTTCAAAATATTCAAAGCTAAGGTTGAGAATGAATATGGACTAAAGATAAAATGTTTGAGATCGGATAGAGGAGGATAATTCATCTCTGACAGGTTCTATGAGTACTATGAAGAACATGGCATAAAGAGATAGTTGAGTGCACCTAGAACCCCTTAGTAGAATGGAATTGCAGAAAGAAGGAATAGGATCATCCTTGATACAACGCGCACCATCATGATCGAAGGAAAAGTTGCACACACCTATTGGAGAGATGTGGTCAATATAGCAATCTATACCATCAATAGAATTAAATTAAGGCATGGCATTGACAAAACACCATTTGAGCTATGGTTTGGTAATGTTCCCACAATAAAATACTTTAGAATCTTTGGAAGCAAGTGCTACCTCAAGAGGGATGAAGTAGTAGACAAGTTTGATGCAAGAAGTGATGAAGGTATTTTTCTTGGTTACTCTACTAAAATTAAAGCATATAGATGTTTCAATTTAAGATTGAAAAAGATCATTGAAAGTGCTCATGTTAAGATTGATGAAAATTTTATGGTTCAAGAAAGATATCATGATTACTCACCCATGATTGAAGAAGAACCTAGACCCTCCACTAGTAAGACATTTATTGAAGAAATGTTTGACAGTATTGATGTGTTATTTAATGACCCTGAGACAAGTGAAGAAGAAACTCGTAAGGCTAATGAGTTAGCATCACCTAAGGTTCCAAAGTTTACATCTAGAAACCACTCCAAGAAAGACATCATTGGTGATCAGAGTGGAAAAGTTTTAACAAGATCACAAGCAAAGAACTCAGCCAACAGTGAAGCGGTATGTTTACTATCTCAGATTGAACCTTTAAGTGTTGAAGATGCTTGTAATGATCCAAATTGGTATGATGCTATGAAAGAAGAACTTGACCAGATTATTAAGAATGACACTTGGGAACTAGTCCCAAGACCTAGTGATAAGAATGTGATTGGAACAAAGTGGATATTCAGGAACAAGATAAATGAACATGGTACAATAGTAAGAAATAAAGAAAGGTTAGTATGTAAGGGATACACACAAAGAGAAGGCATTGATTATTCAGACACATTTGCACCTGTGAGAAGATTAGAAGCTATTAAGTTGTTTCTAGCTTATGCTACAGTCAAAAAATTCAAAGTTTATCAGATGGATGTCAAGTTAGCATTTCTGAATGGAGACTTGAAAGAAGAAGTATACATTGAGTAGCTAGAAGGATTCACCTTATCAAACATACGTAATATGGTATGTAGATTGAAGAAGGCCCTCTATGGATTAAGAAAACCCCTAGAGAATGGTATGAGAGACTAGATGGATATCTAACAAAGATTGGATTCAAGAAAGGAGTAGAAGACTATAATCTATTCATAAGAGAGACATCTGAAGGCTTACTACTTGTAGCTATATTTGTTGATGACATTATCTTTGGAGGTAATGACAAACTTAGTGTTGAATTTTCTAAGGAGATGCAAAATGAATTTGAGATGAGTATGATTGGTCCTATCAAATAGTTTTTGGGATTGAATGTGCAATAGACAAAGAAAGGTATTTTCATTAATTAGTCCAAGTATGTGAAAGAAATATTAAAGAAATTCAAGATGGATGATTGAAAGCTAGTAGGGACTCCTATGATAACTGGATGCAAGCTTACAAAATAAGATGACTCACCAGTAGTAGATTTAACATTGTATAAGACTACGATTGGTAAACTTATTTATCTTACTTAGACTAGACCTGACATTTCCAATGCAGTTGGCATAGTTGGGAGATTTGCAGCAGAGCCTAAACAAAGTCACCTCATGGTAGTAAAAAGGATATTCAGATATTTGCAAGGCACTATAGACTATGGTCTATGGTATCCTAATTTAGAAAATGTTGAGCTTCATGTGTACACTGATGTAGATTGGGTAGGTTGTATTGATGACAGAAATAGTACATCAGGTAGAGCAGTGTTTCTTGGTGATTGACTTGTCACTTGGACAAGCAAGAAATAGAACTGTATTTCTTAGTCAACAGAAAAAGAAAAGTATGTTGCAGCAGCCTTGAATTGTTCTACAATTGTTTGGATCAAATAGATGATAAAGGATTTTGGTATTCAGATTGATTATCCTATTTTTATTCACTGTGATAACACTAGCACTATCAATATGTCAAAAAACCTTGTGATGCATGCAAAGACAAAACACATTGAGATCAAGTATCACTTACTAAGAGAGAAAGTGGTAGAGAAAGAAGTCAAGCTGGGCTATGTGAGTACTAAAGATTAGTTGGAAGATATATTCACAAAGCCCTTAACACAGGAAACTTTTGACACTACTACATTTGGGGTCAAATTTTGATAGAAGTTTCCGATGGGTAACTTTTTCTTACGAATTTGGTGTTTTTTTTTTGTAATAGGCCCCAATGATGTCGTTATTCCGATGGGTGTTTAATTGACCATCAGAACTCTGACAAATTTGGGGTATACATTAAAAAAAAAAGTGAAACAACCTCATCATTTTTATTTCGATTGGAGAGAAGGAGAAAAGGAGTGAAAGCTGAGCGTGAGAGAAGGTATGTGATTTCTTCATCTTTCGAGCCTCTGGCATTATATTTGAATACATTTCATTTTATTGTTGAGGGAGTTGCTCTTTGAAATGACCACATTCTACTAGTGTCGTGCCCTAGCTAGTGCTTTATCTCTATTATTTGATGTTATTGGTGCTTGTGCTCAAGGATATCGATTCACTGTATTCAAATGTTTGGATTCACATTTGTTGATATTACTAGCATATGTGTTTAATGATGCCATTGTATATTTTTGTCACTAAAATGACCACATTCTACTAGTGTCGTGCCCTAGCCCATGCTTTAACTCCATTGTTTGATGTTATGGGTGCTTGTGCTCAAGGATATCCATTTTTTTGAAATGTTGACTATGGTTATCAAATGGACAGCCCATGAGCTTTTAGCTTGGTGCCATTTGTATTAATAGCTTAGGGCATCAAATTTATTGTATCATTGATAGTTGAGACTTTGTTAAAAGGAAATAGGACAAAGAACGATTTTTATTTAGTTTCTCTATTTTGATCCCTAAGTGGCTTACAACCCTAGAGAAGTAAATGTGGATTTACGGATCTAGTTGCAGGATACATAACAGCCGATAATTCATAAGAAATCCATGCATCCAATTTGAATAAAAATTAATACAAAGAAATAGGGTCCTCCAATGGCCCAATCATCCGGACCTTGACTGTCCCCTCAACTAGTGACCCTTCAAAGTCGGGTTATCATGCAATCAATGAGTGATCCTTCATTCTCATGGTCTTCCCTGCATCCAAACATATTGGAAATACATAATACAATGATAACAAGTCTTTCACAATCCCCCTTGCCCCAAGGAACACTATCAACCATACCTTCCACATAGCATTTCACTATTTTATGAGTGGATTATGCAGGAACAATTAACATTAAACAAGGAGCAAACTCCTCAACACATCTTGGAAACCATTGAATTCAATAATAAATGAAACCTAACACCAACACTATTCCTTTCATAGTTGCAGGATACATAGCAGTTGATAATTCACAAGAAATCCATGCATCAAATTTTTATAAGGATATCCAACTAATCAATATAAATTTTCATGATATGACTAATGATTATGCATTTTGATGGCAGCGTGCTAGTTCAAAAGGATAATATAAATCTAAAATATTTTTTTCTGATTTTCTCAAACTATAAATGTGGTTAAAGGGAAAATATTATGTGGAAAACCCACAAACCAAGCTAGCAAATGATTGTACATCAAATTATTCCTATATTCATTCAAGTATTTCTATGTTTCAGCTACCTGACCTTTGAGCTTCATCTAGAGGAATGTGTAGCTTTAAGATAGAATTACTTTTTGGGCCTTACAATAGGGTGGAATATGATCAAGATTTGTTTAGGCTGTATCTTTCTTAGTCCCATTGTTAGGTTCTTACGGTTCATGGTTTGAATCTATTATGGTTGTGTAAGGGATTTGTAGATGCTTTTTCTAACATAATTATTGGACCCCATGATTGGAACAACTGGTTGTTAGCTATTGTACACATGAATCATAACTGTCAATGGTTCTTTGTGTTCAAGAATTCATTGATCAATCTTTGAGATTTATTGTCCTAGCTTTAAAAGAGATAAAATATATAGTGAGTGCTATCTTTTCCAAGTGTTTTGTGGGTGCCATTATCTTCTAGGAGTAATTGCTAGAACCAAATTATGTTCTTTTCCTCTAGTAAATATTGTAGACACAATCATCTTCTTCTTGAAGGGTTTCTTCCATCCCCATGAGGCACTATTGCATGGTTTCCATTCCCTTGTAGTATAGTGAACCTAATTTAATACAAGTGTGCACTATTTTGGGATCCATAATTTATGGCCCCTACACTATGGTTGTTAACCTAAGATAGGCCTACCTTTGCATATAATAAGAGGCCAACATGAAACAAACATCCAGAAGTTAGGGGGTTGTTCCCTGTCCATAATTTATTATTTAAGTGCTAAGCGATGATGGGTATATCGTGTAATTCATACCTAGTGTATCTCTTTCTTTCTCTCCACATCTCACATTAGGAGTATATGCTATAAAATACCAATGAAATCAACTATTGGTCAAATCTAATCAAAATTGCAGTATAAAGATTAAAATAGATCTTGAACAAATATGGGAACCATTTTTGACAAATATTGTACAAATGAAGAGAATACTCCCAAGAGGAAATGCTTCAATGTGGAAAAATTGAAGGACAATATTTTACTTTTATATGCACATCTACAATGTTTGTGATATATTTCTGAGATAACAAAACCATAGAAAGAATAGCATATAGAAGAAAGTAAAGAATAATGATCATATTTTGAGATATTGTGGAAAATTAAAGGAAATAATGCTTGGTGGGGTTATCATACAATCAGTGAGTGATCCTTCATTCCCCCCTCTTCCAGTGACCCTTCAAAACTGGGTTATCATGCAATCAATGAGTGATCATTCATTCTCCTAGTCTGCCCTGCATCCAAACATATTGGAAATACACAATACAATGATAACAAGCCTTTCACAATCCCCCTTCCCTCAAGGAACACTATCAACATCCAGACCTTGACTGTCCCCTCAACTAGTGACCCTTCAAAACTGGGTTATCATGCAATCAGTGAGTGATCCTTCATTCTCCTGGTCTGCCCTGCATCCAAACATATTGGAAATACACAATACAATGATAAAAAGTCTTTTACAATCCCCCTTCCCTCAATGAATTACTATCAACATCCAGACCTTGACTGTCCCCTCAACTAGTGACCCTTCGAAACTGGGTTATCATACAATCAATGAGTGGTCCTTCATTCTCCTGGTTTGCCCTACATCCAAACATATTGGAAATATACAATACAATGATAACAAGTCTTTCAAAATCCCCCTTCCCTCAAGGAACACTATCAACAAGTGACCCTTCTTCTTATCAGCCATATCCAATGTTTCATTGAAGTCACGACCAAGAATGAAGGTCACCTTACCCATACCATTCATGGATTTTGAAATGTTGTTCCAAACTTCTGAAAACTTTTCTATTGCTTCTTGTTGCTTCTTTAAATACTTCTTCTACCACAATGTCCTCCTACCCCATCTTCTTGATCTTCCTGGCTAAAGTGGATGAATCCACACACAATAACCCAAAATGAAGGGTTTTGTATCCTTTAATGAATCTTAGTCACTGGTAACACATGGACAGTCAAACCAGTAGTCTCCAAAGTATTCAATAAGTGAATATGAATGTTTGAAAACTTTCCTCTCAACTTCCCCAACCACTCCTAATCGATTAGAGGGATATTTATAGAATCTCCACTATTCCTATCCTTACCAACAATTTTTAAACATACTTTATCTGATATGATAATAACATGCTAAACTGAACCAATGGCATGTTCTTCATGTGGTACAAGGAAGATTTGGCTATCAAATCTTCCTTCATGCAAGCTGAGTGCGAGAGAAGGTATGTGATTTCTTCATCTTTGATTGGTATCTTTGACGGGCAATGTCTTTTGAGCCTCTGACATCATATTCGACTGCAAATTTCAAATGTATTGCATTTTATTTGATCATGAATGCTCAATGAAATGACCACATTCTACTGGTGTTGTGCCCTAGCCCGTGCTTTATCTCCATTATTTGATGTTATTGGTGCTTGTACTCAAGGATATCGATTCACTATTTTCAAATGTTTGGATTCACATTTGTTAAGATTATAATTCATCATATCAGATAAAGTATGTTTAAGAAGTTTTAGTGTCTAAACACTCAACTAATCCCTCTAACCGATTAGGAGTGGTTGGGAAAGTGGAGAGGAAAGTTTTCAAACATTCATATTCACTTATTGAATGGTTTGGAGACTACTAGTTTGATTTTCCATGTGTTAATGTTTAGAAGAGATCAATGAAGTATTTAAAGACATTCTTGCATGTTTGGAGAGGTTTAAGAGTCACTTATCATGACTATACCCTCAAAAATAGTGGCATAGATTGGTTTTACTAAGTTTCCTTTCTCTATTTTGAGATTTCCTTTCTCTGTCGTAGGGGTACAGTTAGAGGGTTCATTGATAAAATGATCCTTTGAATGGTTACTATGAATATGAATGATTTGATATAGCATATTTCTCATTTTACTTGAAGTTTGGAATAGCTTGTGCAAGGGTGAAAGTAGTTTTGATCATTTTGGTCGTGATTGTTCCTCTACATAGTCAGAAAATGTAACTGTCTAATGATTATATGTAATGTTGAATGGATTAAATGCTTTATTCTTGGTAGAAGTGAATGGAAGGAATAGTGTTGGTGTTAGGTTTCATTTATTGTTGAATTCAATGGTTTCCAAGATGTGTTGAGGAGTTTTCTCCTTGTTTAATGTTAACTATTCCTGCACAATCCACTCATACAACAATGGAATGCTATGTGATTGACAAATTCATACAACTAGTCCTTTGGCGTGTATTAAATACAATCTAGTCACTTATTGAATGCTTTGGAGACTACTAGTTTGACTATCCATGTGTTACCAGTGTTTGAGATTCATTAAAGGGTACAAAACCCTTCATTTTGGGGTTATTGTGTGTGGATTCAAATGTAGGTTTGATTTGGTTAATGTTTAGAAGAGATCAATAAAATACTTAAAGACAATCTTACATGTTTGGAGAGTTTTGAGAGGCACTTATCATGATTGTACCCTCACAAATAGTGGCATAGATTGGTTTTACTAAGTTTCCTTTCTCTGTTGTAGGGGTACAGTCAGAGGGTTCATTGACAAAATGATCCTTTGAATGGTTACTATGAATATGAATGATTTGATATAGCATATTTCTCATTTTACTTGAAGTTTGGAATAGCTTGTACTTGAAGTTTGGAATAGCTTGTGCTTGTGCTGGAATTCTTGGTAGAAGTGAATGGAAGGAATAGTGTTGGTGTTAGGTTTCATTTATTATTGAATTCAATGGTTTCCAAGATGTGTTGAGGAGTTTTCTCCTTGTTTAATGTTAACTGTTCCTGCACAATCCACTCATACAATAGTGAAATGCTATGTGATTGACAATTTCATACAACTGGTCCTTTGGCGTGTATTAAACAAAATAGAATTTTCAGCATATTATCATAATTCTATTTCTTTATTGTAAACATGCCATTGGTTCAGTTTTGTAAAAAAAAATTCGTGTACAATTTTTTTTTTCTATTTTTTCCATTTGATAACCACAGTCAACATTTCAAAATAGTGAATAACATCAAATAATGGAGATAAAGCATGGGCTAGGGCACGACACCAGTAGATTAAAACCAAACCAATGAAATGTTTACAAAAAAGAAATAGAATGATAATAATATGCTAAAAATTCTATTCTATTTAATACACGCCAAAGGACCAGTTGTATGAAATTATCAATCACATAGCATTTCACTATTGTATGAGTGGATTGTGCAGGAACATTTAACATTAAACATAGCTAGTGTTCTCTTTACTTTCTCAAGTCTCTACAAGTCAAGAACATTAGAGTTGTATAATACATTGTTAGTATCCTTTTTCCATGGGTCCTAGGTCTTTGGGTCCATGCAAAGGAAATAGATTACAAAATACACTTCAAAACAAAGGAAAAACTTAGCAAATTCAGTCTAACTCACTGTAGATGAAGGAACAATCATGCTAATAGTTCCTCTAAGTCTTCCAAAACATTTATTGAACTCCCCTAAAGTCCTATTGGATCCCCAAATTTCTTCATCCAATCAACTTACATCAGGGTCATGAGAAACTTCAAAGGATTAAAAACATTACTTGGAATAGTCAAATCATTATGCTTTCAAATCAATTACCTATCGACATATCCCTTGCGAGGGAGAGAAGCCAAACACATAAAGAACATGCACATAAACATGACAACTGAAAAACTTAAATGGAATACACCAAGAAGTACCAAATGATGAATGCTCAATTGTTGTAATGGCAAAGCATCAGAACCGTCCATTTCTAGAACTTGATTTTATAGTCTAAATGATTTTTCTATAGTCGTAATGATTTTTCTAGAACTTGATTTTGTAGTCTTAATGATTTTTCTATAGTCCTAATGATTTTTCTATAGTACTCTTAATGATTTTTCTAGAACTTGATTTTCTAGTCTTAATGATTTTTCTATAGTCCTAATGATTTTTCTATACTCTTAATGATTTTTCTTCCATCCTAATGTTTGTTACTCTTGATAAATTAGGCCTTGAATTTGAATTTTTGTTCATTGTTTTATTTCAACTTGATATTTCATTCATTTTTCATATACACAGAGACTACACATGCTGATAAAAAAATGAGCTATTTGATTAAGGTTAACTATTCATGATTGTAAATAGTCAATATTTCTAATAGTACTCCTTGGTGTATTTCATTTTAAAATAATCATGTTTCTATGGCTATGATAAATGTCCCTTTGTGTTGAGAAAATTAGAGTTGAAAAAATGGTTGCAAACAAATCATCCTTCTTCCACCAACATTCTAGTCAATGTACAAGTAACAAGTCATTCCATTCAAGAAAGACCATGTCTGACAATATCAACACAAAACAAAATAAGGAGTATGCAGAATTTAGTGATTGTATCTTCCATTTGGGCCACTTCATATGCACAGGTGATGCACATGCATATTTGCCTGAGCGCTATTGGGAGCTTACCCAACAACACATGTACTATTGTGAAAATCACCACAAATCTATTTGCTACTGGGTCTACCATATACCTTCTATGATCAACTCTTATATGCATAGATGATGAACATTCAGAATTGCCTAAGCAGTACTTTGAGTAGTCCTCCTACACATGTACTATTGTGAAAATCATCACAAGTCCATTTGTTGGAGGGCTACTCAAAGTACACATGTTTGGAGGTATGAAGGAAACAAGAGAATTTGAAGAGTCACGAGTCTTAAGATTGTACTTAATATAGCCAAGCTTCATTCAATGGTACATTCAAACATGAAACAAACCATTCTTAAACTAGATTAAACTAGTAAACCAAAGGACATACTGATTATAAGTAAACTAGTAAACCAAAGGACATGCTTTTACTACCAAGTCTCTATTTTTTGGGCATACTGATTATAAGTACTTGACATATATCATAAATGTTGCTAATTAAGGTTGGCAGGATGATTACGCCTATCCTGAAAAAAGACTGTCAAATCATTATGCTTTCAAATCAATTACCTATCGACGCATCCCTTGCGAGGGAGAGAAGCCAAACATATAAAGAACATGCATATAAACACAACAACTGAAAAAATTAAATGGAATACACCAAGAAGTACCAAATGATGAATTCTCAATTGTTGTAATGGCAAAGCAATATCAGAACCGTCCATTTATAGAACTTGATTTTTCTATAGTCCTAATGATTTTTCTTATTTCTTGTCTATGCTTGGTGACAGGATTTTGAACATTGTTGACATACTTAAATGGAATACACAATACCAAATGATGAATGATCAATTGTTGTAATGGAAAATCATCAGAACCGTCCATTTCTAAAATATGATTTTGTATAGTCTTAATTATTTTTCTATAGTCCTAATAATTTTGAAAATTGTTGACAAAGAGTGTTTCTTTTTTTTATTATAGTATAAATGATTTTTCTATAGTCGTAATGATTTTTTTTATTTCTTGTCTTTTGTCCCTTTTTTATTTCCTATGTCTGTGCTTCGTGACAAGATTTTGTCACCTTCTTTTGATGGTATATTTCATTCAGTCTATGTGGAATACTATTTTGTTCACTATTTTATTTCAGCTTCATATTTCTTTCATTTTTCATATACACAAAGACTACACATGCTGATAAAAAAATGAGCTATTTGATTAAGGTTTACTTTTCATTATTGTAAATGGTTAATATTTCTGATGGTACTCCTTGGTGTATTTCATATAAAAATAATAAATGTAGTAACGATGTTGCGGTGCATTATTGATATATAGGCTTGATGACTCTTGTCAATGTGCCAAACTGTCGATGTGGTGGTGGGCAGTGTGTGTTGAAGACTTCACGGACACCAAACAACCCTGGACAATAATTTTGGTGTTGCCCAAAGAGAAAAAAAGGTTGTTGATGTGTATATATTTAATGTTTCTAATGTAAATACTATTCATTATAATATAAAAACTAATGTAGACTAGGCATCACAGGGAAATAATGGCTATAGATACTTTAGTTGGGTCGATGATAACTCATCTGCATCTATCCGCCCATCTCCACTTATCCGCGATGAAGGATTTGAGTGCAAAACATGTTAGGCTAGGGAAAATTCTGAAATTATATTTTTACAATGCCTTCTCTATATTGTAATCACATATCTTTGTTGCGACCATATGCAAAGATGAACTCAGGAATTAGTTAGTTTAGTATTTTCATATTGTAACTAATATTTTAATATGGATATGACCTAACTTCTCTTTGCCTCAAGTGCGCATATATATGGGTTACATCTTTTTTTAGAATAATTCTTCATGTTTATGGCTTAGGTGAGCCCCAATCTGCTATCAATCACATGATTTAACGTATAGTTTTTTCTTGGTTGTTCCATTTGTTCTTTGACCTTGACTATGGATTTACTATCATTTTCAAGCTTGAGCATGGCTTCGTACCATGCACCGTCTATAGATTTGTATGCAACACTGATTTATGAACGTAAATAACGCATTGAACGTAATCTATGAATGTTGTGTGTATGAAGTCTTGCTAAAGTTTGAGCGTCATCCCTTTATTCCAGTAAGGGATTGGAATGAGTTCATTTTGGATGCAAAGGAGAAAGGGGATACTCAAAGAGGAATTACACCAGCAAATGGGAGAAGGTATAAACATTTTAATAGATTTTTATTATTAAATAATGAAATTTTCATATACTAGTGTTCTAAGCATCCTCATTACATGATTTAAAGTCTTAGTCCATGGACAAATTAAATTAGACTTACTATCCAAAATACATAAAAAACATGCACATAAACATGACAACTGAGAAACATAAATGTAGATTTCACAATAGCTAAGAAACATAATTGTAGGCATCATAGTCACAATCTTTTCGAGACAATGTAATTGAGTTGTGTACCCAAGCGGTGTAGAGAAACTTCTGCACCCCCAATTCCAAGTTGAATACATCTGTTGGAGGACCTTGTATTCATGAGCAATAGATGTAGTCAACTTGGAATCGGAGGTGCAAGAGTTTCTCTCCACTGTCTGGGTATACAACTCAATTACGTTGTCTCCAAAAAATTGTGACCACGATGCCTACAATTATGTTTCTCATTTGTTGTGTCCCAGGACCCCTTATGACCCTTTACAACCATTTACAATCCCTAAGAATACATCTTAGAGGTCTTAAAATGTCATAAAGGGTCATAAGAGGCTTCTAGGAGGGGCCAGATGAGATTCCACCTTCACGTGGTTGGCCATGTTAAGTAGAGAATGTTTAACTATTCTCGAAACAAAGAGAAGCTGAATAATTTAAGTCTCAATCCATTGAGATGCTAAAAAAATGACAAGAATCAATGATGGAGAGTTTTTAGATTCTAAGAAGACGTATATGGAGTGGAGACCAGATTGAGTACCAATGCAGAGTGTTAATAATTATAGCCTTTCGGCCAAGATCAAAATGATCAAATAAATACCCTTGTGTGATTTATAATAATAAGGAGATTATTATTTCATTTATATATATGTGTTGGTTGAATTAGTTAAGGGCCCAAGGTCGGCCTCTTGGCTTTAACATTAAATATATTTAATAAGACCAGGTTGGCCCTCTTGAAGATAATTCAATTCATATATATATGGTGTTGGATTGTAGGGAGAGAAGCATCAAAAACATAACGTGCTTCCCTCCCCCAAAACCTTGATTCTCTGCCTTAAGCAAACTTAGATCAGCATATATTGGTGTGAAAGATAAGCAACTTCGGCTAATAGATAAGAACAAGTCTGAGCATGAATAAAGATTAGATTATGATCAGATCCATACAACTAGCAATTATTGGCAATGTTAACTATGAGTTGATTAGGGCTAGAAGCCTCTATTAGAACTGGACTCTTCCTCAATACACTAACACTAAGGTACTAATCAGGTTCTCCTCAGAACCTTTGTTAGTACAGTTTGGAGGCATATAGAATGGAGTATACTTGGTTGATATCCGAGTATCTTCTATCCCTTCTTGTTTACTTTATTCTATGTTTAGCTATGTTAGATCTCTATAGTTTGTTCATTCCAGAGTAGAATTTGAAATATATCAACAAGAGATGATGATTCAGTAACATACATCTAGAAAACCTACACAATTATCCCTTCTTTGGCCTCTACTTTTTCTTCTTCTCAAAAATGGTTATCTAGAAACTTTGGAGCCTGTCGATTCTTGTCGTACACAACCTATGCATGTTGATGACAATGAGGACATGCTCACAGTAATACAAGTAAACATCTTAAATTGATTGGTGTAGTAATACAAATTTAATTGCAATTGGTGTTTGGATTAATGTAACAATTTGTATTGTAGCTGTAGAGAGTGTAGAGGTCATTGTTAATGAGAAGGTTGAGGTTGAGGCCAAGGCCAAAAAAACTGACCTTGATGTTGATGATGTGACTAGATTAGGTAAAGAGATATATGATTATGAATGCTGTCAATGCCTTTATTACCAAGGAATCACCACCTGCCATTAATGAATATTAATGAACACTTACACCATGAAGAAGACAAATGATTAAATAGAAAGAGAGGACCAACTGAACCATCTTGTGGTCAGTCTATATCACATTGAGAAACAACATCAAGACTTGAGAATCAAAAAAATCAAAAGTTTCTTCAAGACCATGAATGATTAACAACATTCCATCAGAAAACAAAACACCAATCTATGTTATCATTAAGCCATAAAATATGTCTTTAAAGTTTAGAAGCACCACAAAAACTTTCAAGAAACATAGTACTATCCAAAATATGTCTTTAAATTTTATTTCTAATGATTATGATGATGTTGATGTTGATGTCTATAATTTATTTCACTTACTGATGCTTTCCTAGATTGAATTTTGAATTGCCAGGTTGGAGAACACTTTCAAAGTTTAGGGTTTGTTCCACATGATACTCTTAGTTATAACTCAAATGCAACTCAACATATTTTTGATGCTAGGCAACCCACTATAGAAACTCATCTACAGGTGAAATTTAATGCTGTGAATCTTGGCATTGTTAATGTTAATACTTTTCCTCACATTTCATATTTGTGAAAATGTTTCTTGGCACTATCTTCTTTTTCAATTCCTATATTTGCAGCTTTTTAGATCATTAACTTAAGCATTACATGTCTTTGTTCACATGTCTTTGTTCAAAGTTTATTCTAACACTATATTATATCTTATTCTTATTACAATGTTCTTTGCTATGGGGCAATAGGTCAATCTTCATTGTCTTCATTGTGGGGGACAATGAAGATTTCTCTGACAAATAGTAGGTCTTCTTTAGTATCTTATAATAACATGCTAAACTGATAAAGGTGTTATGGGCATTTAATCTACAATTACTAATAGATTAAGCATATTATTACTATGCTTAATGTTCCATTTAAATGCATTTAACACAAAAAACAAATTTAAAAAACTAAACCAATGGCATGTTTACAACGAAGATGTGTTGAGGAGTTTTCTCCTTGTTTAATGTTAACTGTTCCTACACAATCCACTCATACAATAGTGAAATGCTATGTGGAAGAGATGGTTGATAGTGTCCCTTGAGGGAAGGGGGATTGCGAAAGACTTGTTATCATTGTATTATGTATTTCCAATATGTTTGGATGCAGGGCAAACCAAGAGAATGAAGGATCATTCACTGATTGCATGATAACCCAGTTTTGAAGGGTCATTGGTTGAGGGGACAATAAAGGTCTGGATGATTGGGCCATTGGAGGACCCTATTTCTTTGTATTAATTTCTATTCAAATTGGATGCATGGATTTCTTGTGAATTATTGGCTGCTATGTATCCTGCAACTGCATTTGTAAATCTGCATATACTTTTCTAGGGTTGTAAGCCACTTAGAGATCAAAATAGAGAAACTAAATCAAAATCGTTCTTTTTCCTATTTCCTTTTAACAAATTCTCAACTATCAATGATACAATATATTTGATTCCCTAAGCTATCAATACAAATGACGCCTAGCTAGAAGCTCACGGGCTATCCATTTGATAACCACAGTCAACATTTCAAAAAAATGGATATCCTTGAGCACAAGCACCAATAACATCAAATAATGGAGTTAAAGCATGGGCTAGGGCACGACACTAGTAGAATGTGGTCATTTCAGTGACATCAATATACAATGGCATCATTAAACATATATGCTAGTAATATTAACAAACGTGAATCCAAACATTTGAAAACCAATGACATGTTTACAAAAAAGGTCTAATAGAACTCCCAACAATTCTTAAACATACTTTATCTAATATGATGAATTCTTAAACAATTAAGGTTGGAGTAGACATAGTTATCACACTTTTTTTTTGTGTGGTACAAGGAAAATTTGGCTAGGTCAAATCTTCCTTCGTGCTAGCAGTCTACAGAATTAGACCTTTATTAACAATTGATCATATCAGATAACTAGTATGTTTAAGAATTGTTGGGACTGGTCCTTTGGTGTGTATTAAATAGAATATATAGAATTTTCAGCATATTATTATCATTCTATTTCTTTGTTGTAAACATGCCATTGGTTCAGTTTTGTAACTTCAATGTTGTATGAGTGGATTATGCATGACAGTTAACATTAAACAAGGAGAAAACTCCTCAACACATCTTGGAAACTCCATTCACTTCGACCAAGAATAAAGCATTTAATCCATTCAACATTACATATAATCATTAGATACTTACATTTTCTGACTATGTAGAGGAACAGTCATGACCAAAATGATCAAAACTACTTTCACCCTTGCACAAGCTATTCCAAACTTCAAGTAAAATGAGCAATATGCTATATCAAATCATTCATATTCATAGTAACCATTCAAAGGATCATTTTGTCAATGAAAGCTCTGACTGTACCCCTGAGGCAAAGAAAGGAAACCTCAAAATAGAGAAAGGAAACTTAGTAAAACCAGTCTATGCCACTGTTTGTGAGGGTACAGTCATTATAAGTGCCTCTCAAACCTCTCCAAACATGTAAGATTGTCTTTAAATACTTTATTGATCTCTTCTAAGCATTAACCAAATCAAACCTACATTTGAATCCACACACAATAACCCCAAAATGAAGGGTTTTGTATCCTTTAATGAATCTTAGTCATTGGTAATGCATGGATAGTCAAACCAGTAGTCTCCAAAGCATTCAATAAGTGATTGGATTGTATTTAATACATTCCAAAGGACTAGTTGTATGAACTTGTCAATCACATAACATTTCAGTGTTGTATGAGTGGATTGTGCAGGAACAATTAACATTAAACAAGGAGAAAAATCCTCAACACATCTTGGAAACCATTGAATTCAATAATAAATGAAACCTAACACCAACACTATTCCTTCCATTCACTTCTACCAAGAATAAAGTATTTAATCCATTCAACATTACATATAATCATTAGATAGTTACATTTCCTGACTGTGTACTTGAGGAACAGTCATGACCAAAATGATCCAAACATTTGAAAATAGTGAATCGGTATCCTTGAGCATAAGCACCAATAACATCAAATAATGGAGATAAAGCACAGGATAGGGCACGACACCAGTAGAATGTGGTCATTTCAGAGAGCATTCATGATCAAATAAAATGCAATGCATTTGAAATTTGTGGTCGAATATGATGCCAAAGGCTTGAAAGATGAAGAAATCACATATGAAGAACATGCAATTGGTTCAGTTTGTAAATTTGTTTTTTGTGTAATTAGTAATTGGTAGATTAAATGTAGATAACACCTTTATCAGTTTAATTAGCATGTTATTATCATATCAGATAAAGTATTTTTAAGAATTGTTGGGACTGGTCCTTCTATGTGTATTAAACATAATAGAATTTTCAGCATATCATTATCAATCGATTTCTTTGTTCTAAACATGCCATTGGTTCAGTTTTGTAGATTTTTTTTTTGTGTTAAATGCATTTTTTGTGAGGAGGGGTCTTGTTCTGAGGAGATTGATGAAGATTGTGCACCTCAAAAACCAATTCATAAGGTACCAATCCATGTTTCCTATTCTCTTATATTTTTGGTTTGGTAAATCTCCTTATAAGTTTCATGTCCTTTCTTTTGATTACTATGGATGAGATATATATCTTACATTTAACCTTCAACTTCTTTACATTTTAGAACATGTAGTATGTTTTTTGAGGATTTTACCAAATCAATTTTTAACATAAACCAAAAATACCAAACTGATATCTTGCCCTTGCAACATGACAAAATATTTGCATTTGACCAATAACTACAAGCAATTGAATGATAAATCCACATACCTGTATCTTTGTAAAATACCTGGAGCATCAAAAAGATGGCTAAGTGGTTGCTGCCATGATTTTTATCTACTAAATATGGGGAAAAAAAACACCAAAAAGAATCAAATAGAAAACATGATTGGTCATTTCAGAGAGCATTTATGATCAAATAAAATGCAATGCCTTCTCTCGCTCTCGATCAGCTTTCACCCACTCATTTTCTCCCACTCCTTTTCTCTACAATCAAAATAAAAATGATTTGGACATTTTAAAATAGTGAATCGATATCCTTGAGCACAAGCACCAATAACATCAACTATTTTGATCTGTGGGTACCCTAATGTTGGCATGAGTTCTTTTATTAATAAGATTACTCTGCAAGCTTGAAGAAGTGATATATTTTGGCAAATGAGGAGTGGAAAGATGATAATGTTCCTGAGATCATGGATGGACACAATGTTGCAGACAAAATGGGAAGACATCTTTCAAGCCTAGTCCTAGATACTTCAACAATTGGGGTAGGATCCAGACCCATGATAAAAAGATGTCTTCCTTTTTGTTGTGGAATATAGGCTCTACTGCTGCAACAATGACAAACTACAATGTACATATCACAACAGCTAAGAAACATAAATGTAGGCATCATGGTCACAATTTTTTGGAGACACAACATAATTGAGTGCTATTCCCAGATGATGCAAAGCAACCACTACTTTGCATCATCTTGGAAAACCACTCAATTATGTTGTGTCTCCAAAAAATTGTGACCATGATGCCTACATTTATGTTTCTCAGTTGTTGTGTCCTAGGACCCCTTATGACCATTTACAATCCCTAAGAATATATCTTAGAGGTCTTAAAATGTCATAAAGGGTCATAAGAGGCTCCTAGGAGGGGCTAGGTGAGCTTCCACCTTCACATGGTTGGCCCTGTTAAGTAGAGAATGTTAAACTATTCTTGAAACAAAGAGAAGCTCAATAATTTAAGGTCTCAGTCCATGGAGATGCTAAAAAAATGATGAGAATCAATGATGGAGAGTTTTTAGATTATGAGAAGATGTATATGGAGTGGAGGCCAGATTGAGTAACCTACATCTATAAAACCTTCACAATTATCACTTCTTTGGCCTCCACTCATTCCTCTTCTACAAAATGGTTATCTAGAAACTTTGGATAATGTTTCTCATCCATGCACGAAATGTGCTAGTGATCATATAAAATTACTTTAGGCCTCCAATATTGATGAGATGTACAAGTGTAAAATGTTTTTGTGAGACTGTGATCAATTTGTGCAATGTACATAAATGCAAGGTGGTGATTATTCTCGATGATCAACAGGTAGCTAGGACTAAAGATAACATAGCTCAATAGACCATCATAGGTTGTCTCTTTCTTTGGTCTATATTATTGACAGAATGTTTTACCTTTCAATAGCTCATCAAATCTAGGGATTTGAAAGAATTTAATAGAATATATTCATGACAACATATATTATTTAAGTTGACATTGCATGAATTTATCCACTTCGTGCACTTGTATACTATGAAGACGGTGATAAAGAAGCATCTCCTCCCATGGCCATGCTTCTTTATCACCATCCTCATAGTCTACAAGTGCGTGAAGTAGATAAATTCATGTAGCATCAACTTAAATAATATACATTGTCATGAAAATATTCTATTAAATTCTTTTAAATCCCCAGATTTGATGAGCTAATGAAAGGTAAAACATTCTGTCAATAATATAGACCGAAGAAAGAGACAACCTATGATGGTCTCTTGAGCTATGTTAACTTCAATGTGCCTATCCGTCGATTTTTTGACAATTTATAATTAATTCCAATGGAAGCACTATGCATTTGATAGACAAAATGTCAAAAAAAAATTTTTTATGACATTTCGTGCGAGAGTAATGCTATACATTTGATAGGGAAACCTATCGGAGAATACTACACAACTGTCGCTCTTCTGATAGTTTAAGTGTCATAAATAAAAAAAATTTGACAGAACATTTGACAGTGAGGCCATATCACCAACAGGTAGATCTGTCAGAATTTGATGCAAACTATTGCTATTCCAACAGTTCTAATGTCGGAAAGAATATGTTTTCGACAGTTAATTCTGACAGAGATTGTATATTTCTGATAGGTCTTGTTATCAAAATTTTGATGGATGAATCGTAGGAAATGCCATAATGAAGCTATTGTCATGTGCAAGTTTCTAACGTGACATGGTGTTGGTAAACTGACAAATATGTCTTCTATCACAATCTTCTACGCAAAAATGGTGACGGACTCAGGTGTCAAAATTTTGACAAATGAGCATTGCAAATCTGACAAATGGCCGTCAGAATTTGACCTCAAATGTACTAGTGTGAGTATCTCAGGGAGAAGTTGGGAGTAATTCCCTTCCCTGATTCTTCTTAGAAGAAAGAAGGAAAAGCATCAGTCCTCAGGGACTGATAGATGGTTGACTACTCTACTACTGGAGTAGTACTGGTACTTAAACTAATTGGCTCCATTTTCCATTGATGTCAAAGGGGGAGTAATATATAGTCATGAAAAATAGAATTAAAAAGGAGTAATATACTAAGGAGGAGTAGTATTCAGTTATGACAATGGTCCAATTGAGGAAATGAAGAATATTGAAGAATATTGTAGCAGTTGGAGGATTCATCCTTGGGGGAGTTTTGAAGAAGAAATGGAGAATGTTATAAAATAAATATTCATTTGGATGGGTGGAGTTTTTCAATCCATATGTTGCCATCAATGCCAAAGGGGGAGATTGTTGGAGATTTACCAACAGGCCAGTACTGACTGTATGTTTGTCATTGTTGACAACATATAGAAAGTAGCATGCATGGAAGTCTTATGCAGTAAGATTTCAATATATGTAGCATTTACATGATATCAACATGATATCATGGGCACAGAGGTTAACTGCTAGTACAGACAGTTATATAGCAGTATGTGTCAATAGTATTCCTAATAGAGTAACAGGCAGTGTTCTGTATATGGTTGTCCATATAGTTATCATGGAGCCTTGTGTGCTTGGATATATGTTGAAGACATATTAGTGATGTTACATTCATGAACGTAGAGTCTGATGATAATTAGAAGTGAAGTTATGTAGTCACTATTCACCAGTAGTAGTTTCTTGTGTTTGTCCAAAAGAGCCGACAGAGATTTTATTGGTTCTGGAGTTGCACCTATCATTGGGATATGCACCCTTATATTTAATCTTAGAGGAGAGTTAGTGATGTTTGATTAAGAGTGCACGAAGTAATTTAGCTTGAGGAGAAAGATCCAGTTGTTTTGGTAGAGCTGACAGTGTGTAGCGTGTGTCTACAATTATCCTATTGGACAGGTCCTAGAATGTGTTGCGTGCTTAGTAGAGCCTACTAAATTGTTATTATAGTTTTTTATGGCTTATCTAATATAATTTCAAGGTGGTTCTAATAGGCTGACTTGATTATATCATTTAGAGAAAAGATATTTATAGGCAGTCATTTGTGATTGCTTGAGTGTGGTTCATAGTTGATGAAGAAGAGCAGAGCAGAGTGTGCGAAGTGTTGAGCCATCAGAAGAAGGTCTATGTGACCAAGGAAAGTGTTTGTGCTATACATTGGAATTGATCTAGATAGTAGGTTAAAGCACAATTCACCAAGATCTAGATATAGTGTATATCTATTAAACAGAAGGTTGTAGCCTTCACCCCTTTGAGTAGTGTGCTCTCAGACAGTGCATCCTCTCCCCTAACAAGGACTATTGTAAAAGACTCCTAATAGGGTCCGACCCTTGACCAGGTCCACTATACTAAATATATTGTAAAGAAACTCCTAACTGGTTTAAGGATCTTCTAACAAGGATCATAATACACTAGTGCAGAATATTAGTGGGTGTCAATTCCCATCAGGGTTTTTACCTATTTGGGTTTCCCCGTAACCAAAATATTGTGTTGTGTTCAAGTTTTCTTTCATTATGTTTATGATTTATGTTTAAGTATACTTAATTAGATAAAGAATTGAAACTTGTAGATAACTGATTCACCCCCCCCCCCCCCCTCATTTATTTCTTGAGACTATTCCTAACAACATGTGCCTCCATAGTTTATAATTCCTGTAACAACCTTAGTTACCCTCTGTACATATGCTCTAACATTTTCATCATCTCACATTCTCATATTCTCCATCTTTTCTTTCCAATTCTACAACTTCACCCTTTTAGTGTATTGATCTCCTTCATATAAGGCTTCTAACCTTGTCTAGATTTTATGTGTTGAATCAAGTTCCTTAACCTCTGTGAATTATGCTTCTAAAAGTGCACTGATCAATGCTTCTCTCACAACATTTTTGTAATGAAATAATTTCTTCTCATCTTCAGTAGCATTAGCTATCTTAGATTCTTCTTTTAGCTCTTCATTCCTTTTCATAATCATCCAGTAATCAATTCCCATGCAGATCAAATTAGTCCTCATCTTGTTCTTCCAAATGTCAAAGTTTGTAGCATCAATCTTAGGGATATACTTCTTATAGTAAGTCATCTTAGGATCTCCTTCAAAGGTTAAAATTTCTATCTAAGGACCAGAAGCTCTGATACCAATCGTTAGCAATAACAATGTACCAACACAACTAAGAGGGGGGGGTGAATCAATTGTGTGCCAAATCTTAAACTCAATTCATTTTAAGTTGATTACTTTAAACAAAATAAAACAATAATGTAACCATGAGAGCATCACAAAATCATAACACTATAACAAAAATATTTTATGTCAAGGAAAACCTTGTTAAGGGAAAAAAAACCCCAGTGGGGATGGTACCCACTAATAATGCAATAAAGATACTATGTCCCTGTTAGGAGACCTAGCCCTGTTAGGAGCTAAATATTACATTTAGTACAAGTCCTTGTTAAATGAAAAACCCTATTAGGAGTCTTTCCAACCCTGTTAGGACTTGACTACAAGGATAAGATCACTGCCTAGGAACACTACCCAAAGTGAAGGTTAAATCCACCTTCTGGATCCACTAACCAAATAAATGTATAAGAGTCTACAATAACATTAATGAAATGACTTGGAGAATTCATTGAAATTGTTTGGGCAAAGCTAGTTGTTGTAAGTCAGTTTATTACTATTATTGTATACTGTTATATATTTATTTGGACAGTGGGTCTAGAAGGTGGATTTAACCTTCACTTTGGGCAATGTCCTCAGGTAGTGAGCCTATCCTTGTAATCAACTCCTAACAGGGTTGGAAAGACTTCTAATAGGTTTTGTCCTTTAACAGGGACTTGTACTAATTGTAATAATTATCTCCTAACAAGACTAGGTCTCCTAATAGGGACACAATATCTTTAGTGCATTATTAGTGGGTACCATCCCCACCGAGGTTTTTCCCTTAACAATGTTTTCCTAAAAATTAAATCTTTGTGTTATAATGTTATAATTTTGTGATGTTCTCATGGTTACATTACTATTTCACTTTGTTTAAAGTAATCAACTTAAAAGGAATTTAGAGTTTAATATTTGACACACATTTGATTCCCCCCCCTCTCAATTGTGTTGGTACATTGTTATTGCTAACACATTGTAGAATACATTAATATTTTTGAAGCTTAAATAGTAGTTGTGTCTTCCATTATCCTTGCAGTAGCATTTCCTTTTTTTCTTCAACTCCTTGTAATAATTTAAGCACATTTGATTTAGGAGCAATTACCCATTGTGCCAAAGATTTTTGCCTAAGATGATACCCTATTCATTTGACTCTCAATTCATTGTCAATGATTACAGGTACTCCTCTTACTCAACTAAACACACAAAAAACAATAGAGAAATAAATTGAAAATTGCAAGAACAAAACAATTACAAGAACAAAAACACCATATTTCTATTATCTTCAATAAAAATGATATTACAACATTTAGAAAAATAACATGCTAAAGCTACATCACAATTTTAATTACAATAATATACAAGTCAAAGCCACCATATGCACGATCAAAATTTCCCCTTTGTAATCCCTACTTTGTATTCTTATATTAGGAAGTTTAACCATTTTATAATGTTTTAGAAAGTGTAATTCCCCCTTTTGAGGTTAACCAATTTAATATTATTTTTCCCATATTGCAAGATATCGAGAATATGCCCAAAATGAGTTTTGGCACTAAGTGGAGTATTTCAAGAATTTTTATATTTTCAACTAAGTAGCATAACTTCCATAAGCCATAACTTATAATCTAGCCATTAGATTTTAAATTATCATACATCGTCAGAAAGATCGCGAAGAGAGCTACACCCTCTTTTGGTCAAATCTATAAGTTTTGGTCTTTTCAACTTGATTCAGGGCTTCTAAGGCCTCCAAAAATGCATTTGAAGTTTTTGTATTATAAATTTTCCAAACTAATGAATATCACCCAAACCCATACAAGGTATTGTCATGATTATTTTTACTATCATTATACTTTCACATTCTGCTCCTTGGGACTAGTTTTTAGGCTCTAGTATGCACATATGAAAACATACTAAAAATAGTAACCCCATCAAGAATATCCTTTATTACAAACCTGGACAATGTTTTTGGGTGGTGCAAGATAGCTCTTGCACCCTAGATGCTTTTCCATCAATCAAACTATGATATAAACTAAGGATCAAACCTGCTTCCTTTTCTGATCTAACAAGAAAAATTCCTCAAAGTCCCAACTTGTTACAAGTATCATTTACATTTCAAGGACCATCTTCCTAGCCTCTTCATGTGTGATATCAATGTCATTCAAGTTTATTTTACTTGGAGGCATATTATTTTCTATCGCTTAATTTCCTTTTTTAGCCAAACCCCTTTGAGTTTTGAGGACTTAATTGAATTGTCATCCTAAAGGAATTGTCTGGTAGAAATTAATCTTTCATCATCAATCATCTAAGGCTTAAGGGTACCTAAATCTTGAATATCTTCTGGTACCACATTTGAAAGATTTTTTCTAGGGGGAGATGGATGTGGTTGATCAACTTCCTCTTCATATCCAAAGTTTCACATGACATCAATTACCTCATGTGTACCTATAGTTTTCTATGTGTCATGCCCAAAATCTATGGGGAAAACACAATTTTTTTTTAAAGGCATAATTAATCAATTGAAGTTACACAATTTCAAGTAATTAATTTTAATTTAATACCACCATTAAATTTTTATTTCCAATACTCTACAATTTATTAATAATTAAACATAACCTTTGTTAATAACAAACTTTTTAATATTTATTTCATTAAGTCTTTTCAAATTATATTATATTCTCATAATATTTCATTCATTAATTAAATAGGAATATTTCCTTCCCTAATGTATGCTATTGGATACAACATAATCTTTAATCCAAAAAATATATCAAATTAATTACTAAAACACATTAAAATTTTAAATTATAATAGCTAAAATAAATTTTCCCCAATTTATATTTAAAAGGGGAAGGTGAAAACATAATCCACCAAAAAATCCCCACACCAAAAGGGAAAATAAAACATCTAGTTAAGAGATCCTATTTTAGCCAATAAATTCCCACTTAAGAAAACAAGGGGGTTGAATTTTTCCCTAACCCTATTTGAATTTAGGGTTGGGGTGAAAATAACAACACCCAAAAAACATTCTCCTTCATTTATCATCCTTCTCTCTCTCTCCAAACCCTAGATGGGTTTTCTTGTTTTCTTCTCCTCCCACCATATATTTTTTCTCTTGCAGGTTTTGAAGAGCATTTGAAGGATGGAGATTCAAGTTTTTTTATGTATTTACTGTTGCCCAAAAAATTTCATATCTATTCAATTTTGGTCATAGACTGAATTTAATCCCTGGTCTGTATTTTAACCCTGCCGAGCACCTCTAAAAATTTCATGGCCATTTGCCTTTTCTTCTGGTCTTTGCAATTGTCCAACTCCCTAGTCTGCAAGTTTAAATTTAAAAAAGTGACCGTTGGAGTTGAAAAACCCTAAAAAACCCTTGGCCATGTTATAATTCACCGTTACCTTTTCGGGCCACTTAAGTCCCTTTAAATGTATGTGCCTTTTAAAAGTGCCCCCTTTATGTGTTATACCATTAGGTCGTCGGGTGGGGTCCCTTTTAATTATTTTCTTCAAAAGCCTAATTTTTCCCTGGTAATATTTCCAAAAAGCTTACCTTGTAAAACTTGTGGCTGTCATTAAATCTCAAGACTCCAGGTTGTTAGACTTTCTGAAATGCGATTTAGTGACAAAGTGACACATGGCAGGTCTAGGCCCAATTTATTAAAGATTCTAAGCGACCTTGATTAACATGCTTAATCTCTTGATCCGACAGTTGTCGCATGTTCATAAGGCTTAATCTTCCCTTTTGAGATCATGCGACGACCATTGATCTTCATCATAACACAACACTTCTATGTTAGTGGGTCCATTGCCACGTAGTCTGAGGTGTACACTTCTAATTAGTCAAAGGCTTGTGATGTGGTGCCATGTCAGAGCAGGCCCAGTGTGTTGCCTTTCCTTGAAGATCTAATGGTTGGGGTATGATCTGATGGAATATTCCTAGCCCATGAGATCATACACCAGTTATTGATTCTACTTTATTGCCAGGGCTCTGTCAAGTGGGTCCTTATGTTCTAACGTGCTCACATTTGATTGGCCAATGGAGTGATGACTGGGATCTATTAGTGGGACCGTTGTCAGAGGATTTGTAGGGATGTCAATAGAAGTAAAATATATGGTTGTCTCATGATCTCATGGAATCTTTCGAGCCTTTGAGATCATGTGACAGTCGTTCGATCTTCTGAGTGTTTAGGCTTTATTTTGTGGGTCTGTCTGACATGGTTAGTTCTTATTGGTCAATCAAGTATTACAGGTGGTATCTGGCATGGGTCCAAATTTTCTTAAGTGAGGTGGCAAAGGATTAAGATCTATGGTTATCTCATGATCTCATGGAATCTTCTAAGCCCATGAGATCATGCGACAACCGTCGATTGAATATCAGCCTAAAAGGAAGCAGGTGGGTCCTGTGCTAGGTAAATTTGAGGTGTCTGTAGTCGATCAATGGTATAATGACATCTGTCAGATGGGCCCAAGTTTGTGGCTGTAGTTTCATAATCACTAGGTCAAGCCAGGGTTAGATAGAACTTCAAGTGATTCAGTGACTAAAGAAAATGAAGACCTGAGGTTAAATGCAAGGTTAAGGTAAAGAAATATAGGCGGTCCCTGATAAAATAAAGGATCTGACGACCATGTTTTAAAGAATAGATCAAATTCAAATGTCAGCCATAGATGAAGAAATTTTGGCGCCACCTGTGACCATTTTATCATTTTTAAATTCAAATATCTAGACTACCAGATTTGAATAGTTATGGCGAGCCGAACTATAGAGTGGTAGATGGATCAAGGTGGCTTGTCCGTAGGTAGATGCAGTACAAGGATGAACATGCAAACATGATATCTGATCGATATTGGATATTTCCATGACATTTATGATCAGAATTGATAGAATTAGGGTTTTTTATCATGAATATTTGTAACCCTAATTAGGTTTTGCTCCTGCCTGCATGCAAAAGAAGATGTATATATTGTTTTTGGAGCTTTTTTGGAGCTCAGAGTTTACATTTTGAAAAGAAAGATTTTCTTTCTGAGAAGTTATCTGAGGCATTCTTTCTACCCTCTAGCTTCTTCTTTTTGTAACCCTTCATTGATTGTTCAGATATTGCAAAGGTACTTTGTGACATTTTCTCTGTCCCTATATCTTCTTGTCTAAATTTTCTCTTATTGAATTGAGTATATGTATGTTTTCAGTGATATCTTAGGGTTCTTGATCCCTCTTTCTTTCTATAATTCATGTGTATTCTTGTGGGTGATTTGATTTGAATGATCTTGTGGGTATACTTCAACCCCCTGATAATCTATCTCATTCCTATACCTA